>CM064566.1:47208227-47435727 GCA_032716605.1 Paralithodes platypus
CGCCGGCCGCCCGCCGACGGCGCGGCGCCCCGGCCGCGCGCCCGCGCCCCGCCGCCCGCGCCGGCCCCGCCGCCGCGCGCCGCGGGGCCGCGCGGCCGCCCCGCGCCCGCCCCTCCCCGCCCCCCCCCGCGCGCGCGCCCCCGCCCGCCCCCCGCGCGCCCGCGGGGCGTCGGGCGCTCCCCCGCGCGCCGCCGACCGCCGCCGAGACCAGAGCCGCACCGCGCCGCCGCGCTCCCCGAGAGCCGCGCCGGCCCGCCGGGGGGGTTGGGCGGTGGGGGGGCCCGCCCCGCCGCGCCCCCAGCGCCGGCGCGCGCCGCCCCCGCGCCCACGCCCGCGCGCCGCGGCGGCTACGCCCGCCCCGCGTCCCGGCCTAACGGCGAGCCCCGCGGCGCACCGGCCCGCGCGGGCCACCGCCCCGCCGCCCCCGCCGACCGGCCCGCGCCGGCGCGCGTCTCCCACCGCCGCGGCCCGCGCGCCGAACCAAACCCGCGCGCCCCGCCCCCCCCGCCCGCCCCGGGGGCCTCGCCGCCATCCCGCGGCGCGCCCGCGCCCGCCGCCGCGCGCCCGCCCCCGCGCCCCGCCGCCCTCCGGGGCCGCCCCGCGGCCCCGCCCCGCGCGCGCGCCCCCCGCCGCGCCCGGCGCCCCCCGCCGCCGCCCGCCCCCGACCCCGCCCGCGGCCCCCCCCGCGGCGCCGGCAGCCCCCCCGCCGCGCGCCCCGACCGCGGCGGGCGGCCCCCCCCAGCGCCGCCGGCGCGCCCCCGGCCCGCCGGCCGCCCCCCGCGCCGACCCCGGCGCGCGCCCGCGCCGCCGCAGCCGCAGCGCGCGCTGGCGCGCGGCCCGGCGGCCCACCCCCCGCCGCCGGCCGGCCCGCCGCGCGCGCCGCCACCACGCCCCCGCGCGCCGCGCCCGCCCCGCCGCGCCCAGCGACCCGCCGCCCCCGCCCGCCCCGCGCCCCGCCGCCACGCCGGCTTCCCCCCGGCCCCCCCGACGGCCACCGCGCCGCCCCGCGCCGCCCCGCGCCGCGCTGCGCGCCCGCCAGCCGCCACCGCCGCGCCGAGGCGCCCCGACCCCCGGCGACCCGCCGACCCCGCCCGCCCCCCGCGCCCCGCCCGGCACGCCCGCGCCGCCCGCCCCCCCGCCCCCCCCGCGCGCGCCGGCCGCCCGCCCGCCCCGCGCGCCCGCGCCGCCCGCCGCCGCCCCGCCCCCCCCGCGGGCGCCGCCCCCCGGCGCCCCGCCCCGCCGCCCCGCCCCCGCCGCCCCGCGCCGCGCCCCCGCCCCGCCGCCCGGCGCGCCGCCCGCCCCGCCCCGCCCCCCCCGCCCGGCCCGCCGGCGCGCCCGCCGCCCCCGCCGCCGCCCCCCGCGCCCGCCCGCGCGCCCGCCCCCCGGCCGGCCCCGCCCGGCGCCGCGCCGCGCCGCGCCCGGCGGCCGCCCCCGCCGGCGGGCCCCCCGCCCGCGCGCCGCGCCGCCCCGCGCGCCCCCGCCCCCCCGCCCGCCGCCCCCCCCCGGCGCCGCGCGCGCCCCCCCCTCCCGCGCGCCGCGCCGCCCGCCCGGCGCCCCGCGCGCGCGGCCCCGCCCCCCCCGGCCGCGCGCGCGCCGCGCCCCCCGCCGCCCCGGCGCGCCGCGGCGCCGCCCCCCGCCGCGCCGCCCCGCGCCGCGCCGCCGCGCGCCCGGCGCGCCGGCCGCCCGGCGCCACGCGCCCGCGGCGCGCCGCGCCCCCGCCCCCGCCGCGCGCCGCCCCCCCCGGCCCCGGCCGCCCCCCGCGCCGCCCGCCCGCGCGCCCGCGCGCGGGCGCCCCCCGCGCGCCGCCGCCGCCGCCGGCGCCGCCCGCGCCCCGCCCCCCGGGCCCGCCGGCCCGCCGCGGGGGGGGGCCCGCCCCGCCGCGCCCCCGCGCCCGCGCGCCGCCCCCGCGCCCCGCCGCGCCCGCGGCGGCCGCCCGCCCCGCGCCCGCCCGCGCCCCGCGGCGCCCGCGCGCGCCCCGCCCCGCGCCCCCGCCGCGCCCCGCCGGCCCGCCCCCCGCCGCGCCCGCGCGCGCCCCCGCGCCCCCCCCCCCGCCCCGGGGGCCGCCCCCCCGCGGCGCGCCCGCGCCCGCCGGCGCCCGCCGCGCCCCGGGGCCGCCCCGCGCCCCGCCCCGCGCGCGCCCCCCCCCGCCCGGCGCCCCCCGCGCCGCCCCCCCCGCCCCGCCCCCCCCCCCCGCGGCGGCGCGCCGCCCCGCCGCGGCGGGCGGCCCCCCCCGCGCCGCCGGCGCGCCCCCCCCGCGGCCGCCCCCCGCGCGCCCCGGCGCGCGCCCGCGCCGCCGCGCCCCGCGCCGGCGCGCGGCGCGGCCCCCCCCCCCGCCCGGCCCGCCGCCGCGCCGCCCCCGCCCCCGCGCCCGCCCCCCCGCGCCCGCGCCGCCGCCCCCGCCCGCCCCGCCCCCGCCGCAGCCGGCCCCCCCGGCCCCCCCGCGGCCCCGCGCCGCCCCGCGCGCCCCGCGCCGCGCTGCGCGGCCGCGCCCCGCCGCGCGGGCGCCCCGCCCCCGGCCCCGCGCCGCGCCCCCCGCGCCCCGCCGCCGCCCCGCCGCCGCCCCCCCGGCCGCCCCCGCGGGCCGCCCCCGCCCCCGGACGCGCGCCTCCCCCGCTCCCCGCGCCCCCCGCCCCGCGCTCCGCGCCGCACCCGCCCCCGGGACGCCCCGAGCCGACCGCGCGCGCGCGCCCCGCGAGCAGCACCCGCCCGCGGACCCCCCCGGCGCACGCCCTCAGCCCCCCCGTCCCGCGCCCCCCGGCTCCCCCTTGCGCCCGCGCGCGCCGCCTCCCCCCGCGACGCCCCCCCCCCCCGCCGCGACGCCCCCGCCGAGCGCCGCCGCCCACGCGCCGTGCGCCGCCCCACGCGCCCGACGCCCGAGCCGCCGCGCCCGCGCGCCCCCCGACGCCGCCGCCGCCGACCGCGACCGCGCGGCGACGGCGGCCGCGGACGCTGCACCCGCCGCCTCGGGCGCGCCGGCGCCAGGTCGAGCGCCCCGGCGCGCGCCCGGCGCCGCCCCGCCGCCGCCCCCCCGCCGGTCCCCGCCCGCCCCCGCGGTGCGCCGCCCCCCCGGCCCCGCGCGCCACCGCGGCGCCGCCGCGCACGCCCGACCCAGCCCCGGGGCCAGCCAGGCCGCCGTGCGGGCCCGCGCCGGCCTTCCCCCCCGCCGCCTCCGCCGCCCGCCCGCCGGAGCGCCGCCCCGGGCCGCGCCGCCCCCCTCCCCGCCACCGCCGCCGCGCCCCGCGGGCCCGGCTGGCGCCCGGCCACGCCGGCGCCCGCGCCCGCCCGCGCCCCCCGCTCCGCCTCCACGCGGGCGCCGGGCCCCCGCGGCCCCGCCCGCGCGGCGCGGAGACGCGCAGCCCCGCCGCCGCCGCCCCGCGCGCGCCGCGGCGCCGCCCCGTCGGCGCGCCCCCCTCGACGCCCCGACCCGCGCGCGCCGCCGGCCCCGCCCGCCCCGCCCCCCGCGCCGCGCCCGCCGGCGGGCGCCCCCGCCCGTGCGAGCCCCCCTCCCGCCGAATCCGCGCCGGCGCCACCCCGCGCCCGAGCGCCCGCGCCGCCGCGCGCGCGCCGCCCCCCCGCCCCCCCGCGCGCGCGGGCGACCGCCGCGCGCGCGAGCCCGCCGCCCCGACGACCCCCGCACCGCGGGGGCGCACCGCGGCGCCGCGCGCCCGACCCACCCGCCGCGCCGCCCCGCAGCCCCCACGCGCCGCGGCCCGCCAGAGCCCCCCGGCGCCCCACGGTGCGCCGCCGCGCGCGCGCCGCCCCCGCGGCCCCAGCCCCCGCCGCCGTCGCGCCCCGCCCGCCCCACGCGCGCCCAACCGCGCCCGCCCGACCGGCGCCCTCCCCCGCGCCCGCCCTTCCCGCGCCCGCCCGCCGCCACCCCAGGCCCCGCGGCGGGCCGCCCCGCCGCGCCCCGCCGCCGCCCCGCCCCCCTCAGCCCGTCCGGCCCGCGCGCCCACGCCTGCCCGCCCCGCCGCCCGCCCCCCGCCTGCAGCCCGCCGCCCGCCCCCCGCGCGGCCCCCCCGCCCCGGGCCCCCGGACCCCGCCCCGCGGCCCGACCAGCGCGCTCCGCCCCCGCCCCCCCCCGCCCCGGCCGCCCGCGCTGCAGGCCCGCGCCGCCGCCGGCCCGCGCCCCGCCGCGCCCCGCGCCCCCCCCCGCCCCGGCCGCCCGAGCGCGGGCGGCGCCCCCCTCCCCCCCCCCCGAGCTGCCACCACCGCGGGGCCCTGTCGCCCCCGAGCCCCCGCGCCCCGTGTCCTGCGCGGCCGGGCTCGCGCCCGCGCAGCGCCGCGCTGCGGCCGCCCCCCCGCCAGGCCCCCGCCCGGCGACCGCGCGCGTCCGCGCGCCGCGCGCCCCCGCGCGCGACGCGGCCCCCGATACCGGCCCCGACCCTCCACACCGCCCCGCGCGCCCCGCCCCGCCGCCCCCCCCGCCGCGCCGGCCGGGGCTGCCACCCCGACCCCCCGCCCGCCCCGGGGCCGCCGCGGCCGCGAGAAATCCGCCCCCGGCCCCGCCTCCACCCCCGCCCCCGCCCGGCCCGCGCCCGCCGCGCCCGGACCCCTCACCCGCCGCTCCCCCGCCCGGCCCCCCACCCCCCCCCCGACCCCCCTCCGGACCCGCACCCGCCCCGCACCCGGCCGCCCCCGCGCGCGCCCCGCCCGCGCGCCACCCCCGCCGGGGGGCGGGGGGGTGGGGCCACCCGCCCCGCCCCCGTCGGTTCCTGGCGCGCACGCGCCTCCGCCCCCCACCCGCCGGCGCGCGGCCCCGGCCCCGGCGCGGCCGCCCGCCACGCCCCGCCGCCCGCCGCTGCCCCCGGAGCCGCCGGCGCGCCCCGCGCGCCCCCGCCGCGCGGCCGCGCGCGCCGGCCGCCCGGCCGCCCTCCCGACCCCGCCCGGCGCACCGGCCCCGCCCCGCCCCCGCGCGCGACGCCCCGGGCCCCTCCCCGCGCCCGACGCCGCCCCCCGCCGCCGCCGGCCGCGGCGCTCCGGCGCCGGCCGCCGCGCCCCCTCTCCCCCCGCTGATCCGCGGCACGCGCGCGCCGCCCGCCCGCGAGCGCCCGCCCCCCGCCCCGGCCAGGCGCCCCGCCCGACCGCCGCCGCGCCCCGCGACTGCCCACCGCGCCCCCCGCGGCCGCGCGCGCCGCCGCCGACGGCCGCCCGCGCCCCCGCCGCCCGCGCCCCCCTCCCCCGCGGCCCCACCCGCCGCCGCGCGGACGCGCCCCCCCCCGCGCCGGGCCCCTCCCCTCCCGCGGCCCGCGCCGCGCGCCGCCGCGGGCGCCCCCCCCCCGCGCCGCCCGCGCTCCGCTCCCGCGGCCGCCACGCTCGCGCGCCGCCCGGCCCACCCCCCGCGCCCCGCCCGCCCCTGCCCGCGCCCCCGCCGCGGGCTCGGCGATGGCGGGCCCCGCCCCCCCCCCCGCGCGCCTCCGCCCCACAACCCCGCGCGCCGCCCGCCGCACCGCCGCGCCGCGCCAGCGGCCCGACCCGACCCCGCGCCACGCTACCCGCGCCCCCGCCCGCGCGTCCCCCCGCGCGCCCCGCGGCCGCGCCCGCCCCCCCGCCCTAGCCGCACCGCGCCGCCGGCCCCGCCCCCGCGCGCCGACCGCCGCCCCGCGCCCACGCGCCCCCCCACCCGCGCGCCGCTCCGCCCGGCGCCTGACCGCGGCCCACCGCCCCCCCCCCCCGAGCGCCCGGCGCCCCGCGCGCTCGGCCGCCCCCGCCGCCCCCGCCGCGCGCCCGCCCCCCCGGCAGACGGCGCGGGCCCGCGCCCGCGACCCGGCCGCCAGCCCGCCCGGACCGCCCGGCCCCGCCCGACGCCCGCGCCGGCCGCGCCGCTCCACCGACCAAGGCCGCTGGCCCCCGCGACCCCCCCGCGCCGCCCCGGCCGCCGCCCGCCCGCGCCGCGCGCACCGCCCGCGCGCCCCACCCGCCGCGCGTACCCGGCGCCGCCGGCCCCACGCCGTCCGCACGGACCCTCGCGCCCCGCCCGCCCCGCGAACCCGCGCCGCGCTCCCGCCTCGGTCCGCGCCGCCGCCCGCCCCCCCCGCGCGGTCGCCGCCCGCCCCCCCCGCCCCCCGCCGCCCGCGCCGCGCCCCCCGCACCGCGCCCGCCGCGCTCCCTCTCCGCGGGCCTGCGGCCCCGACCCGCCCCGGGCGCCGCCCGCCGCCCGCCGCGCCGCGCCCGAAACCCGCCGCGCCCCCGCGCGCGACCCGAGACCCCGGCGAACGCCGCCGCTCCGCCCCCGCGCCCCCCTGAGAACCGACCGCCCGGGGCCGCCCGCCGTCCGCCCGGCGCGCGTCGCCCGCGCCCGAACCCCGCGCCGACCGCCCCTCTCGGCGCGGACGCCGCGACAGGCGCTCCCCCGGGAACGCCGCCCATAGAGAGACCACACCAGCACAGAGACAAAGAGAACGAAAGGCAGCGCCGGAGGCCGAGCCGACGGACAAGAGAACGCTAAAAAAACAGAAGACCGTGACCCAGCCCCCGGCAAAGAAACATGAACGAAACGAGAGAGACAAAAAAGAGAAAGAGGAAAGGACGACAGAGAGAAAGGAAAAAAGAACAAAGGGAAGAAAGGAGAAACCGAAGGAGGCGAAACGATAGAAATGAAAAGAAAAAAGACGAAGAAAGAGAGAGACGAGACAAGAGGAAAAAAGAAGGGAGAAAACAAGAGCGAGAAGAGAGAAAAAAGAAAGAGGAGGCACAAAGCCAGAAGAAAAGAAAGAAGTCGGAAAAAAGAGGGAAAAGAACAGAGAGACGCGAAGAAAGAAAGTAAAAGAGAGAAAGAAAAGGAAGAGAAAGATAAAAGAAGAGAAGGCACAATAAAGGATAGAGAGAAAAGGGAGAGATAGAACTAAAAAAAGCGAAAACAACAAGAGAAAAGGAGAATGAAAGAACGAAGAGAGACATAAAAGGACAGAATAGCAAAAGGTAGAACGAAAAGAGGAGAAAGAGAGAAACCGGGAAAAGAGAGAGAGAAGGAAAAACGAAGAGAAAAAGAGACAAGAACGGAGAAATGAATGGAAGGAGCAGGGAGAGGAAGAGAACCGAAAGATAGAGAAGAGATAGGAAGCGGAGAAAGAAGATACAAGACCCAGCACAAAGATAGAAAGGAAAGCAAAAAAAAAAAAAACCAGAAATAAAAAGCAAGAAGACATAAAAAGAGAGTAAAGAGAGTAGGAAAAGGTCTCTCGAACATTACAAAAAAAAATAATATAAGAAGATGAAAAGATCTAATATCTCCCAATGCCTACGTCCGAAAGATACAGTACCAACGACACCGAACAATTTGTATCTAATATGGTAGGAAAGATATTCAAAATCTCACCCCTCCCCACTACTTCACTATACCCTCTATACAACAACGCCATTTACACTCCTCTCTCAAATTATAAATTAGTTCTGACCTTATCACCCAGTAAAACACTCGATCTTTACCTATCATTCACAATTCTACTTCCTGTCATTCAACGTCCTACTTCCTTACAATACCCTTATCCTAACTGTAATTCAACAGCTACCACCTTACCTGTCAGTCCAGTCCTCATTTTTTTTTCCTAAAACCATTCACCTTCTGGAATCACAAATTAATAATTCACTGTCATTTCCATTACTCCTATCTGTCATTCCATTCCTCAATGCCTGCAAGAAAATTAGAAGTAGGAACAGTTAATTCATCATAAAGAGTAATCTATTGTAAAAGACTTATGGGTATTCCGACTGAATAATTAATGTAAGGAAATAATTAGCCATGGAATTAAAGTTAATACAGTAAACATTCATTAACTTACAATAACACATATCATTCCCCTTCCTCCGTCAGTTCATGCAAAGTAATCATTAATATAGAAGGACAAATTACATTATTAATGTCATTTAACTGATTAATTCCTATAATGACAATTAACCTTAATCAAGGATACCACTATTAAGGTAATTCACATTCAGCTTTCATTTCCTTCACATTCCATCCTCATGTCATCAATTCTTCCTACCTGTAATTAACATTAATTTAATATGTCTATTCCCTCTTGCCTCCCTCCTGGTTACCACCTCTCTCCTGTCATGCTCTTTCCTTCTTGTCATTCCCCTTCCTCCTTCCTGTCATTCCCCTTTATGTATGGTGGAGGTGAATAGGGTTAATAATGGTATCACTTCTCCTATGTAAAAGCTGCCACCATCGCAGGGTTACCCTGGGATTAATTAGATAACTCAAATTAATGTTTGATTAGGTCAATGAAAGAGAAGAATAATTAATTATAGTATAATGAAAGATATCTTAAGACTTATTCAGAAGTACACTAATATATTGATTGTATAAGTATTCGTAACAGTACTATTAATTCAAGTATGGTATAATTATATAGTCTGTTATCACACACAGAGCTAACCTCTGACCCTTCGATGAGCGAGCCGGGGTCTCTCCCTTTTCTGCTCTCGCTCTCTGGATACCCACCTTATATTATGTTGGGTTACGCCCCTCTTTATGACGTAAAACCACTCATTATCATTCACGTGTACAGTTGGTCAAGGATGAAAGTATACAGTGTTTCGTCTGCTATAGCCACACATAGTTTGTCATGTTGACAGCCCTGGTAGCCATATCTCAAAGCCCGCCCACCTTATACAGGGTGTTTAAAAACGTGTTCCTGGACTTAGTTGTCAGACGGAAATATGAATATATTGCTCTATAATCTTTGACGTGAATATCACTTCGGAGATATTAAACACTTAATGTTATTGATAGATATACAAGAAATGCGAGAGTGAAAACGAAAATCAAAACGTCTACCTATATACGATATTTCAGTGGAATACAGGTCCATTTTCACACGTGGTAATATGTGGCTAATAATGTAGGGTATGGTGATATCAATTTTGCAGGTGTTCTACTGATAAAAATAAAAATAATTATAATAAATAAATAAATAAATAAAAATCACAAGTAAAGCCTCATTATGCTTCGAGGACTGACTCATAAAGCAATGGTTCGCAATATGAGTAAAATTGCTTGGTCATTACCCTATTGAACACACAGGCTTCCTTACGTCCACGTTTAGGAATTAGATTTTTGTGTATCTAAAGTAGACGAATATGTAGTGGCTATAAAATATATTACGATATTCACTTAACATTATATCATTCATAATAAATAATGAGTAGAAAGAGGAATCTAATAATACTTGTTAATTAATAAGTAGGTAAATATTGATATTTCACTTTCATCCCCAAGACTGGATTATATGTGATCCAAAGGGCAATGAAACGGAGGCGAGCGCCGCGGTTACGCGCTGTTCCAGCGTATGCCCCCAGCTTTGTTTTGCTATCTCCATAACAGTATTTAGTCACCCTGAAGGTTTATGAATAATTCTCTAACTTTTGATATTTATGGAAACGCTTTTTCGAAGCACTCCGTATATTAATTGATGTAAAAATATATAATAAACCCCATGTGTGTTGGGATGGTTTGGGCTAGTGGAAAGGCTGTCATGGCTGCCAACATGACAAACCATGTGTGGCTATAGCAGACGAAAAACTGTATACTTTCATCCTTGACCAACTGTACATCACGACCAATCCTAGTACCTGTCGATAATGACGTAATAAGGTGTGGTTTCCAATGTGACCTGTTCTGGGTAACTTTCCATCAGAGCGGTCACGTGTAACCAACTCTATTGTGAGATCTTGGGAATGCTGACTAAGTGGCTGACGTCTACTTAAACCTCAGATTCTAGGCGCCCAGTACCACTTGTCTCCATCATGTACAGTCGATGTAAGAAATACTATGTTTACTAATATGAGTAGTTGTATTAAGGTTATTATAGTGAGATATATTTTAAATATGTACTCTACTGTTTAAGTAATTCACGGAGTAATAGTTGGATATATTGGAGTACCTAACACGCCCCCCTAAAGATAAGAGATATAATTTCTACCACTGAAATTACTCGCAAATAAAATATAATAGAAAGTGATTATAGTATTAAGAATACATTTTCTTGTTTTGTGATTTTTTTTTATTGTAAATTGTTTGAAGTTTGTAAATTCATTATATAAAAAAGGAATTTAAAATTAAGAAGAATCTGGAAGAAAATTTTACATAAGAATAATATAAAGAGATTATATATATATATATAAGTGTACACATATCCCAAACAACAAAGACATAAGAGCAAATCGAACATAATTGAAGCAATGTAGAGAAAGTTTATCATCCTTTCGATAGGATCCACCAATTACTACACAACTTAATCAATGTCTTTGATCGAAATGTTTATCCAGTGATTAGTTGTTCTGAAATATGACTACAATAAATAGTTGGTTATAGTCCCAGTTAACACTTACATTACAATTAATAACTCGTGTTTCAAGAGTTATAATACTAGATTTCAACATTGATAACACTGTGATGAATTTGTAGATGTAGAGTGCTACTAATTTTCAATATAGAGAAACACTACGTTGGAGCATATACTAAGGAAAAGAAAGAGATAGGAAATACCTTGAAATCTGGTTATCAACATTGAATAACAAGGAAAGAAAATTAAACCAATCAGATAATATGCAATATGCAAATAACAAATCAAATGTGCAAAATAGTTATATGCGCAATAAAATTACATAGAAGATATATAAAAACAAATTGCTGAAAAATAGCAAACCTGAAAAAGAATAATTCTAATTCTGTATACAATTAAAATGTATGCAAAGTAAGTTAAACACGGAATCGTACTGCTAGCAAACAGAATATCCTGTTCTGTGAACGAAAGCACGTGAGTGAATGATGGGTAAAGAGTAAAGATGTGACGAACCCAACAGACACGAGTCCCTTACATAAACTTGGCCAATACATGATTTATGAAAGGGTGCACGGTCCGGACAAGTAACAAGTAGTTCTGAAGCATTCACAAAATAAAGAAAACGAGTATTAATTACGTGAACATGAAAAAAAAAAAAAAATGGGTGAAACTGAACCGGAGTGAAATTACAGTTATGCAGGATATCGGCATTGCCAATAATAGCTTGAACGCATTAATTTTGTTAGACTTCAATGGCAGTAAAGGAACGGCAGACGCTGGGCAAATTGTAAACAAGCCGAGAGCCGTGTGACAAAACGCATGAACAGTGGAGAAACTCAGTAACGATTAGTAATCATCTGTATACTTCCCTTTCGTAACTAGCAAATTCTCGGCAGGAAAAATAATAGTGAGCAAGGAATTAAGAACTTTTTACCGGAATAGGTATAATTTCAGACCAAGACAAAAATCAGACGAAAAGGGATAAAAAATTCGAAATTTACCGTGACTTACATACATCTCGAGAAAACGGTAATAAGACTTACATTCTGAGGGACCCACTAAAGAATCCTAATCAAATTCCCTATTTGCCAATCTCAGCAAATCGAATAAGACAGCCAAGGAAAGTAAGTCAGATGTCACAAGACCATTCTCCGCGTGAATTAAAGCATGCATATAACTTTCAAAATTCTTCCCCAAAATAGTAGATATAATATCCCGGTATCCATAATACCAAGACACGCCCTACAATTCTTCCTACGACACCCATCTGAGGAACCGAAAACAAAAATATATGACTAAAAATATACATGTAAATGAATCCAAATTCATTCCCAAATTATCAACCCACCATTGAGCAACAAAATTACCTCCCTCTTTAACAAAAGCAACATTACTCGATCTTAAATTATATTTATGAGCACCCGTTGTCTTTTTAGGCCGTTTACGTCCCCTAACATTCCTCGGACTCATCGGTTTGTGGTCAACAGAAATATTTTCATTACCAGGTAAATTGCGTATAACACGTTTCAAATGATTCATATGAGCCCTTTTCTCAACGCCCTTTTCTAAGTGTTTTATAACAGTACTATTCTTGTCCACTGAAATTACGCGGTAAGGACCCTCGAAAACAGGTTGTAATTTATCTTTGGCGTAAAATTCCCTCAAATAAACATGATCCCCTACAACAATATTAACATTCCTCTTACGTTTATTCGCTACGTCCATCATGTCTTCCTTTGATTTCGAAAGAGAACTGCGTACATTCTTATAAATAGACCGAAAATTATTCAAGTGATACAACACGTAATCATCGCAGTTATAAACAGGAGAATTAGACTGAACTAACGAATTATGAGGAAGTCTCATAGCTCTACCAAAAACAATAACAATAAGGCGAATCCGCAATTGAGGAATTTATCGAACAATTTAGTGTTGATTCTGCAAAATGTAAAACTGAATCCCAAGTACTCGTATCACGATCTAACAACAAGCCGCGAAGAGCACGGATAAGAGATTGATTAGCGCGTTCCGCCAAGCCATTAGACTGGGGCGAATGAGGACAAACAGTAACATGATCTATATTATATTCATCGCATAGTTTCGTCATACTAGAATTACAAAATTCTGTACCATTATCAGTTATAATTGTATTAGGACAACCAAATTTGCACACGACGTCCGCTAAAATTTTATTAGCGACCGATTTCGCCTCTTTATCCTGCAACACTGATAACACGACATACCGTGAAAAATTACAAATAGTGAGCATTATATATTGATTTCCGGCGTCAGTC
The DNA here is from genome assembly GCA_032716605.1 of Paralithodes platypus. Taxonomy (NCBI): domain Eukaryota; kingdom Metazoa; phylum Arthropoda; class Malacostraca; order Decapoda; family Lithodidae; genus Paralithodes; species Paralithodes platypus. Next base: position 47,220,811 of record CM064566.1, read on the forward strand.
AATGGAAGTTTCAATAAATCTATAGCAACCACATCGAAAGGATACGCCGGAATCGGATATTCCCCGATTTTCATTTCCGAGCTCAACTTAGGCTTAATAGTGGTACATGTAGAACAACAGTCAATATATCTATCTGTATCCTTTTTCATCGTCCGCCAATAATAATTTCTCTGGGCCTGTGTCAAACACCGAATTTTTCCCCGGATGCCCAATTGTATCATGTCCATGTAAAATAGGCAATAAAGTACAAATTTGCGAATCTGGAATGACGAGTTGCAAAATTACCCTGTCATTTAAATCCCTCTTTCTGTACAAATACCCTTCATGCATTACAAAATTAGAATAATTAAAACCTGCTAAGAACATTGTCGCTGAAATCACCCGATTCCAAAGCAAGAATTACTTTATCCCAAAAATTATTTTTACGCTGATCTAACGCAATACTTTTACTGCTCAACAAAGCGTTAACCGACACTAGACCAACAGGATTCCTTGATAACGCATCGGCAACTGTGTTGTTGTTGTTGTTGTTGTTGTTCCCTAAGCTGCCTGGCCGAACAGCCCCGAGTCACTGAGAAAGGCCATGGCCATGATCGGGCTTTCCCACAGAGCTCTCATTGAGTGTAGATTGTGTTGTTGGCGTAAGTGGTTGTGTGAAATGCAGTCTTCTATGATGTGTTTAATGGTATGGGGTGCTGTGTTACATCCCGGGCAGGCATCGACAACGGAGTCATCCAGTCTCTTCTGATAGCTCAGGAGAGCTGGATGGTGTCCGCATCTCAGCCTGGCCAGGTGGACTCTGTCCTCGCGAGGAAGGGAGGATTCGGAAGGATGGATTTCGGGAGGTCGTGCATGCAGCTGCGTGTTGTCTGTGAGTGAGTGGATGGATCGGTGAGAGATATGAGTATGGCTGTGCTTCTGGAAGTTGGTTCGGGGTGGGCAGGGAGGGAGAGAGGACAATAATTGTGTGTGATACCGTGTGCTGGGTGTTGTTTTGATATTCTTTGTGTCTGTGGGTGTGTTGCCATGTAGTTTAGTGGGTGGTCTTGGTTCGTGGAGGCTGCTGCCAGGAATTGAGTGCCTCTCATGTCCAGATGGTCTTTGACTTTGAGAATTTTGGTTTCTTGATGTAGGTGATCTGTGGGTGAAGTAGCTGTGCAGCCTGTAATGATCTTCAGGGCTTTGTTTTGAATAGTCTGTAAGGTCTTATGATGTGTTTCAGCTAGGTTAGAAGCCCAGGCTGGGCTTGCGTATTCCATTACTGATCTTATGTATTGTTTATATACTGTGGTGGTAGTTTCTTTGTTGTGTCCAAATTTTGTATGAGCAAGTGACCTGAGGGCGTTAAGTCTGGGTGTCAGTTTCTTTTTAATGTTTGTGGTGTGCTGTTTGAATGTCATATGAGTATCATATGTTACTCCTAGGATTTTGGGTGTGTGTGTATGTGTTAGGGGTGTGTTGTTTATGGTGAGTTGAGGGATGTATTCGTGTTCTCCTGTCCAACTTGTGAGCAGGGTTGCGGTGGATTTGGCTGGGGCTAGATTAAGTCTGTTTGTAGTGCACCAACCATGTAGTGTGTTGAGATAGGGTTGAAGGAGATCTGTTGATCTTTTTGGGTCATGGTGTGTGCATGTGAGTGTTATGTCATCTGCATAGGAGGCTAAGTTTATTTGGGGCGTATTGGGTGTAGTTATATCGTGCATGTACAGATTGAAGAGTGCGGGCGATAGGACGGATCCTTGTGGGACTCCGTTTGGAAAGTTTCTGATTTTAGATGACTGACCGGCAAAAGATACGTGTGCACATCTGCCTGCTAGGAAGTTGGCCAGCCACCTTTTTGTGTTGTTGTGCATGTTTGTGTTGTAGATTTTGTTTGTTAGGTTGTGGCGGGGGATGGCATCGAAGGCTTTACTAATCGAGTGTGGCTAATAGTGATCTGTGTGGTGGTCTAGCTGAGTTGATGCCGTCGAAAGCTCTTTGTGTAAGGTCTGTGAGAAGAGTGTTTGTGGAGTGCAGTGGCCTAAAGCCATGTTGTGTTGGAGCTAGGGGTAGGTCATGTGTAATTAGTTGTAATACTAGGCGTTCCATGACTTTGGAGGGGGAGCAAAGAAGTGTGATGGGGCGGTGCGAGGAGGGTAGCGTGGGGTCTTTGTTGGGTTTGGGGAATGTGATGATGATACCATGCTTCCAAATGTCTGTTATTGTGTTGTGTGAATAGCTGTAGTTTGATATGTTAGTGAGTGCTTGTATGCCTTGTGGTCCCAGGTGTCTGAGGTGTATGTTGCTTATGTTGTCTAGGCCACAGGCGGGTGAGTGCTTGAGATTGTTGATGATATGCTTTGTCTGGTGATTGGTGAAGGGTGTATAGTCAGGATCTGTGGGGAATTGTCTCTTATGTCGGATGACACGTCGGTCGTCTTTGTGAGGTTTTAGGTGGCTGACATGTGAAAAGTGATTGATGAGAGTGTTTGCTTGTTGTTTACATGAAGGAGTAGAGTCTGTTGTTGTGATTGCAGCATGTGATTGTGTTGTGTTGCTGTTGGAAAGTGTGATGCTGTTTAGTGTTTTATAGAGTTTTTTGGGGTTTGTTTTGTGATCAAAGTTTGTAGGAAGTTATTCCAATTTAGTTTTTGTTGTTCTTGTATTTTGTTGTTAGTTTGGGTGTTGAGTGCTTGAATTTGTTGTGTGATGTCTTGTGGGTGGGGTGCTGGGGAGTGTTTCAGTATGTCGCGTTGTCTGATGAGGTTTTGAATTTCTGGTGTGAAGTTGGGGTTGTGTCTTTTCCTGTTACCTCTTGGAATGTGTTTCTTGTCAGCGTTTTGGATAGTTTTATTGAGTATGTGTACAGCATTGTTGATGTTAGTGATGGGTGTACTGTTTAGAGTTGTGAAGTGTTGTTCTGTCTCATTTGTGAATGCTTCCCAGTTAGCTCTTTTATAATTGGTGTATGTATTTTTGTGGCTAGCTGGGGTGAGTCTGGTTTTGGTGGTGATAATGATCGGGAGGTGGTCAGAGCCTAAGGTTCTGACCACCCTCCAGGATGTTGTGGGGGCGAGTTCTGGGGAGCAAAAGGTGATGTCAGGAGATGATGGGTTATAGAGGGCTTGGTGAGGAATATGGGTATGTTGATGGATGTCGTTAAGGATGATGAGGTTATCGGTTTGGTTTTGTAGTACCAGCCCTCTGTCTGTGTCGGGGTTGTCGACAAACCAGGCCGACGTCTTGGCGTTGAAGTCACCACCCAGGATGATGTGTGGGGTGTGTGGGGTGTTTGTGATGTGTTGTAAGTGTGGTCTGTATTCATTTGGTACTGTAGAGGATGTTTGGGGAGGGATGTATGTGTTTATGATGGTTATGTTGGAGTTGTTGCCAGTGCGTATTTTAATTGATTGTATTTCTGTTGTGTTATCATTTGGGGGGAGGAGGAATTTGGTTTGTACACTGGTTACTATGTATGATATTTCTTTGTGTACCAGGGTGATGAGTCCACCGCCCCCGCCGATAGCCCGGTCTTGTCTGATGGTGGTGAAATTATGAAATGTGGGTGTTTTTTGTGTTGTGCCGAGTTTTGTTTCTTGTAAGATGGCAATGTGTATGTTGTGTTGTTTGATGAAGTGTGAGAGTTTGTGTTTCTATGTGTTGATGCCATCTATGTTCAGTTGAAGAATGTTAATGTTATGTGCACGATGTATGTTGGGTGCTGCTGCACGAGGATGGGGTGGGGGTGGGGGTGAGGGAGGGGCTGGGGGTTGGGATGGGTGAGGTGGGGGTGGGGATTGGGGAGCAGGAGATGGGGGTTGGAATGGATTAGGATGGGGTGTGGTGTGTTGAGTTGAGGATGTGGATGGTATGGGAAGGTTAGGTGGGTTAGGGAGGAGAGGTGGACGGGTTTTAGGGGGGGGAGTGGATGATATGGGAAGGTTAGGTGGACGGGTTTTAGGTGAGGGATTTGACTGGGAGAGGGAGGGGCATGAGGAACAGGTCCAGGTGTTTGTGTAGTGTTTCTTGGAGGCAAGTGTTGTGCAGGTGAAGTGGGTCCAGTTCCTGCATGAATTGCAGAGAACTGAACCCTTAGTATGGCGACTAGAAGTGATGGGTTTTGAGCAAGTTGGACATATGTATGTGTACGTGGGTCCTGGGTTGCTCTCAATGTCTCCGGCTAGAAGAAGTCTTCGAGAAATGACAGCCGGAGAGTCATTTCTCGGTGTAGGAAAAACTGTGTGATGTGTGTGGTGTGAGAGGTGTGGAAATTCCCGGCACGACTGAAGCCGCTCCAAGGACCCGTGCCCCCAGGGAGGGGGCAGGGGATGGTTGTGACGGTTTGGCTCCCGAAACTGCTCCCCGCGGCCGGCATCCGGTTTTCCTCCACTGGTCGTTGATTTTGTCTTCGGCCGTGGAGGGTCGGCAGCCTCTGGAGGTGGCCCCACGGCGTAGACGCCGCCACATCAGGCAACTGTGTTGAGCTTGCCTTCAACGTACAATACTGTAGGATTGTATGATGCTAATGTTAATTTCCACCTGGCACGTCTACCCGTGAGAAGTTTATCATCAAACAATTTAATTAGAGGCTTATGGTCTGTCCAAACAGTTACATCATAACCATAATTATATTACCTCACAAAATATATTTAACGCCCAAATTAGCGCTGCACCTTCTAAATCGGTAACACAATAATTCTGTTCTGCAGGTTTTAAAGAACGGCTAGCGAATCCTAACGGCCGTAAGATATTCCTATCATCATACTGCATAAGAACAGTCCCAAACCCAGTATATGATGCATCAGAATTAATATAGAAAGGTTTCTTAAAATCAGGGAAAGCAATTTTCGGTCGAGAAGTTAAGCTTGCCTTTAATTCCGCAAAAGAACCCTCTTGTTCAACTCCCCACAAAAATTCAGCGTCTTTCTTGAGTAAAATATATAGGGGCTTCGCGATACTAGCTTAGTTTTTTATAAATGCCCTATAGTAGCCCGATAGGCCCAAAAATTGCCTTAACTGTTTTACGTTAGTGGGCGTAGGAAATTTAGTGATAGAATTTGTCAATTGAGCAGTGGTATTTACCCCGTCCGGAGTTAATTCATGCCCCAAAAATGACAGTTTCTTTTTAAAGAATTCACATTTATTGATTTTAATTTTTAATCCTGCCTCATTTAATTTAGAAAGTATATTTCTCAGTGCGATAAGATGTTCCTCTACTGTTCTAGAAAAATTATAATATCGTCTATATATACATAAACATTGTGGCCGATCAATCCTGCCAATACATTATTCATTAATCTCTGAAAAATCGCTGGTGATTTTTTAAGGCCCATGGGTAGACGTTTGTACTCGAAAGTACCGGAGGGAGAATTAAATGCTGTATATTGTCTTGATTCCGGTGACAACCCAATTTGATGAAACCCACTCGAAAGATCGAGGGTTGAGAATACCTTGTTATTCGTTCCCAAACTAGCAAGAATTTCCGGTATCGCCGGCATATGAAAATTATTGGTCTCCGTAATGGTATTAAGTGTTCTAAAGTCTACCACGACTCTAAATTCCCCCTTCGCCTTCTTCGGTACTAAGAAAAGAGGTGATCGCCAAAGTGACGTTGATGGTTGAATTACGTCCTGAGAAAGTAAATCTGAAACATGTTTACCAGTCAATTCCCGTTGACTGTGCGAAGCGATACATAGGCAGGTAAACGGGCTTCTGATCCTTGTCACTCAACACAATTTTATGGTCTATAATGTCATTAAACCCCATAGCATCCCCTTTCAAATGGACGGACTTATTAAATTCCCTCAATAACGCCTTAAGCGGACCCTGAGCCTCAGGAAAGTCGGTACCTTGTAAATCCTCGTAAATCTTACGCATTCTATCATCCATACCAGGAGAGTTCCCTGTGCGCACTAATGCCACGGGAAGAGAATTAATTTCTTCAAATTTACAAGGTACACAGGAAGCATTACATAACTTCTTATCCGAATATAATTTCATTAAGCCATTTGTGGCATTTAAAATGAGAGTTTGGAAAACATGGTGTCATTCACCTCATGTAACGCTTGAGCGAACGTAATACCCTTGATCGCTGAGGAATCTGGTAATAATACAATAGAATTTATTGTACTCTTAAGATTGTTCGCATAAACATTAACAACCCTTCTGCGGTTCAATAATAGTATTACAGTGAATGAGAATATCAGAATCCCCCATAGATTGTTCTAAATAATCATGCAGTTTAATCTCGACAGCGGGAAGAGCGGGGTTGGTACCGTGGCAGTGCCTGCATCTACCTCTCCCGCTATTCCTGCCAAATGTATGACGTTTCCCCTGAAGAGATTTACTGCTCTCCACAACGCCCTTACGTACTCCCCTTGAAATAAATTGTAAACTCTCTGGGGAGCTAGATGACGCCTCAATAAAAGTACCATCAATAGATACACCATTCATCTGTAGACTTAAACTAAATTTACGGGCCCTCATTGTCTTAAAACCCAACAGAAGGTCCGAAGAGATGTTTAAACCCTGAACAACGTACACTTTCTCCGTCATTAAATCCAAGTCCTCATGCAATGATAACGGTAAGTATGTAACCCCCAATATTGAAATATTATCCCCTGAAACACTCTGAAGATTAACATCGGGGAATTCAAGTTTAAACGAATCATCATGATTCAATTTGTTAAAGACAGAGCTAGACATTAGGTTCACAGGAGAACCTGTATCAATTAAAACACTTATATCTGTATTATTTACACATGATTTCAAAATTAACGAGTCAGGTGAATGCATAAGAGCACTTATCATTAACGTAGGACATTCCGGAGTTTGTGTACATTGATATTTTACGTTACGTTTGCTTGGGAGTGATCGTAAGCTTCCCCCGACCTAGGGTGACTGGCTTTCCAATTGTCCAAATCTACCTTCACTTCCGGGCAAGTTCCGGTCCTGTGATCATTACACTTGCATCTACGACAGAAAGGTTGCTTACCTGCCGTATATTCATATAGCTCCTTGGCCTTGATGTTACAACGAGGAACAATGTGACCCCGTACTCCACAATAAAAACACATAACATCCCTGTGTCGACCAGATGCGCCGGTAGCCATTATCGCAGGTCTCTGCGCGTCCTGACCGCCTCCGCTTGGGCCCTGCAGTCGACCGCCATAACCCTGATAACGGGGCGATTGATATTTCCATGTCTTGGAGCTATAACTCTGATTATTCTGACCTACCTGTGCGAGTTTATGGAATTTGGGAAAAGAACTGTTTGAGGAGAACTGCTGGGGATTTCTATCTGGTTGAGAGTTCTTATTTGGTTGACTCTGTTTAGGGAAATTCTGTTTAGGCCCAGGTTGAGCTGGGGAAACAGGTAGGGAATTCCTAACGGCAGCACACGAGAACTGAATTTGCTCGGTGGCTATACCGCTAGTATCACAAGACTTCCTAAGTTCCTTTGAAACTTTATTAAGAGACATTGTTGGAGGGAACCCCAATGGCAATACACCTAATCGGCCTTATTGAGCTATCCTTAGCTAGCTTAGCATGCGCTAGCTTTAAGAACTATTATTATTATTATTATTATATAACTCGATACGTCGTGCGATCGGTTTCACGGTGTCTGGTAAGGCACTAACCAACATAACATACCCCAGTAACTTGCTCAGCTGTTCTATTGTTATTTTACTGTCCTCAAAACAGGAGTGACGAACTAGATCCTGCGACATACAATTCGCGAACTGTGAACACTGCGCCAATAATGTATCTACTGACAGATTTTTCTTTTGCTTCAATAGCTCATCGGCGAAATCATGGAATTTCGCAAATTCCCTCTTAGCTGACAACCCAAACTTCTCTAGGAATTCTAGCCTGAACTCATCGTAAGTCTTAGCATTTATGAGGTCATCGCAAGCCAAAAGGTACCCAGCTGGAGTATTCCCCTTGTCAATTTTCGAGCGAAAAATTTAAATTTTGGCCCTCTCCTGAGTAATACCCTTTGCTGCAATTTCTGTCTCTACATCATCCAAAACTGAAAAAATATTTCTGTGTTCTTCCAACCCAGTGAAATTTTTAACGGCCTGACCATGTGTCATGCTTAAATGAAAAGCCTGGGGTTCGTTACCCGACATAATGACGTTATCTTCGGGAGGTCTGGGAATTACTATATTAGGCAATGGTTCCACATAGGTGGGGGTCGTATCTCGGAAAGTCCCGCTTCTTAACACACTCTGATTAACATTTTGATACAAAGGTACATTTGGTACAAAGGTGGAAGTTCCGAAGAAGCCGGATTTGCCCGAGATTCAATCTCTGAATATTGATTATCAAAATCACTCCAATAATCGTCCGAAAAATCGTCTTTGCTATCCTCAGCAATCTCAGATAATTCAGACTCAACTTTGGCAGCCGGAACCTTAGGATTTTTCTGAAGCAGACGTCTAAATGACATGTGGAAATTTCACTTGATAAACATATAATATATAAAATCCTCCCATATATATAGTAAATAATTTCTGTAAAAACACCGCACAAAAGAAATCCTGAATCCAAATACACCCTATTTTGCACAAATTAATTTATTAATTAAAAGACAGTGATAAAAAAAATGAATTACACAATTGAATGAATGTATTGAATTAAGATTGGTATAATTTTATGGATAGAAAGATGCACTTAAGACCTCCAGTAACACGTTACCTCTTCAATGTCGCGCCTGGCTGTTTCGTATCCTCACTCAAACACAGGCAAGAAACAACTGGCTTGCAGTGCCTCTGTGGTTGGCTAGGCTGTAGAGAATTGTGTTGAGTTAGCGGCAGTGGAGCTTTGGGTGTTTTCAATACCGGCGACGTCCAGAATTCGGCCTCAATCACTGTCACTCAAAATTGGTCCTCCTATGTACGGCCAATTACACCACACGTCGGTACCATGTCCATGCAGACTCCTCCTCCGTCAGACAAAGTTGAGGATTCCCTGCTTCCGCCGCAAGAATATTTGACGAATTTGCGACCAGCCCCGTAGTTGTGTGGGGGAGCGTTGCAGGCAAGGAGGGAAACTTGCCAGATGTACAAGTGTTTCAGCCCGCCGCGTGTGAATTATATATATTTATACAGACTCCAGTGACTTGAATTAAATACTTTTAGTAGCTTTAGCGGTCAATTAATCGACACGTGAGTGTAGCCTCTGTTGTAAAAAGGACCACCGCTGCACACAATGTATGGTGGAGGTGAATAGGGTTAATAATGGTATCACTTCTCCTATATAAAAGCTGCCACCATCGCAGGCTTACCCTGGGATTAATTAGATAACTCAAATTAGTGTTAGATTAGGTCAATGAAAGAGAAGAAGAATTAATAATAGTATAATGAAAGATATCTTAAGACTTATTCAGAAGTACACTAATATATTGATTGTATAAGTATTCGTAACAGTACTATTAATTCAAGTATGGTATAATTATATAGTCTGTTATCACACACAGAGCTAACCTCTGACCCTTCGATGAGCGAGCCGGGGTCTCTCCCTTTTCTGCTCTCGCTCTCTGGATACCCACCTTATATTATGTTGGGTTACGCCCCTCTTTATGACGTAAAACCACTCATTATCATTCACGTGTACATCACGACCAATCCTATTACCTGTCGATAATGACGTAATAAGGTGTTGTTTCCAACGTGACCTGTTCTGGTTAACTTTCCATCAGAGCGGTCACGTGTAACCAACTCTATTGTGAGATCTTGGGAATGCTGACTAAGTGGCTGACGTCTACTTAAACCTCAGATTCTAGGCGCCCAGTACCACTTGTCTCCATCATGTACAGTCGATGTAAGAAATACTAGTTTACTAATATGAGTAGTTGTATTAAGGTTATTATAGTGAGATATATTTTAAATATGTACTCTACTGTTTAAGTAATTCACGGAGTAATAGTTGGATATATTGGAGTACCTAACATCTATCTTTCCTGTTCCCCTTCCTCTCTCCTGTCATTTCCCTGCCTCTTTCCTATCATTCCCCTTCCTCCTTCCTGTCATTCCCCTTTCTCCTTCCTGTTATTCCCTTTCCTCTTTCCTGCCATTCCCCTTGCTCCTTCCTGTCATTCTCCTTACTCCTTCATGTCATTCCCCTTCATCCTTCCTGTCATTCCCCTTTTTTCCTTCCTAGCATTCCCCTTCCTCCTTCCTGTCAATCCCCTTCCTCCTACCTGTCATTCCCCTTCCTCATTCCTGTCATTCCCCTTCCTCCTTCCTGTCATTCCCCTTCCTCCTTCCTGTCATTCCCTTTCCTCTTTCCTGCCATTCCCGTTCCTCCTTCCTGTCATTCCCCTTCCTCCTTCCTGGCATTCCCCTTCCTCCTTCCTATCATTCCCCTTCCTCCTACCTGCCATTCCCCTTCCTCCTTCCTGTGATTCCCCTTCCTCCTTCCTGGCATTCCCCTTCCTCCTTCCTGTCATTCCCCTTCCTCCTACCTGCCATTCCCCTTACTCCTTCCTGTCATTCCCCTTACTCCTTCCCGTCGTTTCCCTTCCTCCTTCCTGTCGTTTCCCTTCCTCTTTCTCTCCTACCTGTCATTCCCCTGTCTCCTTCTCTCCTTCCTGTTATTCCCCCTCCTCCGTCACTCCTTCATGTCATCTCCCTCTGTCTCTCCTTCCTTCCCTCTCCCCAGCAACAATAAACCTTGCAGCCCAATGTTCATAATTCAGTCACACAGCATGGTTATTTAGTCATCCCTTTCTCTTTCACCTTCACTGTCCATCACGCCACTTGTTCCCTCACCTCGTTGCCCCCCCTCCCCCCCCCCCTATTCTCCTGCCCCCCTACCCTCGACATCGACCCTCACATCCTCACCCTCTTCACATATGCCGCCTTAGGTCATGCGTCATCTTGCACAGATTCAAGTTTATTGGGGATGGGGGGCGGACATTTACTTGTGTCTCCTTCATAAACATAACAAATCCGTATTGGTGCTTTATGCAATTATACTTTATATATATATATATATATATATATATATATATATATATATATATATATATATATATATATATATATACACAGGTATATAATTATATACAGTATATACAGTATATATATCGGTATACAGTATATATATGAATGAATGAATGAATGAATGTATGTATATAGGCTATTCTGGCACATACCCCATTGTTTTTATTATATTTTTATTTATTATTGTTATTGGGGGTGACCAACTTGACACAGCGCCCGAACAGGGACAATCACAACACAAAAGAAAAACAAAACAAAACAAAACAAAACATAAAATCACACACATCTAGATCGTCCAGGAGAAATACCCAGAGACCCAGGCCCAATTTGGGGTCTCCAGCTAGATTCCCAGGTCCCAGATCTCCCAGAGAGGCTCCGATTTCCGCAGGCAGAGATGCAGCGAAGCTGTACCACCACAAGCCCGCCCACCATTCATCCAGGCGTATCCTTAATAACTACCAGCTCCCCGGGCCAGGCGCCTGACGAACTATTATCTAGTCCAACTAGTGCACAACCCTCTCTCCCAAACAACCGCGTTTACACTCATCTATTCACTAACATTCTCCATTCATTCCTATTTATTACCACTTCTCTTGCCTGATCTATAGTCATTCCTCTATCTTCCAACGCTTGTCCTACACAGTTTCTCCATCTCAATAGAGGTCTTCCTACCCCTCTACCTCCCCTTGTATCTGACTCATATATTTTTTTTGTATGCCTTACATCTTCCATTCGCTCAATATGACCATACTAGCTCAGCACCCTTCTGTCCACTCTGGCCAGCAAATGTTCGTGCTGCCCCATTCTCGTATGCATCTCTTCATTCCTCAATATATCTCTACGAGTCACTCCACACATACTCCTCACACACATACACATATATATATATATTTTTGTTTTTCTTTTTTCTATATTCCAACTACTCCCTCTTGGGCATAGGCTGAGAGCCTTTACACTACACCACTGAACACGGTGAGGCCTGTGAGGTCTTGTTCCAGTCTAGGAAGTGAGACATGCGAAGCGCCCCGGCTCGAAGCAACTCCATCTTCTGAAGCAGCTTCGCCTCTGCGCTTCACGGTCTCATCCCCCACACTCGGACCCTCACTCTCAGAACGCCACCTATTGAGCAATTAACTCACTAGGCATTGCCCCCTGTAACATATTTTGAATATGGGAATATTCATACAATGCTATTTAATCAGGGAACAATGAGGGTATTGTTTTGGCATTTCGGTGTGGTGTGGTAATGCACTGGAACTAGGTACAGCACAAATTCCATCCCAATAATATCTTCCCATTGACATATTGGGATTCGAACCCGGGTCCATTGGATTACCAGTCCAGTGGCAATATATATATATATATATATATATATATATATATATATATATATATATATACGGTATATATAATATATATATATATATATATATATATATATATATATTGTATATATAATACTATATATATATATATATATATATATATATATATATATATATATATATATATATATATATTGTATATATATATATATATATATATATATATATATATATATATATATAATATATATATATATATATATATATCTATCTATATATCTATATATATACATATATATATATATATATATATATATATATATATTCCAAACTATTCCTTCACATTATTATTTTTCTATTCCCTCCGGCATTCGTAGCAAGTTTTATTGTAAGGAAAATCCGTCGTCAAATGTAATAGCATTGTGTTCCGGGTTTGGCGAGGAAGGTACTATTTGGTATGCCGAAACTATGATGGAAGTTCAGTACTTGTAAACATTCTCCACAACTCTCTGAAATGTGTTTTTCATGTTTCAGAGCATATGTGCGTCCTATTCTGACCTGCAGATATAAACTATATTCAATTGTAAACCGTCAGTATTACTTAAAACAATATATAACATACTACTAACAAACAAAATATTTCCTCTGCTGCAGCTCTCATCACGAAGAAATATAATTTGTAATATTTAATAGTTACCTATTAGATGATCTGAAAGCTAACCCCTAGTGAACGTAAATGAACCATTGGATATAAGTTATTGGTGCTAATGAAATTAGTGGACACAAGACACTTCAACCATAAGTTTGGCCAGATAAATCTGTAGCAACACTTTCACTTGTTTCATCTGTTGCCGACCATAATCTATTTTGAAACTAATATCCCTTTGATTTTTGTTTACTTGTTCGATAGCTATTGATTGTATAATTATCGAAATGCAAATACTGAGTGATTTAGCTATGTGAAAATAGTTACAATAATTACAAATTAGCAACAAATAACAGCTTCTTGCTCTGCATAAGGAGCACAGCGCGCCCATGTTTCCAGTATTGCTCGCATGTGTGGGGAGGTTTCACCCATACCGCACTTCTCGAAAGAGTAGACTCAAAAGCATTTTGCCTCATCAACTCACTCCCTCTTACTAATTCTGCTCAATCTCTTTCTACACGCCGCAATGTTGCATCTCTTTCACTCTTCTTCAGAGCTCTCTCAGTGCATTGCGGCGAGTGCGAGGCACCCGCTTTTCAGCACAGTCCCATTCCCATTCTGTTCAGCTTTCCAACCTAAGAATTAGCAAAGTTTTTCAGTGTTTCATTTACTTAACAAGTGAACTCTGGAACTCTGCCCCTTAATCAAACTTTCCTCCATCTTACGACTAAACTGCTTTAAACTTTGTACGTCCAGGCAATTTGACCCAAACATCCCTTGAATTTGGCTCAGTCACTCTTTTGGCTTTGGGGGAGGCACTCGTTACAAGCAACCTGCCTTTTGTCTCCTCCAAACACATAGAAAACAACATTGTATTACTACTTTTGTAGGTACCTATTATTTTTGTTATGTACTAAAGAGAAAATATACTGAGGTTGCATTATTCATAAGGATTAAAGCTCATGTATGCGAGAGCAAGTATATTTACACTTTACTTGAGTCAAGGACTACTTGACTTTAGCATATGACTTTATGCTAGACTTGTGAATGGTTTTGCTCCAGTGCTCGTTCATGAGTTTGATACAGCGCATGCCAAAATGTGAAGATTCATAATATTATAATACACTCATGATAAGTGACAGAAAATGCTCTTTGAAAACGTGCACATTTTGTCAAAATTCTAAAAAACAAATATAATAGCATTGGTTTTCAAAGTGAACTTTATATTCTATTATAAATGCCTTCCATTCTGGGCATCAAAATGTGATTCTATAGAGGGTAAAGTTTACCTTTATAGACTGTAGAATATATTTATATAAATCTGATTTGCCGATACACACGACATGATGAAATTCGTCGAATGAAATTGCCAATCACATGTACGGTTCTGTATATGCAAGACCAAGTTATGATGTTTAATTTTATTTGCAAATTCATAGTATCGTTCTCATGAATTAACTTTGAATAATTGGCGACACCATGTCCAATGCTATAAACAAATAATTTTGTAAAGCAACTATCTTCATTATTTTTAGACTGACAACAATATACTACATGGACACAGTTTTACTAAAGTGTAAATCAATAATGCAGTAATATCACGATAAATAATTGCGCTCAGGCCTCTTTCACTAGCCATACCGGTGATGGGCACTCATAGGACATGAGTCACTCTGCTCTTGGCCGTCTGCTTGATGTGCAAGGCTTATGCTCCATAACAGCTGTTCTTTTATTGTATTTACTGAGTAATTAATACAAAACACTTACATATTCCAGACAGAACAAGTAACAATTAACATATACTAACTTGTTACTAATTGTACAATCCACAACATTAACACATTGATATCTACAACAACTGTACAATCCACAACATTAACATATTGATATCTACAGCAACTGTACAATCCACAACATTAACATATTGATATCTACAACAACTGTACAATCCACAACATTAACATATTGATATCTACAACAACTGTACAATCCACAACATTAACATATTGATATCTACAACAACTGTACATTAACATATTGATATCTACAACAACTGTACAATCCACAACATTAACATATTGATATCTACAACAACTGTACAATCCACAACATTAACATATTGATATCTACAACAACTGTACAATCCACAACATTAACATATTGATATCTACAACAACTGTACATTAACATATTGATATCTACAACAACTGTACATTAACATATTGATATCTACAACAACTGTACATTAACATATTGATATCTACAACAACTGTACAATCCACAACATTAACATATTGATATCTACAACAACTGTACATTAACATATTGATATCTACAACAACTGTACATTAACATATTGATATCTACAACAACTGTACAATCCACAACATTAACATATTGATATCTACAACAACTGTACATTAACATATTGATATCTACAACAACTGTACACCTCATATTGATATCTACAACAACTGTACACCTCATATTGATATCTACAACAACTGTACACCTCATATTGATATCTACAACAACTGTACACCTCATATTGATATCTACAACAACTGTACACCTCATATTGATATCTACAACAACTGTACACCTCATATTGATATCTACAACAACTGTACACCTCATATTGATATCTACAACAACTGTACACCTCATATTGATATCTACAACAACTGTACACCTCATATTGATATCTACAACAACTGTACACCTCATGGTCGGAGACTGATTGACATCAGGGGCCTAGCTTTACAATCAATTTAACCCCATTATAGTTCTTCCGAAGAAAATGTAAAAAAATATCAAAGGAAGACCCTCTTTCTCCATCCTCTCTTCCCTCCCCTCAACATCCCTTCCACCTTTCCTCCCCCCCCCTTCTTTTACCTCTTCGTCCCCTCTCGACATCCCCCCACCTCCTTCACCTTTACTACTTTACCTTCCTCTGCCTTCTCCTATCCTTCCACCAACCCTTCGTTGTCCTCTTCTCCCCCTCTCAGCTTTCCCCTTACCTCATTTCTTGTTCCTTCCTTCACTTTTACCCCCCACCCCCTCTCTCTCTCTCTCCGTCTCTTTGCCCTCCGTTCCAATTTACCTGCATATTATCCTCACTTCCTCTTCCCTCACCCTTCACCTTCCCTTCTCTCCGGTTTTCCTTCCTCTTACAACCCTTCTCTTCTTCTTTACATTAATTTCACCTCAATTCCCATTTCTACTTTACCAATTATCCCCATTCCTTTCATCTCTCCCTTCCCTTACCTCTCAATCCCCCCCACCCCCCACCCCCCCCTCCGAACGCACACGCATGTATTTGGTCTTATTGAAAGGCCCACCTTATATAGCTCATTGCGTATAGTCAAATATACTACATCAAAATATGTATAGCTAGTTTATATGGCAATTGCTTTATGACGTCAAGGGTTGATCAGCAATAATGACATAATCTTATCCCACAATGTACCGGCGACGTCCTTTTCATAATATTCTGACAACTATTTGACGATTATATTAAGCTTTGGAAGGATCTGTGGTTAGTTAGAGTTAGTCTGTAGCCTTTTAAGAGTTAGAGGTCATTTCTAAACTTAAAGAAATCATCGAATAATTGACAGAATATAATGAAAAAAACGTCACAGGTACAGCATGGGTTAATGATATTCCATAGCAACACACAAACGTCACAGGTACAGCATGGGTTAATGATATTCCATAGCAACACACAAACGTCACAGGTACAGCATGGGTTAATGATATTCCATAGCAACACACAAACGTCACAGGTACAGCATGGGTTAATGATATTCCATAGCAACACACAAACGTCACAGGTACAGCATGGGTTAATGATATTCCATAGCAACACACAAACGTCACAGGTACAGCATGGGTTAATGATATTCCATAGCAACACACAAACGTCACAGGTACAGCATGGGTTAATGATATTCCATAGCAACACACAAACGTCACAGGTACAGCATGGGTTAATGATATTCCATAGCAACACACAAACGTCACAGGTACAGCATGGGTTAATGATATTCCATAGCAACACACAAACGTCACAGGTACAGCATGGGTTAATGATATTCCATAGCAACACACAAATGGTAAATAACAATTGAATTATAAAAAAAGCTCTGCATAAAACTAAAGACACCGACTTTTGCATCAACAACAAATACCTT
Source organism: Paralithodes platypus (assembly GCA_032716605.1). Lineage (NCBI taxonomy): Eukaryota > Metazoa > Arthropoda > Malacostraca > Decapoda > Lithodidae > Paralithodes > Paralithodes platypus. Next base: position 47,237,963 of record CM064566.1, read on the forward strand.
TAGTAATTGTTTACGCCATTAGACCAATTCCTGTGACTCCTGACCAAATAGTCAATATAGCCTATATACTTTACCGAAACAAGCACATGCATCCCTAAATTATTTGATAATATAATTATACTACCTTCTACATTCAACTTTGCTGTTTAAACCAAGAAAGGTTGTGGTAATTGTATTAGTGACAGGAATGCTTTAGCGACTGTCCTCATAACTTTAAATTTCCCCAGAGGCGGCCACGGTAATGGATGGATCTGACCAGCGGTACGTGAGGGCAGGCAGTAATATACAACTCACCTGTAGGACATCCACACCTTCACAGTCACCAGGTAGGCTAATATCAGGTTTGGTCCTAGAAAAAAGTATCTAGTCTATCTATCTATCTATTGCCTGACGCCGCGATCCCCGAAGGGGTGGCCACGAACGAACCGCCCCCATGCACCTCTGTCCCCAGTCAGTCGACGCCCCTCCCCCCAACCAGCACCGCCTTCGTTCATGTAGTTCCTCACTCCATCCTTCCACCTCATATTCGGTCTACCTCTCCCCCTCTGTCCCTCCACCTCGCTCTCGTACACCCTCTTAGTCATTCTCTCACTTTCCATACGTTCCATATGGCCGAACCATCTCAAGTTGTTCCTTTTCACAGTGTCTAGTGAAATGCATAATGCATTTTTCTTGCATTGTTTGTCACAGATACATACTACAAATAATATAACTTGATTTGTCATGAATAATCCAAATAATTCTGATTTTACATAAACTGTCCACACAAGATAATAATTGTTTTGAACCCGTTACTGCTAGAACGAAAACGAAAACACAGCATAATTGAATAATACAAAAATATCCGATTTGTTCACCACTACCAAAGTCAAATGTTGGATGCTCACATAGATCAATCACAAGACTTGTGGGTAGTCGGGCGCTTCATATGTTACACGATCAAAATTGATAACCACAGTGACAGCTTAACAGAATGAGTGTGTCAATGAGAACCCTTTTTTAAAATGTCATAGTCGGGTCTTTTCCAAATGATGGTAAATTACCATGTTCCTAGTTTCATAACTTCCCTATTACAATGATTTAGATGCGAAACATGTTGTTAATTGTGAGAGCCTGGTATTATTATGATGCAGAAACATAGCAGTTTCATATTTACCATCAAATGTTGAGAAATCAGCTGCTAAAGGATGGGATTTACCGTCAGCTGAGAACAAACTAGATAGTTGTACAAAAGCCGGTGTGTTAGTGGGACACATTATATAGCACATTAAGATATTGTCATGGGTGGCTAATGTTATTTTGTAAAGTAAGTTAGCCTGAATAGAGAGTGCTTGTAGGTGGTTCGTTTGTTGTGGTATTTGTTAATTACAAAACAAATTATAATAGTAATTAGTCAATCAACCGTGCTAATCAAAGTTAAAAGCTGGGGAATAACAATTTACCCATGCTATTCGGTAAGTGGAGTCATTCTGTAATGACTTATAGACCAATTAGATGAGCAAATGTATTCATATATAAAAAAAAAATCCATTCTCCCAATTAAATAGGAATATATTAAATACTTCACTGACGGTTACATCTGTAATATGATGTATATTATGCAACTACGTTTATGAAATAATTGTTTTAAGCTGACCTTAATCGTTGGCCTTACTCCTTACCTGTAGACTGTTTGTTTGAGAACATGGTCAATATATTATTCACATAAATGCATCTAATGCAGCAAAATTCTGTAAAATTTATCACCCAGTATCGTTACGCTATTTGAATAACAGTTTCCTTGACATTTGATTTTTATACCATTTGTTTGAACATTTATTATTTTTTGTTTTACGTAAAGAGTAACAATCTCACCAATGTGAAGTTTGAATTACTAGTAAATAACAAATAAATGAACCTAATATTTTGACCTGACCATGACCAATCTGAAGATAAACCGACAGATGACGGACAAGCTGGTTGATTGGTAAAGTAGAAGTACAGTTTTTGCACTTGGAACAAAATATCTGCATACCCTACTATGTTACTTTGACTTCATACCCTACTATCTGCATACCCTACTATGTTACTTTGACTTCATACCCTACTATCTGCATACCCTACTATGTTACTTTGACTTCATACCCTACTATCTGCATACCCTACTATGTTACTTTGACTTCATACCCTACTATCTGCATACCCTACTATGTTACTTTGACTTCATACCCTACTATCTGCATACCCTACTATGTTACTTTGACTTCATACCCTACTATCTGCATACCCTACTATGTTACTTTGACTTCATACCCTACTATCTGCATACCCTACTATGTTACTTTGACTTCATACCCTACTATCTGCATACCCTACTATGTTACTTTGACTTCATACCCTACTATCTGCATACCCTACTATGTTACTTTGACTTCATACCCTACTATCTGCATACCCTACTATGTTACTTTGACTTCATACCCTACTATCTGCATACCCTACTATGTTACTTTGACTTCATACCCTACTATCTGCATACCCTACTATGTTACTTTGACTTCATACCCTACTATCTGCATACCCTACTATGTTACTTTGACTTCATACCCTACTATCTGCATACCCTACTATGTTACTTTGACTTCATACCCTACTATCTGCATACCCTACTATGTTACTTTGACTTCATACCCTACTATCTGCATACCCTACTATGTTACTTTGACTTCATACCCTACTATCTGCATACCCTACTATGTTACTTTGACTTCATACCCTACTATCTGCATACCCTACTATGTTACTTTGACTTCATACCCTACTATCTGCATACCCTACTATGTTACTTTGACTTCATACCCTACTATCTGCATACCCTACTATGTTACTTTGACTTCATACCCTACTATCTGCATACCCTACTATGTTACTTTGACTTCATACCCTACTATCTGCATACCCTACTATGTTACTTTGACTTCATACCCTACTATCTGCATACCCTACTATGTTACTTTGACTTCATACCCTACTATCTGCATACCCTACTATGTACTTTGACTTCATACCCTACTATCTGCATACCCTACTATGTTACTTTGACTTCATACCCTACTATCTGCATACCCTACTATGTTACTTTGACTTCATACCCTACTATCTGCATACCCTACTATGTTACTTTGACTTCATACCCTACTATCTGCATACCCTACTATGTTACTTTGACTTCATACCCTACTATCTGCATACCCTACTATGTTACTTTGACTTCTTAGATTGGCTTTAACTTTGTTGGAAAAAATAACAAAGTGAAAGTAAATATTAGCAATGACCTTTGACATTGACTAGTGTCCATGAAATATTTGAATGTAAACTGACTATTATGCTGTTCGTGTAATCGAGTGCTTTGTGAAATTAAGATACATAATATTGTGTGGTTGGCGTTGTAACCATACCATATGATATTCAACTATGACCTTGACATTTAGCTAGAATTATATACTTGTCTGGTCTGTGGCCTCAATAAGTATTCCGAAATTAACAATTAAGTTTAATGAGAATCTATTTGACGATTAGGGGAAATATCTGAACATTCTGGCTATGACAAATTAACATTAACTGTTGGAATATTTATAATATATTCATACAATATGTTATTGATGTAAAATAAAACACAAATAAATAGTAAATCACTGAGTTTTCTGACTGTTGAGCATTATTTTATATATTACAGTTGACCTTTGACCTTGACCTATGACATTGACCTTCATGATTATATGCTGGCAGTATTGTTACATTGTCCACTCAACTATTATAAACCATTAGATAGGTTAAAAGATGTTAGAAACATATCTGTATCTTGACTTTTATTATAACTATCTTACCATACATTTGAACTTGAGCAGTGACCTTGACCTTTTGGTAGATATTTGTTTAGTATGACCTTGGTCGAGGCATTCCGAATGCATAATTGATACATATAGTGAATATTTATCAGTCAGTATAGAAAATTTCAAAATCATATTTTGAACTTTGACCATGAATGTTTACCCTAATCAGGGGAATATACAGTACAGTGGGTTATATATAAATAATATACAGTACAGTGGGTTATATATAAATAATATACAGTACAGTGGGTTATATATAAATAATATACAGTACAGTGGGTTATATATAAATAATATACAGTACAGTGGGTTATATATAAATAATATACAGTACAGTGGGTTATATATAAATAATATACAGTACAGTGGGTTATATATAAATAATATACAGTACAGTGGGTTATATATAAATAATATACAGTACAGTGGGTTATATATAAATAATGAGGTCAACAAAATACCAATATTAGAAGCAATTAGTATGATATTATAGAGTAATTTCAACAAAAGATTAAACCAATGGAATATTTACCACATTTTTCGACTTTGGCCTTTGACATGATGGGTTTTTTTTTTGGTAAATTTAGCAACATTTTGACTGACTGTCGCAATGACCAACCTGATAATGTGTTACTGCAGAAACACGATATACTTGTCAAACATCCATCTCATTAAATATATGCGTCTAAATCCTCACCAAAAGATACATACGGGTCCCCATTATCGGGACAAAAATAGGCACATTTCTCGGGACACAGAAAGAGCTACTACCTCATGGCATAAATTAGACTAACACTCTTGGCTATGGAATGGCCAGTGCAGGTCGGAGACCTGGCCATGCGCTGCCATTTTTGTTTTAACAAAATGTCATTTTGACCGAATTTATGATAAATTTATGTTATTGACGTCTTGAACGTCGTTAGAGGTGGCTGCGCATGACCCACTTGACGTATTGGCGGACTGGGGATAATCGGGTCTAGAAGTTCCCAGACAAACAGGCATCTTAACAGACAATTAGTATGCTGGTGGTGCACAGTATGTAGGCATTAACTCACGTCCACTCACCAATTATCTGTAGTCTCTCTCTCTTCGCCGCAATGTTGCATCTCTCTCACTATTCTACCGCTATTACAATAATCATTGCTCCTCAGAGCTCTTGCAGTGTATACCATACCCTCTTCGTAGAGCACGAAGCACCCATCTTACAACACCATCCCACCCCTACTCTGTGCAACTCTTCAACCCAAGAGTGAAATGGTATTCTCAATCTTTCTTAAATTAAAAAGATGAGCTCTGGAACTCTCTCCCAGAATCAGTCTTTCCCTCAACCTATGACTTAAATTGCTTCAAACTCTGTGTGTCCAGGCATTTTAGCTCGAACGTCCCTTGATTTTGGCCCTGTCACTCTTTCACCTCTGGGGGAGGCACTCTGTCTTTTGTCTCCCTCACTCACATAGACAAAAAAAAAAAAAAAAAAAAAGTATCTGAATGTGCAAAACCACTGACAGAGTTGACACTAATGTACATCTTTATAGGTCTACTCTACTGGTACCGAGACAGCGAGATCCTCCAGAGCATCGGAAGGGTAAACATCTCCACCACACTGCAGGAAGCAACAACACTCACCAGTACCCTGACGGTGCAGCAGGCCTCGCTAGCTGACTCCGGGAACTACACCTGCTGGCCAACCAAATTCCTGCCCAGCTCGGTCATGGTCCACGTCAAGACAGGTAGTCAGGTAGACAGGAGGAGTGGTGGTGGACGATGGTAAAATGTGATTGGATAGTGGTAGGGTGGTGATAAGGTATTGTTAGGTTGTGATTGAATACGGATTGCTAGTAGGGTGGCGGTAGAAAGGTAATGGTAGATTGGTACAGTGGTCGTAAGGTGCTGTTACATCGATACTCAAATTGTTACATTGATAGATTAATTGTTGTTGCGGTGAAGATAATTGGGAGGGTGAAATAAAAGTTGTGAAATGTGGAGGTAGAAGGGTGAAGTGATGGCTGAATGGTGGTAGGGTAGCGTGGTTACTGTTGCATATCAACATTTCATAAGACTCGAGAAGTTGAGTTGGATAATTTTATCTTTATCATATGAGTTCAATTTAACACCTAACGAGCGGCCTAGGCGGTATAAAATATGTAGCCACCAGCGGGGTGTTTTTACCCAAAATAGGGCTGGTTACGTGATAATTTTCATGCCTAAATAAGACCCAGAGCGTAAAACAAGTATCTATCCCTGAAAGGGCATAAACAGAGCTTTCCAATGACACCACAATGATCCTTGTATGACGGCTAGTTTTCTTGCAACAACCGCGCAACACGAGTGCAAAAACCATGTAATTCGGTACTTTCCCCATACAATTCACTATGTAGCGAGTGTGAGAGGGTGGAGGAGGGTGGGATTCATGTCAGTTGGTTCACCGCAGTGGTCTGGAGCAGTCATACGCTCGCTACTCTCCTGCCACCACTTGTCTCTCTCTCTCAGCAACATTACGTGCTGAAATTGCCACACGACCTATGTCGCGCGCCGCCACATAGTCCCAATTTATTTCACTCGACTTATGTTGCGCGCTGCCAGTTAAGGGTTAAGTGTCAAACCAAAGCTTTGATACGTAAACAAGTACCAAAGTCGAGCTGACCTCGGCGGAAAATAAACAATAGACTGTTCTTGTAAAATATTAGGTAAGAATATGGTGTAAGTATATAGTTAACAAGTTTAACACCTTAACCCTTAATTAGCGGCTCACCACATAAGTCGAGTTAAATAAAGCTGGACTATGTGGCGGCGCTCGACATAGGTCGAGTGGCAATTTCAGCACGTAATGTTGCTGAGAGAGAGAGACAAGTGGTGGCAGGAGACTAGCGAGCGTATGACTGCTCCAGACCACCGCGGCGAACCTACTGACACGAATCTCAGCTCCCTCCTCCCTCTCTCACTCGCTACATACTGAATTATATGGGGAAAGTACCGAATTACATGCTTTTTGCACTCGCGTTGCACGGTTATTGCAAGAAAACTAGGCATCATAAAAGGATCGTTATGGTGTCATTCGAAAGCTCTGTTTATGCCCTTTCAGGGATAGGTACTTGTTTTACGTTCTGGGTCTTATTTAGGCATGAAAATGATCACCTAAACAGCCCTATTTTGGCTAAAAACACCCCGCTGGGCGGTACATATAAATAAACCGCATAGGCCGCTCGTAAGGTGTTAAGAGCGGCCTATGCGGTTTATTTATATGTACCGCCCAGCGGGGTGTTTTTAGCCAAAATAGGGCTGTTTACGTGATCATTTTCATGCCTAAATAAGACCCAGAACGTAAAACAAGTATCTATCCCTGAAAGGGCATAAACAGAGCTTTCGAATGACACCATAACGATCCTTTTATGATGGCTAGTTTTCTTGCAATAACCGTGCAACGCGAGTGCAAAAAGCATGTAATTAGGCACTTTCCCCATACAATTCCTTATATAGCAAGTGAGAGAGGTAGGAGGGAGGTGAGATTCGTCTCAGTAGGTTCGCCGCGGTGGTCTGGAGCAGTCATATGCTCGCTACTCTCCTGCCACCACTTGTCTCTCTCTCTCAGCAATATTACGTGCTGAAATTGCCACTCGAGTTATGTCGAGCGCCGCCACATAGTCCAGCTTTATTTAACTCGACTTATGTGGTGAGCCTCTAATTAAGGGTTAATAAATGTATAAACATATTTACACATATATACAAAATAAACATAAAATTAAAAATCATAGAAAGAGTCTCTCTTAGCTAAGTATTTGTGGGGAGTTGTCTGTATTTGAGGAGTCTACTACTGCAATGGAGGGTAGGTTATAAAGAAGTACTGTACATAAGACCTACTTAAGCTGTACGTAAAAGAGAACAAGTTAATGAAGTAAAGGTAACGATACTTAACCAGGCTTGCAGGTACTTAGGTTTCCACGCAGTGTAGGTATGAAGCACGAGTACAGTATATCCAAGATTAGTTGTGTGAGAATTCGATAGTAAACAAAGCGGAATTTACCTATAAACTCACAAGAGTTAACTTACTTTTATTGGTTGATAGGGATAGATAGCTCAATGATAGTGGTAGGAATAGATGGAAGATAAAGTGGCCACTAAGAAATAAGAATTAGGATGACTTAGCAGGAAACAGGTGGTTGTATTGGAGCGGCTAGAAGGAGATGTTCTTGAGGTCGTAGCTAAAGCGAGTCTAGTTTGTCTTGTTGGGAGGGATCCTCAGGTTCCTGAATATGACGCATGCACAGTTATCTTATCTACCAATGCGTCATTTAACTAACTACAAGACATACCGGATTTATTTATAATGACAACCCGATATAATAATGGATAATAAACCCATATAAACTTAATACGAAATAGTATATATCTTTTATATAAATATATAACTTAGCCTAATACTGGCACCTAATTTGAACTTCCAGTATGTTTACTTAACCTAAACTGTCGAGTTACTTACGAGTCTCGACACATTCCCACCACCAATATATACATTATCTACAATAATCCTGCAGCGATGTTAGATCTCCAAAGCTGTGAAGAGCTAACAGCGGCTCGGCAAAGAGGTAATCTTCCAACAGGATCGTTACTGGCAGATGGTCCAGCGACCGCTGGTGACATAGGGGTGGAGTCGTGAGAGCTAACACCATCACCAGTGATCGCCGGTTGAGGGATCGAAATGCTTTCGATTTCCTATTCCAATGGATACAACTTGACGATGGGTCGAGTGGTCAGGCCAGATTTTGTTCTAATCTGGACCACTCTAACCAGATCATCTCGTCCGGGATAGAGTCTAACTACCCTACCAAGTTTCCAAAGGACACGAGGTCCCTCATCATGTATAAGCACGATGTCATTTATCTTTGGCCATACACTGCTTGATGAGCCTCTTTTATTCTTATAGGCTTCTTGTAGTGATGCCAAGTATTCACTAGACCAACGCTTCCATAGGTCCCGGATCAACTTATTGATGTAATTGTACCTGCTGTGTATCGCTGCTTTACTATCATAACTAGGATCCTGCAGCTCATCTAACTGAATTAGGTCCTTTGGGAAGTCACAAAGTCTACGACCTTTAACCAGCATAGATGGAGTAATAGGGCAAGGGTCCTCCAGATCACCCGAGACATATGTTAAAGGGCGATCATTCACGGTAGCCTCCAGCTCCAATAGGACAGTAGTTAGTTCCTCAAAGGAGACTAGAGCACGACCTAGTACTTTTTTAAGCCCAGCCTTCACAATACCTATGGCTCTCTCCCAAATAGCTCTGAACCAAGGCACGCGTGCTGGGATAAAACGCCATTCACATCGGATTTCGGCAAGATGAGCCTGAAGACTGGGATCGCTTTGAATGTCTTCCAAGTGTCTAGAAGCTCCCACAAATGTAGCAGCATTGTCGCTTAACATTATCTGTGGAAATCCCTGCCTACTACAAAATCTCCGGAACGCATGGATAAAGCTGTCACAGGTCATACTGCTAACTACTTCAATGTGAATAGCTCTTGTAGTAGCGCACATAAATAAAAGCATATAAGCCTTGTTGTTGTGTGAGCCCCGGACAGGAATTGCTCCTGTATAATCAATCCATGTGACCTCGAAGGGATCTCTAGGAGTAGTCCTGATGTCCGGTAGAGGAGGTACTCTAGCTTTCACGTAGGTATTACCCTGTATTTTACAACAGGTTATACACTTACTGGTCACTTGTTTAACTGCTCGTCTTATCTTAGGAATCCACCACCTCTGCCGTATATATGCGACCACGTGATTAACTCCTTAGTGACAACAGACACGATGACACATATTGATGAGCATGGTAGTGAAAGGATGTTCGGAAGGCAGTAGTATCGGATATTTCATTGAATCCGGAAGAGCCGCTAACTTCAATCTACCTTCACATACAATTAATCCTCCTTTCATGACAAGTCCTAATTGGTTTACCAAATTATTGCGAGTACCCTTGTCACCAGACAGCATCTCGTACTCCTTTGGGAAGCATTCCTGCTGGCATCTTTGAGCTATAATCTTTTCTGCTACTTTTAGCTCCTTTATGCTGAGGAGGGCACTGTCTGTGGGAGACGTCCCATTAATTTTTGCCTTCGAATTATTCTTGTATCGAATAGTCCATGCAACTATCCGAATTAATTTATCATAACTGCCATATTTTTCCCAGTTCCAAAACCGTGTGTCCTGTTCATCATTAGTCCCGATGACTTGGCTAGTTACTTTTGGCGTTGGGTCATCAAATATTATATCTTCTGGCAACTCGTCTTTGTTTCGGAGCCACATGGGCCCCTCCCACCAAAATGCAGAAGATTTCAGATGTTTGGCCGAAACACCTCTAGACACTAAGTCACTAGGGTTTTCTTTAGAGGACACGTACCGGAAGTCTACAGTCGGAAGAAGGGATTTTATTTCGTCAACTCGGTTTGCGACATACACTGGAAGCTTCTTCATACTGCGCAACCAATGCAATGTAACCTGGCTGTCGCACCATAAAACAATTTTGTCGACTTTTACAATATTATGATAGGCTTCCTCCACAAATTTGATCAATCTGGCGGCTACCAAGCAGCAGTTAGCTCTAATCTTGGTATAGTTATGGATCTTATGGGAGAGACCTTTGCTTTAGCGATGACCAGACAGCTATGTTCCGGGCTCACAAAATATATTGCAGTGCCATAGGCGACACCACTTGCAACGCTAAACGCATGAAGTTCCACTGAATCAGCATATACCGTCCTCCGAGGATAAGTAAAGTCACAGCAGAGGTGCAGGTCCTTGGTAACTGTAGACCATTATGTAGCGCAGTCGTCAGGTAGCGGATCGTCCAATCTAGTTTCAGTCTCCATAATTGCTGTAAGAAAATTCTGGACCTTATTGTAACGGGCAGTAGTACACCGAGTGGATCGAACAGTTGTGCCGCCACTCTTAAGCACTCTCTCTTTGTTGCCTTATTGGTCTGTGGGAGACTAGCGTTGAACGTCAACAGATCAGAGTCAGGTAACCATAAGAGTCCTAATGTCTTCACTCGCTCTTGATTCTTGGCAGCAACACCATCCAATTGCAGGAGGTCTCGTAGTTGAGGACTATTGGTAGCCCATTCTCTGAGATATAAATGTGCTTGAGACATTATTCTTTGGGCATCCCAGTAACGCTTAATGACAGTCTCTTCATCACTGCCTGTACCCTGGAGGTTGTCAATGTACAAACCTTCTTTAATAGCCTCCACAACTCTGGAATCCTCTTTAATAATGGAAAGATATTTTAAGATCGTGGCATTAAGAAGAAACTGTGAGCAAGTCGCCCCGAACAACACTACCTTAAATCGGTAGCAAAGTAAGGGTGAAGATAAGTCCAAGGGATCCTTTGTCCACAGAAATCGGGTGTAATCACGATCTTCTTCATGAAGTCTCAACATGAGAAAGGCTTTCTCGATGTCACTTATCCAGGCATATTTGTGTACCCTGAATCACAGCAATATTTTTGCTAGATCTGGCACCAGTGATGGCCCTATGTAAAGGCAGTCATTAAGACTTGGCCTGCCTTTGCCAATACTAGCAGAACAGTCGTACACAATACGAACGGGCGTCGTTGTGCTATTCTTGGTGACCCCGTGATGTGCCAAATAATTACTGTTTTCAGTAACACCGAAAGGAACCTCTTCAATAAAATCACGATGAAGTTGATCTTGGATAACGTTGGTGTAGTGACTACAATAGACAGGTTCTTGCTTGAAATGCTTCTGCAGACCCCTTAGGCGACCCGCTGCTAAACCATAATTAGAAGGCAGCTTCTCTTTATGTTGGTTCCATGGCAGTCTTTTTTTTTTTTTTTTTTTTTTTTTTTTTCTATATTCCAACTTACTTCCTCTCGGGCATAGGCTGAGAGCCTTAACATTCACCGCGCTTTACAATGAACAGTGAAGCCTGTGAGGTCTTGTTCCAGTCTAGGAAGTGAGACATGTGAAGCACGTAGAGTACAACGAGCACCTGCCATCTTGCCTTCACATGAGGCACGGTGCTCACTCATGGCCCGAAACGACCCCATCTCTGAAGCCACCTCGTTCCCGTGCTTCACTGTCTCACCCCCTACACTCGGACTCTCACACTTACACACACACACAACGCCACCTGTTGAGCAGATAACTCACCAGGCATTGCACCCCTATAGCATATTTTGAATATGGGAATATTCATACAGTGCTATTTAATCAGGGAACAATGAGGGTATTTTATTGACGTTTCGGTGGGCTTGTGGTAATGCACTGATACCAGGTACAGCACAAATTCCATCCCAATAATATCTTCCCATTGATACATCGGGATTTGAACCCGGGACCTTTGGATTACCAGGCCAGTGGCAAGACCACTCCACCACACCTCCCCTCCTTGAAGTCTGACTTCATATTGCTGATTCTGTGCAGAGTATGTTACTGTCTCCTTGTATATGTCCAACGCAGTCATGTTTTCCTTTGAATCTTCGTTTGGAGAAATTCCTAGATGATCCAGTTCCCACATACATTTTAATTCATTATGACATGGATTACTTGATTCCGTGGATATATATTGATCCATCGGGGTGACCGCAACTTTCAAAATTGTAACTACCTCTACTTGGGTGCTAGACTGCGTTATGGCAGGAGCCACTTAGTGCATAGCCAAATTTAGTGGGTAAGAGAATTATGTCACCCTCCTTTTTGTACCCTGGCCACACTAAGTCATAATAATAATCGGCACCAACCAACAAGTCCAGTCGAGATGTCTGTGTCATTAGAGGATCAGCTAATTTGTAACCCTTGTTTAGCAAAACTCTCATGTCTGCTTCAAGGCATTCTGATCCTTTGTGATCCGGGAGAGTTTCTACCACAACTGATTGTAGAGGATAGTTTCTGCCCCGGAACTTGTATTTGAAGGACACTACTGGGTACTTTCTGCTCTCACATGCTCCGGTAAACCCTCGCAACTCTAGCTCTTCATCGCCCACATTTATATAATGGATCGAGTCTAGAGCGGAATTTAAAATGAAGGTGCGCTGTGAGCACTGATCCAGCAGTGTTCTCATCTTGACTGTTCCTCTTGATTCTTTAACTGTTGGCAGCATAACAGTTGGGAGGATAATACTTGTCTTCTTTGACGACACAGACATCGTGGTAGTTTGCGTCTTGGTCTTTGTTACCTGTTGAGGTTTTTGCTCCTTCTTTGCACCGTCCCATTGAGATCTGGACTGACAGAGGATATGGTAGTGTCTGTTTTGACAGAACTTGCAGCTCCGGATATCAGGGTTCATACAACCATTGCTCCCGTGGGTTGAAGATAAGCACCCGGTGCAAAGGTTGAGTTGTTTTGCGCGTTTTACTTTCAGAGCACTGGTTTTGAATTTGAGACACTTAAACAATGCATGTGCCCCTTATCACAACTTGCAACCCTTCCTTCGCACCGAGGCCTCCTGCACCGCAAACGATGCTGAAGCAACTGGTATGTGTGGTGTAGTCCGTTCTGCTACACTTTCCATGTTAAACACTTCTATCTGGTAAGCCTGGACAAACCTTTCTAGGTCCAGACCTTCTTCACCTAAAGTTCTCTTTAATATTTCCTTTAGTGGGGATGGCAATTTATTCATGAGAATTACAACACTAGCTTCATTAAGGGTAATTTGTAGGGTCTCTATTGACCTCAGTTTACTTTCAAAACTAGCATAGAATCCCTTTAGTTCCTCGACATTGTAAGAGGGAGGATTCAAAGTAGTAAGGTTAGTTATATGTGCCGCCTTAATTCTATCCCTGTGCCCATAGGTTTTCTTTAGAAGGGCAACCGCTGTTTGGTAGCTGGCTCCCTCAATTGCGAAACCTTCAATTAGTTGTTTTGCCTCTCCATTCAGTTGACCTCTTAAGTAGGTGAATTTTTTGATGTCACTGAGCTCCGCATTGCTGTGGACACTACAGTGGAACATATCCCAGAATCCCAACCATAGAGTGGGATCACTGTCAAACACAGGAATGGATATTTTCGGCAATCTTATACCGGCATTTCTGTTGACTGCAGCACGATTTGGCTCCTTGTGTTTTAGCTTACCTTTGAGGAGGATGATAACTTTATCAAGACACTCTATATAATCCACGTCTGTTTCTATGTCTGCGAAATACTCAGCGTCATCTTCATAGAGCGTTTCCATTTCGCGGCGACATAAATTTAACTCTTCGAGCTGTCTTAAAACCGAAGCCAATTTAGCCTCAATCGCATTATTATCTGCATCAACCAAAAAATGTAGCAATATCTTTGGTGATCCTAGTCAAACCACTCTTGATACCCCCCTTGCGTCGCTTGTACTGGGACAGTGTCAACGACATGATGGCAATACACAGGAAATAGAATAGAATATTACTATATCTTACCTATATGGACGTAAAGCGCACTCAGAAAGTTAGCTGACGCCAATAAAGGCAAGATATAGGGAACCCTGACTTAAACGTAATAATGAATTAAGCGTGTGATGTCGGGGTACGGCAAAATAAGCGGGAAATATGACGCGGAACGCAATAATAAAAGTAAACGGACAACTCATAAGGATCTCCACACTTAAATTTAAATGGTAAACCTTATAATAAATGCGGCAATTTTGTTGGTGTAGGGCAATAATGAGGGAAATAAGACGCAGAGCGCAATAATAAAAGTTAACGAATGCCTATACTATCTCCACTCACAAAAGTAATTAACCTTACATAATATGCGGTAAAATGTTGTTAGAGCACACTAAGGAAGGGAGGCCAAAAAGGTGTATAACAAGCCAATTTAAATTGTAAACATATATTAAACTAGGCTAGCCCAACATCTAATGGTACCAAAAATGTTTGTGGTAATTACCCCCTTTAAATTTAGTTAAGACCGAACAAATTCAATTTAACCCTTATAATTCTACTTTACATTAAAGTAAAGATGGGACTATGGATGAAGAAGTTCGGGAGAGGGTACAACAGGGGAAGAGGGTTGCAGGAACGCTAAAAGCAGTAACAAGAAATAGGGTGGTCAGTATGGAAGTGAAGAAGTCCTTGCATGACAGTGTGGTAATCCCGACACTGACTTACGGAAGCGAAGCATGGACGTGGGTTGAGAGACTCAGACCAAGATTGAGAGCAGTGGAAATGAATTACTTAAGGAGTGCGTGCGGAGTTACATGGAGGGATAGACAGACTAATGAGGAAGTAAGAAGGAGGTGTGGTGTGGAGGTAGATGTGCTGGAAAGTGTGAAAAGGAACAACTTGAGATGGTTCGGCCATATGGAACGTATGGAAAGCGAGAGAATGACAAAGAGGGTGTACGAGAGCGAGGTGGAGGGACAGAGAGGGAGAGGTAGACCGAATGAGAGGTGGAAGGATGGAGTGAGGAAATACATGAACGAAGGCGGTGCTGGTTGGGGGGAGGGGCGTCGACTGACGGGGGACAGAGGTGCATCGGGGCAGTTCGTTCGTGGCCACCCCTTCGGGGATCACGGCGTCAGGCAATAGATAGATAGATAGACATTAATTTGTTTGTTGCAATTTTATATCTATAGCCTACCACCTAATTATTGTTGACGTGGCTCTCCCAGGCCTCAGAAGACGCGATAGTGTCCACCCTAGGCAAAGTTACCACCAGGAAAAATGGGTGGTACATCGGCTGGCGGCGGCCCATATGGCCGGGTAAAATAAGCGGGACCCGGCGGAAATTAGGCCACAGACAATAAACACCAGCCCACAAACCTACAGGGGACACCAGGGAAGCGGAACTAGGGAACAGAAAGAAGGAATAGCTAGGAAATAGTAGACAATATGAAAGCAGAAGAAAGAAAAGACAAAGAAGAAAAGATAGCATAAGGCAAAAATCAGAGGTATCGAAGGACCATTTTGTGAGAATTCGATAGTAAACAAAGCGGAATTTACCTATAAACTCACAAGAGTTAACTTACTTTTATTGGTTGATAGGGATAGATAGCTCAATGATAGTGGTAGGAATAGATGGAAGATATAGTGGCCACTAAGAAATAAGAATTAGGATGACTTAGCAGGAAACAGGTGGTTGTATTGGAGCGGCTAGAAGGAGATGTTCTTGAGGTCGTAGCTAAAGCGAGTCTAGTTTGTCTTGTTGGGAGGGATCCTCAGGTTCCCGAATATGACGCATGCACAGTTATCTTATCTACCAATGCGTCATTTAACTAACTACAAGATATACGGATTTATTATAATGACAACCCGATATAATAATGGATAATAAACCCATATAAACTTAATACGAAATAGTATATATCTTTTATATAGATCATAGATAACAGGAGAACTGGATTTGACACGGGCCAGCGAAGTCGACCTGCAGCTGCAGTAACGGACCCAACCCTGTTTAGTTGAAGTGGTGCTCTCTGTTTAAATTTTGTGAAGTATTATCATTTTGTAATTATTAACCCACTGAGCCCCAGCGACGCAGCGTTTGCGTCAGCAATGTATGTAACGCTAAACCCCAGCGACGCAACAGATGCGTCAGTGTAACTCCGGTCCCAATTACTTTGGTACTATGGCACCTAGAGGTCTCAGATTTGTATGGGAACTGTGTAAGTATCCCACGCACCCATGTCGATGGTTGAAAACTCTCAAAGTTCAACCGTGTGCGCGTGAGCGCGCAAAAACATGTTTTTTGGGGGAAATTGCCTTCAATTTTTTACTCTTGTAAAATCCGTTTTCGGGGCTCCTTAGGACCATTTTTTGAGCTTTTTGATCGGTTTTTCGTGGTTTTTCCTTCATTCCTAACCCATTCGCTATTGTTTCTGGAAAAAAAAAATCAAAACCGGCTGGTCCCTGGTGATACATTTATTAATAACTAGCTGGGGCTCAGTGGGTTAAAAATGCAAAATGCTTTGAAAGCGTCCATTTTGTAGGCGTTTTTAGTGCTAGCTGATACGAATATCCATGTGGTGATGGGCTGGTCTATCAGAGTGAGAACTGAGCGATCTCTGCCATACCCATAGCTTACTCTTACTGTTCCTTTTACTTATATATTTTCTAGATCTCAAGTGACGGCGTCTCTTCCATGGATTGACCTCCCAATCTACCAAGATAGGAAGCCAAAGCGTCACATTTTTCCTTTGCCCCTCAACTTTCTCTTCATAATTGCTGAGGGGCACAGGGCCCTGGGTGGGGCTTTGGTTTCCCGGGCGTTTCCGCACCCTCCTCAGCTCCCCGCCATAGAGTGGCTTCGGTCACCCAGGCTTTATTGTGGTCGGCAGGAAGGGTTCTGTGGGGGCGCTCGGTTATGGCCTTGGCCTTGCTTGGGGCCTTGAGGCTGTTCGGCCAGGCAGCTTGGGGAACAGCAACAACAACAACAACGAATATCCATATTACCAAGCTGTTGTGGTGAGCTATGTAGGGCAGGTTTCTCGATTCCCAAAACCACCACAGCTATAATATAGCTGTTGAAGTACATACAGTAAGGTAAACAATGTATAAATATTAGAGTATTATTAGACAATAAGAATAAGTCACTGGAATAACTAAAAACGGAAACAAATACGAAATAACTGAGCCACCAAACATCTCGCTTCCCGCACCTTGCACACCTCATTGTTTATGTTTAAAAGATTACACTCCCATCTCCCAGAGTGTGGCCGACTCTGCTGAACTGCGCATTATTTCCAGTGATTTATCGTGTATTAGTGCTTTAATGTTCTTCTGATTTAACACAACAATGGCCGAATGTACAAGTGATGAGAATGTGAGTAACTGGTAGCCTGTAGTTACTCCAGCTGGCCTTCAATCAGCGGAAAAAGGAAGCGTTTCGTCTTTTTATCAGGGCTAGGCTAAAACAAATTATATTCCTTGTTGGATTCCAAGTGTTTCTAGTAGCCTAACTCCAGTGATGGCAGCGATGCTGTCGATCCCACATACTATCCTAAAAGTGGTGAAAGGCATAATGATGACAGTGATGAAGGCACCAATGATAAAGGCGATAAATGGAAGTGATGTGGAAGCAGTTAGCCGAAACAGTAGTGACACCAGAGACAGTTTAATTTGACACCAACAATAATGCTGGATCTTGTAAAATAACTTAGCCTACTTACAAATATTTTATTTATCTTTATAATAGGCTAAGCTTTCCATGAAAATTTATGGTATTTATCTAGGCTAGGGCTAGGCTATGTGAACATTTAACACTTAAGACAATTCCTTGATAGGCTAGGCTACCCATAACAGTAATAGCAGCAGTAACACTCCACACCTATTAAACAAAACGCTTGCAAAATACAGAAAGAGTAACCCATGCTATTTAAAGAATAGTTTATTTGTAGGTGCATTTCAAGGTTTTAATAGTTTTGGGAAGAATGTAGTTTCCGGGTGTACGGTTGTCATGTGCGCTCGCACTTACGTTCCCGTCTATTTCGACGCTACATTTTCTGCTATTTGCCCCTGTCATTACTGCATGAATACTAGGTTAGGTTAGGTTGTTTGGTTAGGCTAATGTATTATTTTCTATATCCAAAGGCATCCGCATAGTGTAAACAAGGTGGGCAGTACACCCGGTAACTACATTCTTGCCATAGTTTTTAAGGTACCGTCAACTGGGGTGAATTCGGACACGGGGTGAATTCGGACATTATCGTAAACAAATTTGATGATGTTGATTATGATTTTTGCGATAATGTCCGCATTCACCCTGTGTCCGAATTCACCCCAGTTGACGGTAGCCTAATTATAGGGAAAAGGTTCGCACTCTTATTTTTCATGTTTTTTTCCTCCAGATTTTGAGAAATGAGTGTTTTCATGGTTTTAGTTACCAGTACCTATATTTCCAATGTGGGATACAGGATGGGTTGAGGGGGGGCGAAGCCCCCCATGACTTATTGAAATCATCATCTGTGTTACCAGCAGGGGGTAAATATCGATTATACTCCATACTGAAGAAGTTTGTAAATAGTGAGGATGTCCGAAGGAGCTCTGAGAGTGATAGGACTTTTTTCGGGATGGATGTAGTTACCGGGTGTACAACTACCGACATACAACATAAATCATCTATAAATACTTATAATAAAATAAATACTTATAAATCTATAATACTAGGTTAGGTTAGGTTAGGTTATTTGGTTAGGGTAATGTATTTTTGTATCCAAAGGCATTCAAAATAGACAGGAACATGATGGTGAGCATCAGCGTAGTGTAAACAAGACGGGTGGTACACCCGGTAACTACATTCTTGCCCTTTTTTCCACTAATATTGGGTTATATAAGTATGATCAAAATTATTCTTCCACAGTGGATTATACATGAGTAGTTGAGTACGGTCTAAGGATTCCATAGACCTGCATTGTCCCTAAGAAATTATTTATAATAAGATGGCGAGCCTTTTCTAAATAATTATAGTTTTTAGCCCTGCCCGCCCGGGCAGCATTTTAAAATGACACCGCGGCAGCTGGGCAGGAGCCCGGACAGCATTTTAAAATCCGTAAGCTTGAAAGCCTATTAAGCTTGTTTTGAAAGCCGCGCATCCGACATATGTAAACAAAGCCTGTCGGAGGCGAAGCGCGCACTTCCAAAAGCAAGCAGACGTCGGAGCTTTGTTGTTTTGTGGTCTGCTAAAACAGATTTAGTCTTGAAAAGTTTGTCATATTGCTAAAATCGCAGCAAAATGCGCTCCACGCCCACGGAAATCGTCATCACAACTGAACCAGTTGACTTAGAGAGCTCTACTCAACGCCAGTCTACAGATTGGAAACAACAGTACGTTTAGAGATGCGTGGGAAGTTTTTAGTTTTTAACCTCTCCGCTGCGTAGGTGGGGTAGTGGCCACCCCTCCCTGTGCGGAGGTATTTAGAGTGTTTCCCACACTCAAATCGTCATCATACCGTAAATAGCATTAATACTTATCCATATGCGCCTATTTTACATTGATTATAAAGGTAATAACCTGTTACAGCAATAAAACAAGTGGAAACAGCGTTTGGATGGTCAAAATGCCGGGATCGATAGATGCCGGGAGTTACATAACGTATGGCTCAGGCAGCCTGCCAGCCAGCCAGCCGTGAAAACGGCTGGAGAGACACACGCTTGGTAACACAGATGACCACGCCCTGCTAGCAACTCGCTAATGTAAGCACGAATATATACCTAAGAATAAGGGAATAACAGGGAGAAAAGGTGATAATTGAAGGGGGGGGGGGGGGGGAAGGAGGGGATGTGGACGAGTGATATTTGGTATGGCCAAGGGGCAATTAAAAAAAAAATAAAAAAAAAAAAATACTGGGCTGATTTAAAAAAAAAAAATTTAGGCCTTGGATTATATAAGGCTTCCCGCAGCCCACCAGTAAATCTTATATCAGTCTTGCCGCACTTGCCGGGTTAAAAAAACATTTTGAAGCTATTTTCTTCTAGTTTTTGGCTGAATACCGGTACATTGAATTTCATTCAGACACTTGCATAATCATTCAGGAATGCCTGAATGAGCCCTAATATGGCGGAAATATGGCCGCAGCCAAAGTGTTAAGGAAACGGACCACAGCAATTTTCATTTATTTCTTTATTTTTTGGGATTTGTTATTTGTTTAGGTTTATAATCTTTCTATAATAATGATTATTACTGGAAATTAGTTTTGTTTTAGTCCTATGTTATTTAAAAAATCCTACTACTGATGTGCGGACAGCAGCAGGGGTATGGTGGCGGCAACTCTCATGTTAGTTTAGGTTGTCAGGTTAGGTTAATGCTACCATTGATAATGTGACTCGGCTAGGCTGCACTTGCGGCGGAACGTAAACAAACCCACCTCCAATTTTGGGAGGCTTTAACTTGAAATAACTAAATATTAGAGGTGTGGGTCTATACAAGAAGGCTTCTTCATACTCCCCCACTAATTACGATTAGGTAAGCACCTGCTTCCTCCGACGACGACAATAGTGTTACTAATCTTACCTGACAACCATAACTAACTTGGGGGCGCCCCCAGACCCCCATTGCTCCTAAAGATGATGTAGAAGACGTCAAATAACTAAATATTACTGCGGGAGAGTGACAAACAAACCCAAAATTGCACATCGTAAGAAAATGGGTCAACAGAAAATGGTGAGGTGCGAGGTTAAACTACTCGTCGGCGATAGCGTCGATGGACGTCTTCAAATATTGTTTAAAAATAGTAGATATTGCTAAAAACTCCTAAAACGTAGAAATGCACACATAAATATATCATACTTTAAGTAGGATCACTTTATCTTGCTGCATTATGTAAGCGCTTTTTTTTAGTATGCAGGTAGTGTTACTGCTAATATTACTATGGTCAGAACCGGGTGCTCCCACAAAATCCTCACCGTGAGTTTCATAAATTTATGTGGGTTATGAGCCGAGATTTTGAGGATTGAAGTTAAAGGTCCATTTTCCAGCTTTGGGTCCCTTACTGCAAAGTGGCCATTTTCGTGTCAAATCCAGTTCTCCTGTTATCTATGTATAATAACTTAGCCTATTACTGGCACCTAATTTGAACTTCCAGTATGTTTACTTAACCTAAACTGTCGAGTTACTTACGAGTCTCGACAGGTTGATCATAAATTGTCCCAGTCGAGTACTAGGATGACAAAATAAAAGGGCTGAAGTTTAAGACTTGGGCTTGTATAATTAGAGGTATAACAACGTCCAAGGACAAGTGATGAATAATGATCTGAAAGATTACTGACTTGGACAGTCAACTGTACTCGACTGGGCTAGATACAAAACAAAACTCCCTTCTTAGTTAGTTAGTTAAAATAGGACTTTAGAGGCTATCAACCCATGAGGATTATTAAGCCCACCTTAACCCGTCCAATACCAGCGACGGCTGGGTACCGTCAGTAGATAAGTCACTCCCCAGTCCTAGCGACGGCTGGGAACCGTCAGTAATGTACTTTCCTTGTAACTGCCTGTATCAGGCTGTGCCTGGTACCACGACTGTTTGAGCACTGCTGTATTTGAGCACTGCTCTCGATATGGCAATACTTCTCCGCTTATATCCAACCCTCTGAAGGCTGGGAGAGCCAGTATTCCTGTATCTCCGGCTGGCTCAGTTGATAGCGTGCCTGCTTCACATCTAGCAGGTCTCGCGTTCAATCCCCGCTCAGATTGAAAAGTTTTTCTGAGATATAGCCAGCGGTTACCGTCTCCCCATGAGCAAGGGGGATGGGTAATGGTCTCTGGTTGATTAATGAAGTGTCAAGCGCTTGAGAATCCTCGAAGGAGGAGATACGGGCGCAATAAAAGTAACCAGACGATTATCATTATTATTGATTTATTATCTCTTGAAGTGGAAGGTTGTTCTATCTTGCCATTTTGGCCACATTGCTTGGGACTGGGGGGGACTTTTATTACTGTATCCTCCGATACAGTAGGGGTTAAAGTCAGGAAGACTGGAGTCCCCGAGACCCCGAAGTTTATACCCCCAGTTATACTGGGAATATAAACCCAGAGGTTGTTTTGCTCGGGAACCCCAGATGTCTTCCTTAATCGCGACCAGGACTAAAGTCCCCCTTTCGAGAACTCCAGTCCCTTCTGTCCCTTTTTTTTTTTTAATAGGACTTCAGAGGCTATCAACCCTATTGGATTATTAAGCCAGCACACTAAGTCAAGAATAACGTCAGGCCTGGAGCCTCTCTGCGAGAACTCTAGTCCCTTGTCCCTTCTTAAACTCGTTCTCTCCTTATAATACCTCTGCCATTCATTATAGCTTCCCGCCAAGTGAATAGGGAACAAAGAAGTAGTTAAACTAACAATAAAGAAAAGGAACTCTATTAAAGGCTTCTAAAGCTTGCAACAGTACACACAACCTAAATATAGTCTCATGGGTTCACAAAACAACCTATAATGAAAGACTTACTAGGCTCTCAAACATTAAGTG
This sequence comes from Paralithodes platypus, assembly GCA_032716605.1. NCBI lineage: Eukaryota > Metazoa > Arthropoda > Malacostraca > Decapoda > Lithodidae > Paralithodes > Paralithodes platypus. The sequence continues at coordinate 47,260,720 of CM064566.1, forward strand.
GAAGGGAAAACAGTTCATGGAGCTTCAATGTTCTCATAAATTGGTCTCAAAAATAAGGTTGACGTAATAATATTAAAGTTCGTGAAGTCTCACGGAGCTCGTATAACTTTGAAAGGATGAAGTCTAACTGAAAACAAAGTACCACCAAAATGAATATATAATTACACAGGCATTCATTACATTACGGTAGGGTGTGGTAGGGTGGCGGCTACCAGTGGTATTGGAGTAATAGTGAATAAGTATTTTGTAGAAGTAGAATCATGGCACACACACACAAAACTGAAAAAAACAGGTAAAGGGTTTTCCCAGGGACAAACATTACCAATGTTATGCCAATATTAAATTATGGAAATTGACCTGGAAATATAGTCCAGAATAGGACTATCCGGTAGAAACATACAGTCACCAAATGTTGTTTATGTTTCTTTAGATATACTGTATATGCTTGTTAAACTATTGTGTATAAGTCCTTAAGCCCTCAATCGGTGTAATCTAAAGGTGCGTCCACACTGGCGACCAAACATGTCGGCAACACAAAATATTAGGCAACAACCTGTTAAGTTGTTAGTGATACAGTGTTGCAGATATATCACCTACGCATTAGTACCAACATGTCTGCAACACTGTATCATTAACAACTTAACAGGTTGTTGCCTACTATAATTGTATTTTATGTTGCCGACATGTGTTGTCGCCAGTGTGGACGCACCATAGTGATCACCACTTTTGTCTTGCTTGAAGAACTTGGGACACCTGTACGTCTTTCACGAAGTATTGTAAATATCAAACAAGAATGAAAAAAGGCAGGCAAGTTAAGAAATGTGAAAAGTAAGATATTGAGAAACCTTGTGTAAATTCTGACAGGCAATCAAACAATATAACGACGATTACATCATATCAGCAACTTTGCTTGGTGGAGTTACAGTATATTTTTCGGAACCATTAACTTAATTAAATTTGTCTTTCATAACCACTTTAACTTGAATATCCAATTTATCATGATTTGAATTTAATATAGCTAGCAATAAATGAGAATATTCAAGGGAAAGCGGAAAAGATACAGGATATATATTCCTCTCATATAAATAGTTCCCTTTCACACACACACACACACACACACACACACACACACACACACACACACACACACATAAATAATATATACATTTTATTTGTATTCAGAGGAGAAAGCTGCTGCCAAGTCCCAGGGTCGAGCCGACAACAAAAACTCCACCCCGATCACCAGTCAAGAAGTGAAGGCCTCCACCTCTACCTCCACGACCACCACCCCCACTAACACTATACTACTGCTAATACTCTTACTACAACTACTACTACTACTCAGCAAGGGCACTGATAACCTGATGGAACAACCTGCTACCTATTGTCCTGGCGCTGCAGTGGTCCACTCACCATTGCCGGCCAGATAGGACAAGTTAATATAGCACTTAGGTTAATACTCGAAATGCTATCTGGTCAAAACCTGATTGTACGACAGCTAATGATATTAACTATATATGTATAACATGCATTATAATGGCTGTGTGTTATTGGTGTAAAAACAGATGATGTTGCACTTGGTAATACATTGGTAGCGAGGACAAAATCCTCACTTCACTACATGAGGCACCGCTAGTCATAACTGACTAACTCTCGGAAACTATTTACTGCTTCCTATTGTCCTGGCGCTGCAGTGGTCCACTCACCATTGCCGGCCAGAAAGGACAAGTTAATGTAGCACAATACGTAGACGGAGGTCTTTCAGAAAAACAAAAACAAACAAAAAATACTGTATAAATCAACAGTTTGCTGAATACCTTGGTGAAAATACAATCTAGAGAGAGGTTCACTCCGATGCCAGAGTTTGTAGCCCACTGATAAATATTCGTGGACTTCACCTATTTCTAAGTAGGGAAGTATGTCTCTGGAAACGAATTTATGAATATAATTGTCTACACATTAATTACCAAACTATATATACTATCAAGTGAAAAACAATTTGTACCCAAATGTCACTCCAGTTATGATAGTATAAAGAAAAAAAGGGGGGAGGGGGGATACAGATTCTTACGAGTGGGCTAAACACTATGGCATCAGAGTGTACATTACTCAACACTTTTAGGGCATATAAACAAATATTACTAGTCAAGGCAATTAAATATAATGAACACTGTCAAGGACACGTTATTGCAACCTAAAATTACAGGAACAATGTCTCAAATTATTGACCTTGACTCAATGTGAAAACATTAGTATTGTTATAAATATAGCACAACGTTATTCTTGATACGTGTATTATGTGAGGTGCTGGCAGGTATAGTATATTCATTATATGTAGGCTAAAACCATGACCCCTAACCTCATATAACTTAAAAATGGCTAGAGCAAAATTAATGGGCTGTAAATTCCCATACCTATTCCCTACCTGGCTCCTCCCAAATGGTACACAAAGTAACTCAAATACTGAAGTCATTATTGAGTTATGAGAGGATGGGTTCTGGATTTCTGGCCTACCTACAATGAACAGGATACAGTAATCTCATATCACATTTTTTAACACGCCCAAGTTTATGAACAAACCCTATCATTTGCCTTATTAGGTTGTCCATGTTTGTTCATGTTTACTTTATCATATGTACGATGTAAATGTCACAAATACATGTTTATTGTATATATCTGCAAGCTTGGATTTAATTTTATAACTTCACGTAATGATTAAGATCGTGTGTTTAATGCAGAATGGGAACACTATTTACAGAAGAAAAACAAAATATCTTTATTAATTCACAAAACATTAGTCCATGCACCCATACAACTTGAGAAGCATTCGAGGTTCCATGGAAATTATCACATATTACACCATAAAAAGACCTTTTTAGTTAAAGGTGGTGGGGCATGTGAAATTAAAATTAATTTATAATGTATTTAAAGAGATGTTTAGATCTGCAGTAATCAACCTAACTACTCCTTTGTCAAAACTAATCTTCAATATTAGAGAACAAATCAAAAATAGATATTGAATTGCGACCCCTTGCAAATAGTACTCACGTGAGGATGTGACGTAGGCCCAGGCAAACATTTGGGAAGTAAACATCAGCAAGTATAGCAAAAATGGTGAATAGGTGTGCTGTTTTCGGGTGTAGCAACATCCCTGGACCAAACATAGCACTACAGAAGTTTCCAAGTGATCCATACCATTGTAACAAATGGGTGAAGTTTATACAAAGAACCAGAGTGTGGGAGGCAAAGCCCAAAACAAGCTTCATATGCAATGGACATTTTCGTGATGAATGCTTTGACAATAAAGTGCGGTGGACTATGGGTATGGCTAGATGCACCCGCTGATTGCCTATACGGAGTGGGGTCTTGTCACGCCCAGTGCCAGGTCCGTATATATACGGACTCGCCGAAAAAAAATCGTAGCAGCGAAACGACTGCACCTATAGCTTTCATATTTCTACCACATGTACTTTACCCTTCTGGCTTCTTGCTACCACCACCCGAATCCCCTTCCCCAATCCACTCGCCGACCATGGGTCGCCGCATCAGGCCATCACAAAGGAAAAAAAGGAAAATATGTGGCGGCGAAACGACTGCACCAATTGGTTCCATATTTGTGTGACAAGTCCCCTACCCTTCTGTCTTCCCCCAACCACAACCCCAACTTCGTCCCACCACCCACTTCCAGCCTATCGTAGATCATCACATAAAACAATGCAAATCCGTGGTGGCGAAACTACCTCACCAATCGGCTCCATATTTGTAACACGAGTCAATTACCCTTCTACCTTCCCCCCACCATCCCCCAAACCACCCTCCCACCCATACGTGCTTGCCAATTTCAGGAGTCAGGAGAGTGGATAATATGGGCTAACTTAAGCCTAGCCCAAATTATACAGTCAGCGTCGTCGATGGATATAGGCCTAACCTAGGCTAAAGAAATGTATTGGCTGAAATTCAACTACTAGCAACTAGGCTAACAAAAAAAAAAAAAAAAAAAACAGTGAGTGGCGCAAACATTGTTGGGAAGGATATGTAGTGACCAGGCAGGATATGTAGTGACCAGGCGTAAGGTCATCATGTTTACATAAGTCGATCGCCGCGGTTATGTTCCCGTCTATTTATACGGCGATTTTTTCTGTTATGTGCACCCTGTTGGCAATGTATATGATGATGACAATAAGTCATGGAGGCGTGAGGGTCGGGATTTCATTATTGTATCCAAATGCAGTCAAAATAGACGGTGACATGATCGCTAGCGTCCGCCGCGGCTCCGAGTAGTGTAAACAAGGCGGGCGGTAATCACAGCTGCTTCTCCCTCCTCTCCTGCTGCTGGATCTCGTCCTACAGGTTCATACATATAAGCCTGGACACCACCAATATTCATCACTTGAGGTTCTTCGCCATAATCACGGTTATCACCCTCAGTATTGGCAAACGAATCGAAACTACTGTCACTATCCTCCATTTCCACCTGTCAGAAGAGCTTGTTGTGTTGCTGGGCATACGTCATCAGAGCGCTTAAACTCCGAATCCAGAAAGTGTCACCCATATCCTATTTTGGCCATTATATAAATAATTAAGCCATTGTAGCAGAAAATATTGCACCAAAAGCTATAGTGCACACTGCCGGTAATGATTGTGGAGGAAAATAATAGCATGCACACCCACCTTTAAGTAATAATGTGTCCATATGTCATACTTATAATTATATATTTGTGGTCTTCATTTTGCAAAGAAATATTAATTGTGGTTTACAAAAATAGTATGTACACTAATTGCAGAACGTGATTAACTTAAGTTCACATTTGGCTTACAAAATTTAAAGTATGGTTTAGTATGGTAAACACTACCGGTCACAAGTACTCTAATATACTGTATGCCCTAACAATTGAGACCGTATGCCACCAACGATTTGCTTTACTGACCGCTTATATTGATACAACACAAACGTTATACAAGATTCTTTATCTCTCTCTCTCTCTCTCTCTCTCTCTCTCTCTATATATATATATATATATATATATATATATATATATATATATATATATATATATATATATATATATATATATATACTGTATATATATATATATATTCTGACAAATACTCACACACACATACTTCTATTTTCCTCCATAAATGTTCTCCCAATAAGGATTAATATTATTGTACGCCCAGACAACAACATTTACTAAACATTTTGATGACAAACTACATGTTCAATATACAGTATATACTGTATATGTTCCGAGATGCTTCCAACAAATTTTGTAACTGCTACTCCTTAGTTGTATATGCAAGATGATTAAGGTAATCGATGTCATTTTCCATGCAGAATGTAGTAAATGTTGTATCCGAATGAATCATATATGTACAGTCGTCGGAATAAGTTCTTTACCATCCCATCATTTTAATTGTGCAAATAAAACTGGTATCTTCAAATTTCAAATAAACCTTCCTCTTCATATTTTTTTTACAAACTGTTAAGTGAATTATCTTTAATCTATTATATATAAAATGTTCCTAGCAATATGTAATGCTTGCATAATGTAAATCCCAGGGTGGTAAAGAACTTATTCCGACGACTGTATATGTAATGCTTGCATAATGTAAATCCCAGGGTGGTAAAGAACTTATTCCGACGACTGTATACATCTGTTAAGCTCCTGCTGCGAAGGTGGAATTAACTCCTTAAGGATCATGAAGCGTTTTCAATGTTCATTATGGCTATTATTAGACAATTTCATAGTGTTTAGGAAGGTATTGTGGGAGTCAGAGGGATGATTGAGATAGTTTTTACCCCTTTGACTGCTAGAAGGCCTTCCAAAACGGAATAAAATCATCCAGCGATAGTCAGAATAAACTAGCAAAGCACGTCATGATCCTCAAGGGGTTGAGTTTATCTACTTTACTGTGCTGACAAATGGTCATTATTTAAGTTACATAATTTTGTATTAGTTCGTGCAAAATCAAGTTCTGGTTCATATAATATTTTTGTTTGTGTCATTGACCAGTAGCTTACTATGGAATTAATGACAAATAACTCAACTATTCAATGTATTTTTAACTGTCACCTAATTCAGACTGGCTGAATAGGCCTACACGATGCTCAAAGTAAATATCTGGTTGAACAATCATTTTAGCATTTATGGAATTGAACAATATGTGTTTTAAATGGTTCTATGTCTCACCTTAATGAACTATATACTGATCATTATTGTTTTGGTGTACTGTAATCTAATAAAAATCTAATTTAACATTATAAATCTTACTTGAGTCTTACTATCCTCTGTGTTAAGATATTATATTGATGTCCAAAATTGAGGTAGACAGGTAATGTGTTCTTTACTCCTATTTGAATAATATTTTAATTTAATTGTATTTCCCTTCAGTGGTTGAGGTAAGAGTTAAGTTAAAGATAAAGTTGAGGGAGAATAGACATTTTTGTTTTTGTTTTTCTTTTTTTTTGGAGGGTGAGGGGGGGGGGTGAGAAGTCTCTTAATATTTTAAGAGAAGGAAAGGAGGAAAGAAAGGGCAAAGTAAAAGAGTAAAAGGTGGAGGGCTGTCTAAAAGTCCTGCGTTTATTATATACAATTAGACTACACATAATGGGCTCGAATTATGAACCACTTGTGTATTTGCATACTGGAAACGGGAATCACTATTTCATAATGCTATGCTCAACATTGATACAAATTCCAAAATTTAAAAGAAAATTCGACATGATATACGCGTTTTGGGTTGCGATTCAAAATTCACGTTTTGAAGCTTGCAAATACTTTTCTTGTAATCAAATATGTTAATTAAACACCTATTATAACCGATATCCATTATGTAATTTCAGGCCGATATCTATAAAATACATTTGCTATTTCTGGTATGTATTACTCTTATCCAACAAAAATATTTATGGAAATATTCTCTTGGCCATATAATAATATACAAGGTGGCGGCTAAATATCTATTGTTTTTTTTTCCTTAGCCCACAGTAGATTCTCAGAGTTGAGTATGCAGTTTGGGTTTTCTATGTGGCTCGTAGGTTATAATTATTATCCAATATAGCTACCCATGAGATAATTGACCAATGGACCTTTTAACACTTACGATGCGGGGATATTTCCTCATATTTCCGCTATATTAGGGCTCATTCAGGCACTCCTGAATGATTAAGCAGGTGTCTGAATGAAATGAAATATAGTCAGCCAAAACTAGAAGAAAATAGCTTCAAAATTACACCAGAACGAGTGCGCGGGATTGATCCGCAGCGCTACCATAGACATCAGCAAATATTCGCTAATTATGAAAAATGTCGCGCTACATTTGCCTTTGACAGCACTGCATTGTCTCGAGAGATATGAGGCGAGAATCTCAGTGCCTCGGCTGCCGTGCTGGAGAGCGGAGGGGAGCCTGCCGTGCTCACGCTCAGTAGCACTCGTTTCCACAGGCCTTAAGAGGCTTTAAGAGCCTGTAAATTGCTTTAAATTCCCATTGCATTCCAGAACGTCTCCCGCAGCCATTGGGTTAAGATGCGGCATAAGACCATTACTTCCTGGAAACTATGAATCTGTATACGGGACATTGGCAGAGTATTACAAAATTTAGTTGGGGATACCTCTGCAGTTTGTGTTTGTGCATTAAGAGTGATGTTGTTCATATAAATGGAGCCTTCTAACATGATTTTAATGCTTAGTAGACTCACACATGGGGATACTGTGTTCTATTCATGTGATTAGTGGCTTTAAAATGAGGCAATGATGCTTGTTTAGCTCATTAAAAACACAATTAAACAATGTCGTCATCCAAGATCTACAGTTAGAAGCAGTAAGGATTTAAACTACGTTGATGGGCCTTGATAAGAGTTTTGGATTGTCCACAATGACCAATATCTATTCATCAATGAAATTTATCAAGAAATAAATTGTGTTCAGGTGTTGCGTTGTGTTCCAGGTGTTGTGTGAAGATACCTCTTGGTACTAGACTTTCGGGGTTTTTTTCTGTGTGTATGAAGGAGACAAAAGGCAAACCTTCCTGTAATAAGCATCTCTCCCAAAGGTTGAAAGAGTGACAGAGAGCCAAAATCATGGTACATTATATAACAATTTTGATGATTAGGAAAGGTGTGCTTGTTAAGTGTAGTGAAATTAGTAGGAGGAGGATTATCTGGTCTTGTGCCATGAATATGTGAACATTGCTGGATAATATACAGTATACGAGCATGTACAGTATGTGTATTAATTAATGAATCCCCGTAAATAATTACAAAGTCAGTCTTCCAAAGAACCTGGTCAGTAGTAGTAGTAGTCGTTCCCTAGGCTGCCTGGCCGAACAGCCCCGAGCTCCTAAGGAAGGCCACGGCTGAGAATAGGTTTTCCCACTGGGTTCTCAAGGAGTGTGTGTTGTGTTGTTGGTGTAAGTGGTTGTGTGTTATGCAGTCTTCCATAATAGTGTGCGGTGTTGTGTTACAACTTGGACAGGTGTCCTGGATGGAGTACTTCCATCCATCCTCTGAAAACTAGGAAGGGCACATCGCAGTCTAGCCAGGTGGACTCTGTCCTCACGGGAAAGGAGGATTTCTGAGGGATGGACTTCAGGGGGCCATGCATGTATCTGAGTGTTGTCTATGAGTGACTGGATGGACTGGTGGGTGATTTGAGTCTGTATATCTATTTTGTTCTATCTAAAATTGACTTAAGATAGAGGAATGACTATAGATCAGGCATGAGAAGTGGTAATATATAGGAATAAATGGAGAATGCTAGTGAATAGATGAGTTTAAACACGGTCATTTGAGAGAGGGGATCAGGCGCCAGTTGGACTAGATAATAGTCCATCAGGCACCTGGCCCAGGGAGCCAGTAGAAATGAAGGGTACGCCTGGATGCATGGTGGGCGGCCTTGTGGTGGTGGCTTCGCAGCGTGCCTGCCTGCGTAAATCTGAGCCTCTCCGGGAGATCTGGGACCTGGGAATCGACCCCAAATGGGCCTGGGTCTCTGGGTATTTCTCCTGGGCGACCTAGATGTGTGTGATTTTGTTTTCTTCTGTTGTGTTATGATGTCCCTGTTCGGGCTCTGTCTCGAGTTGGCCACCCCCAATAAAAAATAATAAAAATAAAATAAAAAATAATAAATAAATAAGAACAAAATAATAATAAAATATAATGCAAATGGGGTATGTGCCAGAGTATATACATACATACATACTAAAAATTGATCAGACTTTCGTGCCGATGCCTATGCCTACATCATGATCAACTGATTAATTGCTTCACTTGAAGGAGCTCCTACTTGATGAATAAATTTAAAAAAAAAAACTAAGTAAAGTTTCACTGATTAGCCTTCCTTGTTAACTGATGAGCATTCCGAATATGTTTTATCTGCGGCTCAATGAAATAACTAATCCTCTATAATTGTCGTTAGCAACTTATCTCTTTCCTACACAATGTTCAGTAACGTAAATTTTAATTTTTCACAATAACATGTGGCCCCCCTGCGCGCGCTCTCTCTCTCTCTCTCTCTCTCACACATACAAGTCCGCTACAGAAACCTCCCTCTTTCCCTAGTTCTCTCTCCCAAGGAAAGTTATCATAATTGATTTTAATACACTATTTTCTTAATATCACATAATTCGTTTCAAAATAGACTAAACAATATTAGTTGTTTTGTACACCACAAATGTATTTATGAGCACTGTACTAATATACTAATGTATTTATGAGCACTGTACTAATATACTAATGTATTTATGAGCACTGTACTAATATACTAATGTATTTATGAGCACTGTACTAATATACTAATGTATTTATGAGCACTGTACTAATATACTAATGTATTTATGAGCACTGTACTAATATACTAATATACAGTATGCATAAATACATGAACATTTTATGCCATTCTATGTTGGCGAACCCTACTTAATTGTATTCATCTTATAATGATATTTTATTGGTTAACTTGTTAACCTCAGATAACTTTTCTAATATGAATAATATAATCTAATAAGTTCAAAACTATAATGAATTAGCATTGGTATTATAGTAAAATGGTTTATGGCAATATCGAAATAAAATCGAATAAACAATACTACAGATAAAACCCATCTCAGTTGGCCTGCAGATCTGTTGTCCATCATGACAAGCACGGTACAAAGCCCCAGGGACCACTGTGCTCTAAACTGGGTCGAATTTTCAACCACACTTTTTTCCCGTCAATTGACCACTTGCGAGTTTCAGACTATAAGGAAGTTGGAGCCGTAAACATCGATATTAAACCGAAATCTAAAAATATTGTAGGATTTGATGGATAGAAACTGGTTAAAATTGGTTTTATGCATTTATATGCGCATACAACCAGACTTTAGCTCGTAGTTCTGCTAAATATCAATATATATATAACTCCAACTTCCTTGTAGCTTGTAACTCGCAAGTGATCGACTAGGCGCAAGCAAAATTAAATCAATCCCCATAACTACTCCTAGGCATATTGATGGATGCCCATGAAATGTTTACATATAAATATATTTAGACCATACTGATGTTAGTACGGTCCTATGATTCTTTTCAACAGCTAAATTTAGTCTTGTATAACTTCAAAGAAAAAAGTAAATCATTAACTTGATGCTCCGACTTCCATGCATTCTTGTTAATCTGCAAAATATTGTCTCAAAATAACCAGAATAAACTGTCACAACGCGTCATAATCATCAAGGGGTTAATCTTGACTGACTGTTGCATTGACCAGATGGGTGTACCTGGGATCTCTACCGACAGTCTATTGAACAGTCTAGCAGGAGATTAGGGAAACCAATGATAAATATTTCGTATTTAACCTTTGATGGTGACCATTGCCCTTACTATACATAATTTACAGCAACACCACCACAATGACAACACCAACACATTGACAACAACACCACCTCATTGACAACAACATCACGACGCTGACAACACCAACACCACCACACTGACAACAACACCACCACACTGACACTAACACCACCCCACTGACAACAACACAACCACATTAACAATACTACCACCACATTGACAACACCACCACCAAACTGACAAAACCACCACCACCCAGACAACACCACCACCACCACACTGACAACACCAAAACCACAACACTGACAACACCAAAAAACACACTGACAACACCAAAACCACAACACTGACAACACCACCACCACACTGACAACATCACCACACTGACAACAACACCACCACTCTGATATCACAAAAAACAGACAACACCACACTGACAACACCACCACCACAATGACAACACATCCATACTACCAACACCACCACACTGACAACACCAAAACCACCACACTGACAACATCACCACCACACTGACAACATGACCACCACACTGACAATTCCACCACCACACTGACACACCACCACCACACTGACAATTCCACAATCACACTGACAACACCACCACCACACTGAAAACACCACCACCAAACTGAAAACACCACCACCACACTGACAACACCACCACCACACTGACAACAAAACCACACTAACAACACCACCACCACACTGACAACACCACCATACTCACAACACCACCATACTGACAACACCACCATACTGACAACATGACCAGCAGACTAACAACACCACCACCACACTGACAAGACCACCACCACACTTACAACACCACTACCAAACTAACAACACCACCACCACACTGACAACACCACCACCACACTGACAACAACACCACCACACTGACAACAACACCACCACACTGACAACACCGCCACACTGACAACACCACCACACTAACAACACCACAACCACACTGACAGCAACACCACACCGACAACACCACCACCACACTGACAACAACACAAAGGAGTACAAAGGAAATCAAGCAACAACAGATCTAGTGACCCTTCTAGGCTGCTTGTCCTCCAAAACACTGAGGATCAAGTGTCCAAACAGTGGTTTAGAGTGGGTAAGGGAACATTGGAAAGGGAACTACTGCCCTGCCTACTACTGCCTACTGCCAGAACTAGGAAGTTAGTAGGGGACATATGGGTTAGTAACTGAGGGGAGGATAAAATAAAGTTATTCATTTACAAACGCAGTCAGTCGCGGGTTTGATGCGAGATATTTGTCTAGGCGGAATTTAAATGAATCAACGGTGCTGCAGTCTATAACGTCTCGGGGAAGCCCATTCCACAAGTTGACAACTCGATTGAAGAAGAAATTCTTAGATTCGTGTGACTTAACACCTTACGAGCGGCCTATGCGGTTTATTTATGTGTACCGCACAGCGGGGTGTTTTTAGCCAAAATAGGGCTGTTTACGTGATCATTTTCATGCCTAAATAAGACCCAGAACGTAAAACAAGTACCTATCCCTGAAAGGGCATAAACAGAGCTTTCGAATGACACCATAACGATCCTTGTATGATGGATAGTTTTCTTGCAATAACCGTGCAACGCGAGTGCAAAAAGCAGGTAATTCGGTACTTTCGGTACATAATTGAGTATGTAGCGAGTGAGAGAGGGAGGAGGGAGCTGAGATTTATGTCAGTAGGTTCGCCGCGGTGGTCTGGAGCAGTCATACGCTCGCTAGTCTCCTGCCACCACTTGTCTCTCTCTCTCAGCCACATTACGTGCTGAAATTGCCACTCGAGTTATGTCGAGCGCCGCCACATAGTCCAGCTTTATTTAACTCGACTTATGTTGCTCGCCGCTAATTATGGGTTAAAAGATTTACCAATAATTTTGCAACCGTTTCCCCGCGTGTAATTAGATTGGTCGATAGTGAAGTACTTACTACAGTTCATATTGTCGATGCCTTTGATGATTTTGAACACTTGAATTAAGTCACCTCTTAATCTGCGCTGGGTTAAAGAAATAGATTTAATTCTCTAAGACGCTCTTCGTATGGTTTGTTCTTTAGGCTAGGTATCATTTTGGTAACTCTACGTTGAACTCGTTCTAGCTTGTTTATGTCTTTTTGGTAATAAGGGCACCAGCATTGAACGCAGTATTCCAGAAGAGGGCGGACTAAGGAATTGTAAAGGGTTAGGATTACGTCTTTGGATTTATGCTCAAATGATCTGCCTATAAAGCCAATTATTTTGTTTGCCTTCTTAACAACTTCTGAACATTGTTGACTCGGTTTTAGGTTACTCGATATTGTTACTCCCAGATCGGTTTCTCTGTTTACATTCTTAAGCTGAGTGCCATTCATCGAATAGTTTGCTTTCTCATTTAGGTATCCGATATGTAGTACTTTACATTTATCCGCATTGAAACTCATTTGCCAAATTTGGGCCCAATGTGACAATTTATCTAGATTGTGTTGCATATCGTCAACTTGATCTTTTGAGAGTACGCTATTTGCAATTTTTGTATCGTCAGCAAATTTTGAGATTGTACAGGTGAGACCCTCATCTATGTCGTTGATGTAAATTAGAAAGAAAATTGGTCCTAGTACCGATCCCTGGGGTACCCCGCTACTTACATTGGTCCATTTAGATGCCTTACCGTTTATGACTACTCTTTGCTTTCTGTCGCTGAGCCAATTTTCTATCCATTTCAACACACCGTCTTGTATTCCATGCGCTTTTAGTTTTAGCAGTAAACATTTGTGGGGAACTTTGTCAAAGGCCTTTTGAAAATCAAGGTATATAATATCTACAGCTTTACTCTCATCGTAGAGGTTGAGGATATCGTGGAGGAAGTCTAAGAGGTTTGTTAAACAGGAACGTTTTTTACGAAAGCCGTGTTGAGTATCTTTAAGTACGTTATTTTCCTCTAAGTGATTTACGAGTCTGTCTCTTATGACCGTTTCTAGCATTTTACAAACAACTGAGGTTAAGCTAATTGGACGATAGTTACTGGGTAGGGATTTGCTGCCTTTTTTGAATATCGGTGTTACGTTGGCTATCTTCCACTGATCAGGCATAGTTCCAGACTGCAAGGATTCATTGAATAGTAATGTCAGTGGTTTGGAGAGCTCATCTTTAGCTTCCTTTAGAACTCTAGGCGAGAACTCTACACGACCACACTGACAACACCACCACCGCACTGACAACACCACCACCATACTGACAACATCACCACCACACTGACAACAACAACACCTCACTGACAACACCACCACCACACTGACACCACCACCACAACACTGACAACACCACCACCACACTGACAACACCAACACCAAACTGACAATACCACCACCACACTGACAACAACACCTCAACACTGACACCAACACCGCCATGCTGACAACACCACCACCACATTAACAATACCACCACCACAATGACAACACCACCACACTGACGACACCACCACCACACTGACAACATCACCACCACCACACTGACAACATCATAACACTGACAACATTACCACCACACTGACATCACAATTTGTTTTACATCACCATACTGACAACACCACCACCACACTGCCAACACCACCACACTGACAACACCAAAACCACCACTCCGACAACACCACTACCACACTGACAAGATGACCACCACACTGACAACACCACCACCACACTGACAACATCACCCCAACACTGACAACACCACCACCAAACTGACAACACCACAACTAGACTGACAACACCACCAACACACTGACAACAACACCACCACACTGACAAAAACACCACCACACTGACAAAACCACCACACTAACACCACCACACTGAGAGCACCACCACACTAACACCACCACCACACTGACAACACCACCACCATACTGACAACAACACCACCACACTGACAACACATCTACTGTGACAACACCACCACACTAACAACACCACCACAACACTGACACCACTACCAAACCGACAACACCACCACCACACTGACAACAACACCACCACACTGACAACATCACCACCACACTGACAACACTACCACCACACTGACAACACCACCACCACACTGACATCACCACCACACTGAGAACAACACCACCACACTGACAACACCACCACCACACTGACAAAACCACCACCACACTGACAACAACACCACCACACTGACAACAACACCACCACACTGACAACACCACCACCACACTGACAACACCACCACCACACTGACAACAACACCACCACACTGACAACATGACCACCACACTAACAACAATACCACCACACTGACAACACCACCACAATACTGAGACCACCATCACCACACTGACAACACCACCACCACACTGACAACAACACCACCACACTGACAACACCACCACCCCTCTAACAATATGACCACCACACTAACAACACCAGCACACTGACAACACCACAACCACACTGACACCATGACCTCCACACTGACAACAACACCACCACACTGACAACACCACCACCACACTGCCAAAACCACCACCACACTGACAACACCACCATAATACTGACAACACCACCACACTAACAAAACCACCACCACACTGACAACACCACCACCACACTGACACGATGACCACCACACTAACAACAACACCACCACACTAACAACACCACCACCACCTCACTGACACCATGACCACCACACTGACAACAACACCACCACACTGACAATACCACCACACTGACACCATGACCACCAAACTGACAACAACACCACCACCACACTGACACCACCACAACATTAACAACACCACCACCACACTAACAACACCACCACCACATTGACAAGACCAATACCACACTGACAACACCACCACACTGACAACACCACCACCACATTGACAACACCACCACCACACTGGCAACACCACCACCACACTGACAACACCAGTACCACACTGACAACACCACCACCACACGGACAACACTACCACAACACTGACAACACCACCACCACACTAACAACACTACCACCACACTGACACCATGACCACCACACTAACAACAACACCATCACACAAACAACACCACCACCACACTGACACCATGATCACCACACTGACAACACCACCACCACACTAACACCACAACCACATTAACAACAGCACCACCACACTAACAACACCACCACCAAATTGACAACACCAATACCACACTGACAACACCACCACACTGACAACACCACCACCACATTGATAACACCACCACCACACTGGAAACACCACCACCACACTGACAACACCAGTGCCACACTGACAACACCACCACCACACTGACAACACCACCACCACACTGACAACAACACCACCACACTGACAACATGACCACCACACTAACGACTCCACCACCACACTGACAACACCACGACAATACTGACACCACCACCACCACACTGACACCACCACCACCACACTAACTACACCACCACCACACTGACAACACCACCACCACACTGACAACACCACTACCACACTGCCAACATTACCACTACCACACTGCCAACATTACCACCACCGACCTGACAACACCACCACCACAGTGACAACATCATAACACTGACAACATTACCACCACTCTGACATCTCAACAAAACTGACATCACCACTCTGACAACACCACCACCACACTGCCAACACCATCACACTGACAACACCAAAACCACCAAACCGACAACACCACTACCACACTGACAACATGACCACCACACTGACAACACCACCACCACACTGACAACAACATCCCCACACTGACAACACCACAACCAAACTGAAAACACCACCACTAGACTGACAACACCACCACCATACTAACAACAACACCACCACACTGACAAAAACGCCACCACACTGACAACACCACCACACTAACAATACCACCACATTGACAGCACCACCACATTAACAACAACACCACCATATTGACAACACCACCACCATACTGACAACAACACCACCACACTGACAACACCACTTCTGTGACAACACCACCACACTAACAACACCACCACCACAATGACACCACTACCACACCGACAACATCACCACCACACTGACACCACCACCACCACACTGACAACACCACCACCACACTGACAACAACACCACCACACTGACAACACCACCACCCCTCTAACAATATGACCACCACACTAACAACACCAGCACACTGACAACACCACAACCACACTGACACCATGACCTCCACACTGACAACAACACCACCACACTGACAACACCACCACCACACTGCCAACACCACCACCACACTGACAACACCACCATAATACTGACAATACCACCACACTAACAAAACCACCACCACACTGACAACACCACCACACTAACAAAACCACCACCACACTGACAACACCACCACCACACTGACAACACCACCACCAAACTGACAAAACTACCACCACACTGAAAAAATCACCACCACACTGACAAGAACACCACCACACTGACAACAACACCACCACACTGACAACATCACCACCACACTGACAACACCACCACCACACTGACAACAACACCACCACACTGACAAAATGACCACCACACTAACAACAATACCACCACACTGACAACACCACCACCACACTGACAACAACACCACCACACTGACAACACCACCACCCCTCTAACAATATGACCACCATACTATTACACCAGCACACTGACAACACCACAACCACACTAACACCATGACCTCCACACTGACAACAACACCACCACACTGACAACACCACCACCACACTGCCAACACCACCACCACACTGACAACACCACCATAATAACTGCTGACAACACCACCACAGCAACTGCTGACAACACCACCACACTGAACACCACCACACTGACAACACCACCACCACACTGACAAAACCACCACCACACTGACAACAACACCACCACACTGACAACAACACCACCACACTGACAACACCACCACCACACTGACAACACCACCACCACACTGACAACAACACCACCACACTGACAACATGACCACCACACTAACAACAATACCACCACACTGACAACACCACCACAATACTGAGACCACCATCACCACACTGACAACACCACCACCACACTGACAACAACACCACCACACTGACAACACCACCACCCCTCTAACAATATGACCACCACACTAACAACACCAGCACACTGACAACACCACAACCACACTGACACCATGACCTCCACACTGACAACAACACCACCACACTGACAACACCACCACCACACTGCCAAAACCACCACCACACTGACAACACCACCATAATACTGACAACACCACCACACTAACAAAACCACCACCACACTGACAACACCACCACCACACTGACACGATGACCACCACACTAACAACAACACCACCACACTAACAACACCACCACCACACTGACACCATGACCACCACACTGACAACAACACCACCACACTGACAATACCACCACACTGACACCATGACCACCACACTGACAACAACACCACCACCACACTGACACCACCACCACATTAACAACACCACCACCACACTAACAACACCACCACCACATTGACAAGACCAATACCACACTGACAACACCACCACACTGACAACACCACCACCACATTGACAACACCACCACCACACTGGCAACACCACCACCACACTGACAACACCAGTACCACACTGACAACACCACCACCACACGGACAACACTACCACAACACTGACAACACCACCACCACACTAACAACACTACCACCACACTGACACCATGACCACCACACTAACAACAACACCATCACACAAACAACAACACCACCACCACACTGACACCATGATCACCACACTGACAACACCACCACCACACTAACACCACAACCACATTAACAACACCACCACCACACTAACAACACCACCACCAAATTGACAACACCAATACCACACTGACAACACCACCACACTGACAACACCACCACCACATTGATAACACCACCACCACACTGGAAACACCACCACCACACTGACAACACCAGTGCCACACTGACAACACCACCACCACACTGACAACACCAACACCACACTGACAACAACACCACCACACTGACAACATGACCACCACACTAACGACTCCACCACCACACTGACAACACCACCACAATACTGACACCACCACCACCACACTGACACCACCACCACCACACTAACTACACCACCACCACACTGACAACACCACCACCACACTGACAACACCACTACCACACTGCCAACATTACCACTACCACACTTCCAACATTACCACCACCGACCTGACAACACCACCACCACAGTGACAACATCATAACACTGACAACATTACCACCACACTGACATCTCAACAAAACTAACATCACCACACTGACAACACCACCACCACACTGCCAACACCATCACACTGACAACACCAAAACCACCAAACCGACAACACCACTACCACACTGACAACATGACCACCACACTGACAACACCACCACCACACTGACAACAACATCCCCACACTGACAACACCACAACCAATCTGAAAACACCACCACTAGACTGACAACACAACCACCATACTAACAACAACACCACCACACTGACAAAAACGCCACCACACTGACAACACCACCACACTAACAATACCACCACACTGACAGCACCACCACATTAACAACAACACCACCATATTGACAACACCACCACCATACTGACAACAACACCACCACACTGACAACACCACTTCTGTGACAACACCACCACACTAACAACTCCACCACCACAATGACACCACTACCACACCGACAACATCACCACCACACTGACACCACCACCACCACACTGACAACACCACCACCACACTGACAACAACACCACCACACTGACAACACCACCACCCCTCTAACAATATGACCACCACACTAACAACACCAGCACACTGACAACACCACAACCACACTGACACCATGACCTCCACACTGACAACAACACCACCACACTGACAACACCACCACCACACTGCCAACACCACCACCACACTGACAACACCACCATAATACTGACAATACCACCACACTAACAAAACCACCACCACACTGACAACACCACCACACTAACAAAACCACCACCACACTGACAACACCACCACCACACTGACAACACCAACACCAAACTGACAAAACCACCACCACACTGACAAAATCACCACCACACTGACAAGAACACCACCACACTGACAACAACACCACCACACTGACAACATCACCACCACACTGACAACACCACCACCACACTGACAACAACACCACCACACTGACAAAATGACCACCACACTAACAACAATACCACCACACTGACAACACCACCACCACACTGACAACAACACCACCACACTGACAACACCACCACCCCTCTAACAATATGACCACCACACTATTACACCAGCACACTGACAACACCACAACCACACTAACACCATGACCTCCACACTGACAACAACACCACCACACTGACAACACCACCACCACACTGCCAACACCACCACCACACTGACAACACCACCATAATACTGACAACACCACCACCACACTGACAACACCACCACCATACTGACACGATGACCACCACACTAACAACAACACCACCACACTAACAACACCACCACCACACTGACACCATGACCACCACACTGACAACAACACCACCACACTGACAATACCACCACACTGACACCATGACCACCACACTGACAACAACACCACCACCACACTGACACCACCACCATATTAACACCACCACCACCACATTAACAACACCACCACCACATTGACAACACCAATACCACACTGACAACACCACCACACTAACAACAACACCACCACATTGACAACACCATCACCACACTGGCAACACCACCACCACACTAACACCAGTACCACACTGACAACACCACCACCACACGGACAACACTACCACAACACTGACAACACTACCACCACACTGACACCATGACCACCACACTAACAACACAACAACACCACCACCACACTGACACCATGACCACCACACTAACAACACCACCACACAAACAACACCACCACCACACTGACACCATGATCACCACACTGACAACACCACCACCACACTGACACCACCACCACATTAGCAACACCACCACCACACTAACAACACCACCACCACATTGACAACACCAATACCACACTGACAACACCACCACCACATTGATAACACCACCCCCACACTGGAAACACCACCACCACACTGACAACACCAGTGCCACACTGACAACACCACCACCACACTGACAACACCACCACCACACTGACAACAACACCACCACACTGACAACATGACCACCACACTAACGACTCCACCACCACACTGACAACACCACCACAATACTGACACCACCACCACCTACACTGACACCACCACCACCTACACTGACACCACCACCACCTACACTGACACCACCACCACCTACACTGACAACACCACCACCACACTGACAACACCACCACCACACTGACAACACCACCACCACACTGACGACACCACTACCACACTGCCAACATTACCACCACCGATCTGACAACACCACCACCACACTGACAACATCATAACACTGACAACATTACCACCACACTGACATCACAAAAAACTGACATCACCACACTGACAACACCACCACCACACTGCCAACACTACCACACTGACATGTTTTCTATGCAAACGCTCGTAGCATACGCAATAAATTTTCAGATTTAGAGGAACTAGTGTTTACAGAAAATTATGATGCGATTGGCATAACAGAATCTTGGCTCAATACAGAAGATAGAGCCTTTTTAGCAGAGTATTCACTTCCCGGTTATGTAATGTTTGAGAAAAGCCGAATAAATCGAAATGGAGGTGGCGTTTTACTTTATATCAAAGAAAGTCTTAACCCTACCCTCTTGTCAAAACCTCATATTGTGAACGTCGACGCATCTTTTGTGCTAATAAAGATTAATAAAGGTACAAAAATAATACTTGCATTAATATACAGACCTCCAGCTCAATCAGTGCAAACTGACCGAGAAATTTACGAACAAATTGCAGATGTAAGTAACTCACAAGATACCGTAATTTTTGGCGACTTTAATTTACCTGTGACCAAGTGGGGCGATACTCTTACTTCACACTCCGGACATGATTTGTATACGAACTTGCAAGAGAGTTCGCTTTATCAATTTGTTCGAACGCCAACCCGTGGTAATAACGTTCTTGACATTGTACTTGCAACAAAAGAAGAATTAATAGAGAATTTGAATGTTGGTGATGAATTCAGTAACAGCGACCATCGTACGATAACTTTCACTTTAAAGTTTACTAGTAACGAACCAAATAGTAGCATCGAAAAAGTCCCTAATTTCAAGAAAGCAAACTTCCATAAACTTAGAGCTATGTTTAAAGAAACTGACTGGAGCTTTTTAATTAACAATAACGACATAAATACATCTTGGAAGTTATTCGAAACCACTTACCTAAAAGCAGTGCAAGACTGCATACCATCGAAAATACGGCGTCCAGGCCATAATAACAAGCCCAAATGGTGGAATAAAGATATTTCAAAATGCCTACTTGCTAAAAAATTTGCTAATGATAGATTAAAATCCTCACAAAATGACGAAGAACGGGTGAAATTTGTAGAGCTACGACGCAAAGCCAAAAAGTTAATTAAGCAAAGTAAAAAGACCTTAGAGTTACATATTGCGAATTAAAGTAAAACAAACCCGAAAGAATTCTATAGTTGTATCAGAAAGAAAAAAGTAGTTACTTCAACTGTTGGACCGTTAGTCGATGAAAATGGAGAATACACCAAAGACGAAGTACAAATGAGTAATGCCCTGAATACCTTTTTTGCATCAGTTTTTACAACAGAAGACCTCAGTGATATCCCTACACCACCGCCGATTCAGATTGATAATTCAGATGTTTTAAGCAATATCACCGTTACAGAGAGAGAAGTATTGAATTGTTTAGATAAACTCAAGGTAAATAAAACGCCTGGACCTGATACAATCTCGCCTAGAGTTCTAAAGGAAGCTAAGGATGAGCTCTCCAAACCACTGACATTACTATTCAATAAATCCTTGCAGTCTGGAACTATGCCTGATCAGTGGAAGCTAGCCAACGTAACACCGATATTCAAAAGGCAGCAAATCCCTACCCAGTAACTATCATCCAATTAGCTTAACCTCAGTTGTATGTAAAATGCTAGAAACGGTCATACGAGACAGACTCGTAAATCACTTAGAGGAAAATAACATACTTAAAGATACTCAACACGGCTTTCGTAAAAAACGTTCCTGTTTAACAAACCTCTTAGACTTCTTCCACGATATCCTCAACCTCTACGATGAGAGTAAAGCTGTAGATACTATATACCTTGATTTTCAAAAGGCCTTTGACAAAGTTCCCCACAAACGTTTACTGCTAAAACTAAAAGCGCATGGAATACAAGACGGTGTGTTGAAATGGATAGAAAATTGGCTCAGCGCCAGAAAGCAAAGAGTAGTCATAAACGGTAAGGCATCTAAATGGACCAATGTAAGTAGCGGCGTACCCCAGGGATCGGTACTAGGACCAATTATCTTTCTAATTTACATCAACGACATAGATGAGGGTCTCACCTGTACAATCTCAAAATTTGCTGACGATACAAAAATTGCAAATAGCGTACTCTCAAAAGAACAAGTTGACGATATGCAACACAATCTAGATAAATTGTCATGTTGGGCCCAAATTTGGCAAATGAGTTTCAATGCAGATAAATGTAAAGTACTACATATCGGATACCTAAATGAGAAAGCAAACTATTCGATGAATGGCACTCAGCTTAAGAATGTAAACAGAAAAACCGATCTGGGAGTAACAATATCGAGTAACCTAAAACCGAGTCAACAATGTTCAGAAGTTGTTAAGAAGGCAAACAAAATAATTGGGTTTATAGGCAGGTCATTTGAGCATAAATCCAAAGACGTAATCCTAACCCTTTACAATTCCTTAGTCCGCCCTCTTCTGGAATACTGCGTTCAATGCTGGTGCCCTTATTACCAAAAAGATATAAACAAGCTAGAACGAGTTCAACGTAGAGTTACCAAAATGATACCTAGCCTAAAGAACAAACCATACGAAGAGCGTCTTAGAGAATTAAATCTATTTCCTTTAATCCAGCGCAGATTAAGAGGTGACTTAATTCAAGTGTTCAAAATCATCAAAGGCATCGACAATATGAACTGTAGTAAGTACTTCAATATCGACCAATCTAATTACACGCCGGGAAACGGTTGCAAAATTATTGGTAAATCTTTTAACTCACACGAATCTAAGAATTTCTTCTTCAATCGAGTTGTCAACTTGTGGAATGGGCTTCCCCGAAACGTTATAGACTGCATCACCGTTGATTCATTTAAACTCCGCGTAGCAAATATCTCGCATCAAACCCGCGACTGACTGTGTTTGTAAATGAATAACTTTATTTTATCCCCCCCTCAGTTACTAACCCATCTGTCCCCTACTAACTTCCTAATCCTGCCACAGATATTAGTTCCAGGGCAGTAATTCCCTTTCCAATGTTCCCTTACCCACTCTAAACCACTGTTTGGACACTTGATCCTCAGTGTTTTGGAGGACAAGCAACCTAGAAGGGTCACTAGATATGTTGTTGCTTGATTTCCTTTGTACTCCTTTGTACTCCTTTGTACAACACCAAAACCACCAAACCGACAACACCACTACCACACTGACAACATGACCACCACACTGACAACACCACCCCCACACTGACAACAACACCCCCACACTGACAACACCACAACCAAACTGAAAACACCACCACTAGACTGACAACACCACCACCATACTAACAACAACACCACCACACTGACAAAAACGCCACCACATTGACAACACCACCACACTAACAATACCACCACACTGACAGCACCACCACACTAACAACAACACCACCACATTGACAACACCACCACCATTCTGACAACAACACCACCACACTGACAACACCACTACTGTGACAACACCACCACACTAACAACACCACCACCACAATGACAATACTACCACACCGACAACACCACCACCACACTGACAACAATACCACCACACTGACAACAACACCACCACACTGACAACACCACCACCACACTGACAACACCACCACCACACTGACAACATCACCACCTCACTGACAACACCACCACCACACTGACAACAACACCACCACACCTGACATCACCACCACCACACTGACAACACCACTACCATACTGACAACAACACCACCACTCTGACAACATAACCACCAGACTAACAACACCACCACCACACTGACAACACCACCACAATACTGACACCACCACCAGCACACTGACAACACCACCACAATACTGACAACAAAACTACCACACTGACAACACCACCACCCCACTAACAATATGACCACCACACTAACAACACCAGAACACTGACAACACCACAACCACACTGACACCCTGACCACCACACTGACAACAACACCACCACACTGACAACACCACCACCACACTGCCAACACCACTACCACACTGACAACACCACCATAATACTGACAACACAACCACACTAACAACACCACCACACTGACAACACCACCCCCACACTGACCACCACACTAACAACAACACCACCACACTAACAACACCACCACCACACTGACACCATGACCACCACACTGACAACAACACCACCACAATGACAATACCACCACACTAACTCGATGACCACCACACTGACTACACCACCACCAAACTGACACCACCACCACATTAACAACACCACCACCACACTAACAACACCCCCACCACATTGACAACACCAATATCACACTGACAACACCACCACACTGACAACATCACCACCACATTGACATCACCACCACCACACTGGCAACACCACCACCACACTGACAACACCAGTACCACACTGACAACACCACCACCACACTGACAACACTACCACAACACTGACAACACCACCACCACACTGACAACACTACCACCACACTGACACCATGACCACCACACTAACAACAACACCACCACACTAACAACACCACCACCACACTGACACCATGACCACCACACTGACAACAACACCACCACACTGACAACAACACCACCACTGACAACATCACCACCACACTGACAACACCACAACCACACTAACAACATCACCACCACACTGAGAACAACACCACCACACTGACAACACCACCACCACGCTAACAACACCACCACCACACTGACAACACCATCACCACACTGACAAGAACACCACCACACTGACAACAACACCACCTCACTGACAACACCACCACCACACTGACAACACCACCACCACACTGACAACACCACCACCACACAGACAACAACACCACCACACTGACAACATGACCACCACACTAACAACAATACCACCACACTGACAACACCACCACAATACTGACACCACCACCACCACACTGACAACACCACCACCACACTGACAACAACACCACCACACTGACAACACCACCACCCCACTAACAATATGACCCCCACACTAACAACTCCTTTTTTTTTTTTTATTAAGGTGACAGTTACAAAGTGGTGTACAATCTATCTTATTCTAGTTACATTGTAGTTTATCTTATTGTACCAGTACCTCCCTACAATCAACCTAGTTGTTCCCCAATTCGTCCCTCCGCCACGACCATTTCAAAGTCCAAGTCTCTCATTCTTGTCCTCTGTAGCGGGGAGGACCTTGTACCCCTGAGACATAGGAGTGCAGACCTGAGAAGAGAGAAAGAGAGCCGGCATCTCATCCAAGTTATGACTTGGCTTCTATGCTGGCGCTTTTTCTCCGATATTTGTTCAGCTAATCTGGCATAGAAGACACTTGCAGAAGGTCCCATACCTCCCGACGATGAGAAGTCCAGAGGAGTAAAGCTTCCTTGATCCCTGTTCAAAATGTTTTCTTCATAAGCGCGTTTTTTCTCACTTTCGTTTCTCAAGTATGCCGCCTTGTGTCCTCGCTCACGATATGTTTGTGCTCTTGGGTTGAAGATTCTGATGTCGAAAAAAGCCCATTGTCCCCTCGTCCAAAAACCTCGAGCACTTACGTCCACTCTTGCTTCATTTGAAGTATTTGCAGTATTGTGGGCCAAGCGCTGTCCGTCCATAGGCAGAAGTTCCGGTTCGATTCTGACATCATAGCACACCTCGTCCAGCATTTGTGCAGTGATGTCTCGTACTTCATCATGCCGGATACAGATGAATCCTCCTTTCTTACAGGTCATACAGTGGTCTGGGTTGTTTATTTCACCGCATGCACATTTCAGCGGCAGGTTCGAAACTGGCCACCCATACCTCAAGGCTACGGCATCATTGAATTCTTGTTTATTTAAGCTGAAGCCTTTCTCCTTTATTGGTAATGATGTGAGCCAATTTGAAGCCCCCGTGTCTTGTGCCATCTCAACTCTCATTTTCAGTTCTTCCCTACATCTGGTCTTAATTTGTTCTAGGCTATGTTTCTGTCTCTCTTCTCTGCTCTTTGTAATTTCCTGTCTTGCATTTCGTTGTTCCTCTTCGTCCACCTCATCATTTTCATTTTGCTCCCGTATTTTTTCTGTCAGAGACGTAGTAAGTTTAAGGGAATTTTGGTACTCATGTAGTGCCGCCTCCACTGGGTTTATGATCCCCATACCTCCGAACCTTGGCGGAAGAGCTAATAGATCTCTTAGCTCTTGCGTGACGCCTTCCATCTCTGTTAAGGCCGGTATGAATGTTCCTCTGATTGCTTCTTCAAGCGGTTGGAGCATCTGTCTAATGCCAGGCACTGTTCTCATAAGAAAGGTCCATCTGTGCTTAACACCATATGTGAAGGCAGTATATGCAGCATGTGGTTCAGATTTCGCAATGTCTGCCAGGGTTTTCACTTCCTTTACCCACTCCGCTACCTTTTTTCGCACATAGTCTCTCTTGCATTCTTCTGTGCCTATTACTGCTCCCAAATGGCGTTGACCCTCCTTTGTAATCTTCACTCCTGTCCCATCAAAAGTCCGCACCGCTTCTTCATACTTGTTTTCTTTCACTATTAGTACAGATTTACTAGCATTCGGATGGTACCCAATGACTTCGCCTACCGATTGTACTCTCCGCCACCATTCTTTGAGATCCCCTATTTTTCCTTCACCTGTAAGGTCATCTGCATACGCCACTTGTTTCACTCGGGTTACCGCATGTTTTATTTTCTGCTGCAGAATTGATAGTGCCAGTGCGTACATTGCCATTGCCACTGGATCTCCTTGCGTTGTTCCTTCATTTGATTTGAGAATTTTAATTTCTTCCTTCTTTGTGCTTCCAACTATATACAGGTTAGCTGGCTCCTTATAAGTATTTTCTATGTACTTTGCGATGCTCGGGCATTTGATCTTGATGTTGTGAATAGCTGCCTCCCTATTAATGGTGTTAAAGGCATTTGTTGCATCCACTAGCAGTACCGCTTCACAATCTTCCTCATGATACACCTTCCCCATTGCATGTATTGCTGCTTCTCCTCCGACTTGCTGTCCTGCACATACTTGTAAGTTTCCCACTGCTCTTTGTACATCTTTTCCAAATACAGACATGATTGCTTTTCCTATAATCCTCCTAAGAACTTCCCCAATGCCTACTGGTCTAACTCCTGGATTCTTATTTAAAGGTATCAGGCGACATGCTGTCAGAGCTTCTATGTTCACGCATGGTGATGATGCAGGTTTCTTTGCCAGCATTGCTATTGCTTCACAAAGGTCACCCGCGGCTGAACCAAACACGTTTTGACTTAGGAAGATCCTCCAAGTCTTAGCATCTACTCCTGATGGACCTGCTCCTCCCTGTGTTTTCAGCGCCTTTCTCCATATGAGGTCTCCAGTTATATTCTCATAT
This sequence comes from Paralithodes platypus, assembly GCA_032716605.1. Lineage (NCBI taxonomy): Eukaryota > Metazoa > Arthropoda > Malacostraca > Decapoda > Lithodidae > Paralithodes > Paralithodes platypus. The sequence continues at coordinate 47,289,681 of CM064566.1, forward strand.
ATCACCGGGTCTGGAGGAACATATTCCCCGTCTAGTTTGGCCTCATCACTTGCTGGTTTTGCTTCTGGGTGTTTCTCCTTCAGCTGGTCCAAGATGCGTCGATTCACTTCGTGCACCCCACTTGAGGCTTCCCCAGTGACCATTCTGACTGCCTGTGCCACTTTACCAATCCTCATGCTATTTCCCACTGATCGTGCCATATCATCTGGCTTCCTCTTTCTTCGTTGTTTTGTTTTCAGTCTTTGCTGGATTGCTCGTACTTGGCTAAGAATTTTGTCTAACTCCCCATTTTTCCACCACTCCATTCTCTGTTTCAGCGCTTTAATTTTCTCATTCAGTTTTCCCTTTGGTCTTTTTCTTTGAAGGAACAACTGAGGAATGAAAGAAGCTATCATGATTGCCACGTGCACCAAAGGGGCATCCTGAACATACTTTAGGATCATACGTCTGAGTTCCCCCAGCATGTCTTTTGCGGCTTCACAAATCGGTAGTTCAAACTTATTATGTTGCCATTGTATCACTTCTGTATAGATTTCATTCACTAATGTTGTGAGTCCGTCACCAGAATGTCCCATCCATTCTCCACCATTCATGTTTACGTTACGAGGTCGTTCGTTCTGTTCACGATTTTCGATTATTTCTCTCTCATTATCTTCGTTTAGGCCTACACTATTTTCATTATTTTGTTCCACACCTCTGTTGTCTTGCGAATTATTGATTCCTGCATTTTCTTCTGCGGGCTGCAGTTGTTGATTGTTATTTTCTGCATTTTCTCTAACAGGGTTTGCTTGTACATCTCCATTAACTTCATTGTCTGTTTCATGGTTCATTTGTACTGCATCTCTCACTGCGTTTTGTCTGTCATCAGGATTATTCCTCGACTGGGACCGAGTTAATATCATCTTGTCTTATTATCATAATTTCCTACCTATTCCCTAATACTGAGTCTATCTATCATTTCTTCCTAAGGGACGAGCCTCTGCCCGATAAAGGTGAACATGTAAACATCCTATGAGTAGCGTTAGAGATAGAAAGAGTAAGATAAGTTATTTAACTCACCTAGTATGATGCAAGGCTACAGAAGATCAGGCTATATTACAAGACAGTGGGTGCAAAAGAAAATAGAAAAATAAAGTAAAATAAAAGTAGTGTTTAAAAATACGCACAAAGAATAAACACGGAAAAAACAAAAAAAAACAATATATATATATAATACAAAACGATTATTGTAGTGAGAAAGGAAATAATGAGAGTAAAATTATTAAAAAGACAAGTGTCAAAATAGTGCTAAGGATTAAAGAAGGATGTTAGAAATCTACTATTAGTTTGAGAAAAAGGTCCTGGTTATCAGTATGCACATAATATATCAGCTAATTATACCTTATTTTAAATAGTATACTTAGTTACTAGTTCGTTAGAGATAACTCTCACATGAAATATACCACTTCAAGTCTGATTTCCTGACTCGGCCATAAATCATATATAACCTTACCTAATATAATCGGCCTCTTTCCTCAAAGCTAAATGACTCCATACAAAGCTAAAGAAACCTTGGCAATTCGAGCCGCTTTACATTCTAAATATGCCTAACTTTAAATGGAAACCAGCCAATTATGTCCTAAGATTTAATTATTTTCAAGTCAAAAATATATGTACAAAATATTACATCATGTTACTCATGTAATATTAGCATGAGGGACATTGAGGAAAGTGGAAGGAAGAGGGAAGGAGGGAAGAGGGAAGGAGAGGAGAGGGAAGTGAATGTGAGGGTAAGGATAGGGAGGGGGGGGGGGGGGGGAGGGTTGAATACTTGTTGTCACTGTGTTTCTCTCTCTCTATTATACAGTAGCTACTACTACTCTTACATAAACACACATTTATTTTTAAGCTGCATTGCATCAAAAACTACCACTGACATTTTGTTTTCAATACAAATCTCCCCCATGGATTTAGATAAGAACCATACTTAAATACACTTTTGTTTTGCTTTTATACTGTCAGGTATCATATTACTTTAAGCGAGGGGAGGAGAGGTAGAGAGGGGGGGGGGGGTGTTGTGGTCAGCGAGGTTTATGGCTCCTTCCTCTATTCCCTTACTCCGCCTTTTCGCCTCTGCTGTACTTCGCTGTCTCTCTCCTGCATACTTCCCCCTGCTGCAGTCGTCCTCTCAGCATTAGCGCCATGCAGAATATTTCGGTCCACTTTCACACGACCAGCTTCTCCATGCACTGGCGCGATGACAGATGGGATGTGGGTGGGGAAGGGGGGGGGGGGGGGGTTGGGCACACCCTAGGGTGGGTGGTGTTGGCTGGAGACAGTCAAGGAGGGAAGGTATTTTGCCTGGCATCGGCTTGCCCCTCGTCCGTACGCCTCCCTCGCTGCCTGGCACAGCACTCTTCAATTTTCCGTCTCTTCTTTCACATGTTTGATTTTGGTTGGATAGAACTCCAGAGTTTCACCCAATATCAAATCACCGTAATTTCCCACTCACCCTGTTGTATATTTCACAATTCCGTCACCACCCCTTCCCTCACTAACTTGCTGTTCACCACGGAGAGAAAAATCCATATGTCCTCTCCCCTCAAAGGCTCGAACAACACCCCTAACTAACCCACACTAACACTAACCCCACACTAACAACACCAGCACACTGACAACACCACAACCACACTGACACCATGACCACTACACTGACAACAACACCACCACACTGACAACACAACCACCACACTGCCAACACCACCACCACACTGACAACACCACCATAATACTGACAGCACCACCACACTAACAACACCACCACCACACTGACAACACCACCACCACACTGACACCATGACCACCACACTAACAACACCACCACCACACTAACAACACCACCACCACACTGACACCATGACCACCACACTGACAACAACACCACCACACTGACAATACCACCACACTGACACCATGACCACCACATTGACAACACCACTACCACACTGACACCACCACCACATTAACAACACCACATCCACACTAACAACACCACCACCACATTGACAACACTAACACCACACTGACAACACCACCACATTGACAACACCACCACCACACTGGCAACACCACCACCACACTGACAACACCAGCACCACACTGACAAAAACCACCACCACACTGACAACACTACCACAACACTGACAACACCACCACCACACTGACAACACTACCACCACACTGACACCATTACCACCACACTAACAACAACACCACCACACTAACAACACCACCACCACACTGACACCATGACCACCACACTAACAACAACACCACCACACAAACAACACCACCACCACACTGACACCATGACCACCACACTGACAACTCCACCACCACACTGACACCGCCACCACATTAACAACACCACCACCACACTAACAACACCACCACCACATTGACAACACCAATACCACACTGACAACACCACCACACTGACAACACCACCACCACATTGACAACACCACCACACTGGAAACACCACCACCACACTGACAACACCAGTGCCACACTGACAACACCACCACCACACTGACAACACCACCACCACACTGACAACATTTCCACCACCGCCCTGACAAGACCACCACCACACTGACAACATCATAACACTGACAACATTACCACCACACTGACATCACAAAAAAACTGACATCACCACACTGACAACACCCCCACCACACTGCCAACACCACCACACTGACAACACCAAACCACCAAACCGACAGCACCACTACCACACTGACAACATGACCACCACACTGACAACACCACCACCACACTACAACACCACCACACTAACAACAACACCACCACACTGACAACACCACCACCCTGACAACACCACCACCACGCTAACAACAACACCACACTAACAATATCACCACCACACTGACAACACCACCACACTAACAACACCACAATAACAACACCACCACCACACTATCAACACCACCACACTGACAACACCACCACACTGACACCACCACCACACTAACAATACCACCACACTTACAACACCACCTTACTGACAACAACACCACACTGACAACACCACCACCACACTAAGAACACCACCACACTGACAACACCACCACACTGAACACAACACCACCACAATAACAACACCACCACACTGACAATAGTACCACACTAACAACACCACCACACTAACAACACCACCACAATAACAACACCACCATACTAACAACACCACCACATTGACAACAACACTACACTAACACCACCACCACCACACTAACAACAACACCACACTGACAACAACACCACACTAACAACATCACCACACTAACAACATCACCTTACTGACAACACCACACTAACAACACCACCACCACACTAACAACACCACCACACTGACAACACCACCACACTGACAACAAAACCACCACACTAACAACACCACCACACTGACAACACCACCACACTAATAACACCACCACACTAACAACACCACCACACTGACAACAACACCACCACACTGACAACAACACCACCACACTGACAACACCACCACACTAATAACACCACCATACTGACAAAACCACCACACTAACAACAACACCACCACACTAACAACAACACCACCACACTAACAACAGCACCACTCTGACAACACCACCACACTGACAACAACACCACACTAACAATACCACAAACACACTAACAACACCACCACACTGACAACACAACAACACTGACAACAACACCACCACACAAACAACACCACCACACTGACAACACCACCACACTGACAACAACACCACCACACTAACAACACCACCACCACACTAACACCACCACACTAACAACACCACCACATTAACAACACCACCACCACACTGACAACAACCCCACCACACTAACAACAACAACACCAAACTAACAACAACACCACCGCACTAACAACAACACCACCAGACTAACAACACCACCACCACACTAACAACAACACCACCACACTGACAACACCACCACCACACTAACAAAACCACCACCACACCATAAAACAACACCACCACGCTAACAACGACACCACACTAACAACACCACCACACTAACAACAGCACCACCACACTAACAACACCACCACACTGACAACACCACCACCCTGACAACACCACCACCACGCTAACAACAACACCACACTAACAATATCACCACCACACTGACAACACCACCACACTAACAACACCACAATAACAACACCACCACCACACTATCAACACCACCACACTGACAACACCACCACACTGACACCACCACCACACTAACAATACCACCACACTAACAACACCACCTTACTGACAACAACACCACACTGACAACACCACCACCACACTAATAACACCACCACACTGACAACACCACCACACTGAACACAACACCACCACAATAACAACACCACCACACTGACAACACCACCACACTGACAACAACACCACCACACTAACAACACCACCACCACACTAACACCACCACACTAACAACATCACCACATTAACAACACCACCACCACACTGACAACAACCCCACCACAGTAACAACAACAACACCAAACTAACAACCTCCACCACCACACTAACAACCTCCACCACCACACTAACAACCTCCACCACCACACTAACAACCTCCACCACCACACTAACAACCTCCACCACCACACTAACAACAAACACTACCACACCATAAAACAACACCACCACGCTAACAACGACACCACACTAACACCACCACACTAACAACACACCCACCATACTAACAACACCACCACACTGACAACACCACCACCCTGACAACACCACCACCACGCTAACACAACAACACCACACTAACAATACACCACCACACTGACACACCACCACACAAACAACACCACAATAACAACACCACCACCACACTCCCAACACCACCACACTGCCAACACCACCACACTGCCAGCACCACCACACTACCAACACCACCACACTATCAACACCACCACACTGCCAACACCACCACACTGACAACACCACCACCACACTAATAACACCACCACACTGACAACACCACCACACTGAACACAACACCACCACAATAACAACACCACCACACTGACAATAGTACCACACTAACAACACCACCACACTAACAACACCATCACAATAACAACACCACCACACTAGCAACACCACCACACTGACAACAACACCACACTAACACCACCACCACCACACTAACAACAACACCACACTGACAACACCACCACACTAACAACATCACCACACTAACAACATCACCTTACTGACAACACCACACTAACAACACCACCACCACACTAACAACACCACCACACTGACAACACCACCACACTGACAAAAAACCCACCACACTAACAACACCACCACACTGACAACACCACTACACTAATAACACCACCACACTAACAACACCACCACACTGATAACAACACCACTACACTGACAACAACACCACCACACTGACAACACCACCACACTGACAACACTAACAACAACACTGACAACAACACCACCACACAAACAACACCACCACACAAACAACACCACCACACTGACAACACCACCACACTGACAACAACACCACCACACTAACAACACCACCACCATACTAACACCACCACACTAACAACACCACCACATTAACAACACCACCACCACACTGACAACAACCCCACCACACTAACAACAACAACACCAAACTAACAACAACACCACCGCACTAACAACAACACCACCAGACTAACAACACCACCACCACACTAACAACAACACCACCACACTGACAACACCACCAGCACACTAACAAAACCACCACCACACCATAAAACAACACCACCACACTAACAACGACACCACACTAACAACACCACCACACTAGCAACAACACCACCACACTAACAACACCACCACACTAACAGCAACACCACCACACTAACAACAACACCACCACACTAATAACAACACCACCATACTAACAACAACACCACTACAATGACAACACCACCACCACACTAATAACACCTCCACACTAACAACAACACCACCACACTGACAACAACACCAACACACTTACAACACCACCACCACACTAATAACAACACCACCACACTAACAACAACACCACCACACTAACAACAACACCATCACACTAACAACACCACCACACTAACAACAACACCATCACACTAACAACACCACCACACTAACAACACCACTACACTGACAACAACACTACATTAACAACACCACCACACTAACAACACCACCACACTGACAACACCACCATACTAACAACACCACCACACTAACACACCACCACACTGACAACACCACCACACTGACAACAACATCACACTAACAACACCACCACACTAACACCACCACCACACAAACAACACCACCACAATAACACCACCACCATACTAACACCACCACCACACTGACAACACCACCACACTAACAACACCACCACACTAACAACACCACCACACTGACAACACCACCACACTGACAACAACACCACCACACTGACAACACCACAATTACACTGACAACACCACCACCACACTGACAACACCACTACACTGACAACACCACCACCACACTGTAAACAACACCACCACACTGACACCAACACCACCACACTAACAACACCACCACACTGACAACACCACCACCACACTGACAACAACACCACCACCACCACACTAATAACACCACCACCACACAAACAACACCACCACACTGGCAACACCACCACAATAACACCACCACCATACTAACACCACCACCACACTGACAACACCACCACACTAACAACACCACCACACTAACAACACCACCACACTGACAACACCACCACACTGACAACACCACAATTACACTGACAACACCACCACCACACTGACAACACCACTACACTGACAACACCACCACCACACTGTAAACAACACCACCACACTGACACCAACACCACCACACTAACAACACCACCACACTGACAACACCATCACCACACTGAAAACAACACCACCACCACCACACTAATAACACCACCACACTGACAACACCACCAACACACTGACACCAACACCACCACACTGGCACCAACACCACCACCACACTGACAACAACACCACCACACTGACACCAATACCACCACACTAACAACACCACCACACTGACAACACCACCACCAGTCTGACAACACCATCACCACCACGCTGATAACAACACCACACTGACAACACCACCACACTGACACCAACACCACCACACTGACAACACCACCACACTGACAACATCACCACCACACTGACAAAAACACCACCACACTGACAACAGCCACCATATTGACAACACCACCACCACACTGACAACAGCACCACACTGAAAACACCAACACCACTCTGACAACACCACCACCACACTGACACCAAAACCATCACACTTACAACAACACCATCACACTGACAATACCATCACCACACTGCCAACACCACCACGCTAACAACACCACCACACTGACACCTCCACCACGCTAACAACACCACCATACTAACAACACCACCACCACACTGACACCAACACCACCACACTGGCAACACCACCACACTAACAACACAACCACCACACTGACACCAACACCACCACGCTAACAACACCACCACCACACTGCCAACATCACCATGCTAAAAACACCACCACCACACTGACAACACCACCACCTCTGACACAATAACCACCACACTAACAACAACACCACCACACTGCCAACACCACCACGCTAACAACACCACCACGCCAACAACACCACCACCACACTGACATCACCACCACACTGACAACAACACCATGTTACGTCCTGGGATATATAAACACTGGGCTCTTTCTATTGGACTAGGTATGCGGCAACAAGCAACAACGGAAAACGCTAGATCCAACCCTTATCTATAAACCCAGGCAACAAACCACCCTAAACCGTCAAGAGTCCTGCCTGGACAACAAGGTATCCTATGACTAGGTTACAGGGTGCACGCACTATAGACTGTTGATAGTCAAGCAGGCTATATAAAAGATCACACAATTAAGTTGACTTAAAGCTTCAAGGAAAAGATAGATAACGGAATTAAATTGCAGAAACAATTTAATAACAAACTAGAAGAAAGTACATTTAACGTTACGTTAATTAATACAACTAATCACCCCTGCGTGAAAGAAGGTGAAAGCAAACAGTCCTCAAAACATCGTACAGGTAGACAAGATGCAGGTTTCTAAACTGCATGCGGCTACTGTAGGATCTGATGCTTAGCAAAGAAAGTACGTTACGGATTTAGAGAACTCTTAACTCATAAGCAGGAATAAATACTAGTGATAGGCCATACAGTGTATAATGGCATAGGTATAATTAAATAAAGGCAGCAACTCACAACATAACCACATACAGGTGTGCTTCTCACTCTTAGTCAGGCAAGCCTGCTCGGACAGAGTCTCTAAGCCACACCCTGACTCACAATGCTCACAAAAACGGTAAACTGTGGCACAATAACAAGCATACAGAGATGATAAACCCCTAGCTGTTAATCTGCCAGGTGGCAGAGGTCTAGCCGGAAGGATATAGGCTTCGGATACCCGGGCTGAGCCACCTGCTCTAGCCTAGGGACGTTCCCAAGTCTGTGCGCCAAATTACTCTAATTGAAAGGGTGCTCTCTTGAGAGACTCAGATCGCAAGTATCTGGCTCTCTCCTGGCGACCCTAAAACAAAAGCAAGACGTGCTAGCGCAGTGCTGAGTGGACTAGGCAAGGGCCCTCACACAACACAACACTAGATACACAGGGACACAGACAAGAAAATGCCCCCAGACTCCCACAGGTATCCTAGTAAAGTCGTGCAGGTCCACAGGACTCGCACCAGCAGACTTTACTTAAAGGATCGCAAAAAGCCTCCCCTCCGGTCTAGCCCCTGCTAACCTGACACAAGAACACACTAGCAAGCATGAAACCACCAAATATGAGACAACAAAAAAGCTTCCTAGGCCTCATTAACAATTACGTCTCTGCATAAGGCCCAAAATCCTATCTAGTTATCTGATAGCTCGTCGTTAATACAATAATAGATATAAGGTCTATCAAGGGGATGGGATAATTAAATAGATTGGTGAAGTAGTGGAAGGAAGGTATACAAAGTAAGAGAGAAAGTTTCTAAGTGGGGTTGAGAGGGATAGATATCAAGGGGGTCCGAAGGGTACGACAGTGAGGTGAGCTCTGAGTCTTGAATCTGTCTGGATCCCACCCTAGGCATACAAAATACATCCCAGGCTTGGCAACACTCAACACTGTTGCCTGGTCAAAATCCTCTACCCCGTGCGTGAGTCGAAACTAAGCCTAATGTTGCAATCAAATGCATATGGCAACGCTTCAGGCTCGTCCCAAGCTGGCAAGCGAAGCAACGTCCCAAGCCGGTCTCTCTCTCTCCCGCTCGTCTCCTCCCGCCCTCACTAGACTTACATCTTATATATTATAATGAAATAATCAACTATCGAGAATAAAATATACTAAGATGCATTGGTTAAGAATAAGGGCAGCTTCAAGCTGTGAAACAACATAAGAATATCCCAGACATTAGTTACGTTGTCGTAGGATATATACTAAGGAAAAGCCTGCCGACCGGCTGCCACCAGCCGGTTTCTAAACGGCTGGGCAGCCGACGCGCGCGCATGCCCGCACGTGGCTACTATGCAGAAGCGTCACAACCACCCCACTGACAACACCACACCACACTGACAACACCACCACCACACTGACAACACCACCACCACATTGACATCACCACACTGAAAACACCACCACCACACTGACAACAACACCACCACACTGACACCAACCCCACTACCATGACAACAACACCACCACACTGACAACACCACCACCACACTGCCAGCAGCGCCACGTTAACAACACCACAACACTGACAACACCACCACCACCACACTGCCAACACCACCACAATAACAACACCACCATACTAACAACACCACCACCACACTGCCAACAACACCACCACCACACTGACAACACCACCACGCTAACAACACCACCACACTGCCAACACCACCCTGCTAACAACACCACCACCACACTGCCAACATCACCACGCTAATAACACCACCACCACACTGACAACACCATCACTTGTTGCTTGATTTCCTTTGTACTCCTTTGTACCACCACACTGACAACACCACCACCACTGACACCATGACCACCACACTAACAACACCACCACACTGACACCATGACCACCACACTTAAAGTTTACTAGTAACGAACCAAATAGTAGCATCGAAAAAGTCCCTAATTTCAAGAAAGCAAACTTCCATAAACTTAGAGCTATGTTTAAAGAAACTGACTGGAACTTTTTAATTCACAATAACGACATAAATACATCTTGGAAGTTATTCGAAGCCACTTACCTAAAAGCAGTGCAAGACTGCATACCATCGAAAATACGGCGTCCAGGCCATAATAATAAGCCCAAATGGTGGAATAAAGATATTTCAAACTGCCTGCTTGCTAAACAATTTGCTAATGATAGATTAAAATCCTCACAAAATGACGAAGAACGGCTGAAATTTGTAGAGCTACGACGCAAAGCCAAAAAGTTAATTAAGCAAAGTAAAAAGACCTTAGAGTTACATATTGCGAATCAAAGTAAAACAAACCCGAAAGAATTCTATAGTTATATCAGAAAGAAAAAAGTAGTTACTTCAACTGTTGGACCTTTAGTCGATGAAAATGGAGAATACACCAAAGACGAAGTACATGTGAGTAATGCCCTCAATACCTTCTTTGCATCAGTTTTTACATCAGAAGACCTCAGTGATATCCCTACACCATCGCCGATTCAGATTGATAATTCAGATGTTCTAAGCAATATCACCGTTACAGAGAGAGAAGTATTGAATTGTTTAGATAAACTCAAGGTAAATAAAACGCCTGGACCTGATACAATCTCGCCTAGAGTTCTAAAGGAAGCTAAGGATGAGCTCTCCAAACCACTGACATTACTATTCAATAAATCCTTGCAGTCTGGAACTATGCCCGATCAGTGGAAGCTAGCCAACGTAACACCGATATTCAAAAAAGGCAGCAAATCCCTACCAAGTAACTATCGTCCAATTAGCTTAACCTCAGTTGTATGTAAAATGCTAGAAACGGTCATACGAGACAGACTCGTAAATCACTTAGAGGAAAATAACATACTTAAAGATACTCAACACGGCTTTCGTAAAAAACGTTCCTGTTTAACAAACCTCTTAGACTTCTTCCACGATATCCTCAACCTCTACGATGAGAGTAAAGCTGTAGATATTATATACCTTGTTTTTCAAAAGGCCTTTGACAAAGTTCCCCACAAACGTTTACTGCTAAAACTAAGAGCGCATGGAATACAAGACGGTGTGTTGAAAGGGATAGAAAATTTGGCTCAGCGACAGAAAGCAAAGAGTAGTCATAAACGGTAAGGCATCTAAATGGACCAATGTAAGTAGCGGGGTACGCCAGGGATCGGTACTAGGACCAATTCTCTTTCTAATTTACATCAACGACATAGATGAGGGTCTCACCTGTACAATCTCAAAATTTGCTGACGATACAAAAATTGCAAATAGCGTACTCTCAAAAGAACAAGTTGACGATATGCAACACAATCTAGATAAATTGTCATGTTGGGCCCAAATTTGGCAAATGAGTTTCAATGCGGAAAAATGTAAAGTACTACATATCGGATACCTAAATGAGAAAGCAAACTATTTGATGAATGGCACTCAGCTTAAGAATGTAAACAGAGAAACCGATCTGGGAGTAACAATATCGAGTAACCTAAAACCGAGTCAACAATGTTCAGAAGTTGTTAAGAAGGAAAACAAAATAATTGGCTTTATAGGCAGGTCATTTGAGCATAAATCCAAAGAAGTTATCCTAACCCTTACAATTCCTTAGTCCGCCCTCTTCTGGAATACAGCGTTCAATCCTGGTGCCCTTATTACCAAAAAGATATAAACAAGCTAGAACGAGTTCAACGTAGAGTTACCAAAATGATACCTAGCCTAAAGAACAAACCATACGAAGAGCGTCTTAGAGAATTAAATCTATTTCCTTTAACCCAGCGCAGATTAAGAGGTGACTTAATTCAAGTGTTCAAAATCATCAAAGGCATCGACAATATGAACTGTAGTAAGTACTTCACTATCGACCAATCTAATTACACGCGGGGAAACGGTTGCAAAATTATTGGTAAATCTTTTAACTCACACGAATCAAAGAATTTCTTCTTCAATCGAGTTGTCAACTTGTGGAATGGGCTTCCCCGAAACGTTATAGACTGCATCACCGTTGATTCATTTAAACTCCGCCTAGACAAATATCTCGCATCAAACCCGCGACTGACTGCGTTTGTAAATGAATAACTTTATTTTATCCCCCCCTCAGTTACTAACCCCTCTGTCCCCTACTATCTTCCTAATCCTGCCACGGACATTAGTTCCAGGGCAGTAATTCCCTTTCCAATGTTCCCTTACCCACTCTAAACCACTGTTTGGACACTTGATCCTCAGTGTTTTGGAGGACAAGCAACCTAGAAGGGTCACTAGATATGTTGTTGCTTGATTTCCTTTGTACTCCTTTGTACACTAACAACACCACCACCACACTGACACCATGACCACCACACTAACAACAACACCCCCACACTAACAACAACACCATGCTGACAACACACCGGTATCAGCCACTAATTGCCTATTACCTTTACCTGGCCTCACCTGCCTCTGAGACATGATGTTTACAATCGGTCAGGAGGTGTATTTTAGATACGGGTCTAGGGCAGATTTTGGATAATGTTTTTTCTGTATAAACTATTATTACCGGTATATATATATATATATATAGATATATATATATATATATGTATATATATATATATATATATATATATATATATATATATATATATACATATATATATATATATATATATATATATATATATATATATATATATATATATATACCGGTATATATATATATATATATATATATATATATATATATATATATATATATATATATATACACAGTATATGTATATATATACTACAGTATATATATATATACATATATATATAATTATATACTGTGCTGTATACATATAGTATCTATTTTTTATTAATTTCACCACACCACCAAACACTTCCAATGAAATTAATGAAAGCATATCATTTATGTGATCTACCGGGATTCGAACCTGGGTTATCACACACAGATTTTTAGACACCTTAAGCCTCTGTCACACTATGCCGATATAAGTGCCGACGCTCCACGACTTAAGGAGTGGCTATACAAGGGGGAGACTACTGCCGAGTATCGTGGGTGATAGAGGGGCGGGACGCCCACGGCGGACAGTATGGACGGGCATGCCGCCTAACGGCAACAGGAAGGGGTCAAGAGGCAACCATGCAAGACCTAAGGAAGATAAATGACGCCGCTGGGGCGGCGTCATGCGCCGTAGCACGCAAACTGGTTGGCGACAGACTCTTGACGAGCGGCGCCTATAGGAGGTTAGGTGGCGCCGGCCACCCTGTCACACTGGACCCCTACTCCGTCACACTTGATCCCGACTGAGGCAAACCAGTCCGTCGGAGGCGACGTTTGTGTGTGTGTGTGTGGGGGGGGGGGGGGGGGGGAGGGAGGGGGAGTAAAGTTTGAGATCTAGGGAGGAAACTAAAAACATAATGAAAAGATCCATAAATGAGCAAACAAATGCGCCCATCTCCCCTTAATTAAGTGGTTCTTTGAGTAATGTAATTGGTAAAACAAAGCCATCTAAAGTTAACCCTTTCAGTACCGGTGACGTCTTTCTCGTTATAGTCTGGCAACTATTAGGTTATGGTATTATGCTTACAAAGGGCCTGTAACAATCACAAGACCTCCATTCCTCTCATTTATCTCTCTTAACTCCCACAGACCGTTCTTAAGCTGCATAAAATCGTCTAAGTATAGCAGAACTATGGCAAAAGAGACGCCACCGCTATTGAAAGGGTTTATAGATAGTCACTCGTTGATGGGATCGGATTAAGGGGACAGTGGTGAATTTTGGGGTCTATTTATTTATATATTAATTTATTTTTTAGTTTCCTCGCTAGACCTCCATCAAGGTTAAAACAAAATCACCCCCAAAACCATCTATCAACGATGTCCCATGCGACATTGCCAGGTCGCGGACTCACGGTATGCCCTCCCCCTATGACGCCGCCTGGGCATTACCGGGTCGCTGCCTGAAGTCGACCTACCTTATAAGCGGCGTCTGACGCAGACAGGCTGGCGCCCTTGTAACGTATGACGCATACCGGACGATGCCCGACGCCGCCAGCCTACCATCCCCGTGCCGTCAATTTACTAGCCGCCAACTCAACTCATGATAGTTGTGCATGTCGAACTTTTCCTGAGGTCCCTGACGACCTCTCCCGACGGCTCTCTTGAGTAGGCGCCCACCCACGTCGCACGGCGATGTAGGCAAAGATCTGTTCCCGACCCTTAAGTTGTGGAGCGTCGGCACTTAAATCGCATAGTGTGACAGAGGCTTTAACCATTACACCACCAAGACAGTATACATGCTGTATTTAGGTAAGTCGGGAGAGTAAAAAAAAAAAAAAAAAAAAATATATATATACGTGTATACAATATATTGAAACGCATGCAAAAAGTGTAATAGTTATCATACACATATTCATAGTATCATTTGCATAGCAACGCTTCGAATATAGTTTCATCAGGCTAAATGAATGGCTTGATGAAGCTACATGCGAAACTTTGCCATTAAAGTGCTCCTCCTCATATGGTGTTTGTATAAATAGACTTGATTCTACTATTCCCTTCCCTTAGGATCGACCAATACTATAGTTCCTTCATTATTATGAGCCAGAAATTGTGACTCCTAACCCCTATATTACAAAAAGGGCTGCAGCAAATGGGCTGTCAATTTCCTCACCTCTTCCCTGGATGACTAACATGGTAGAAATATTAGCTTGATCACTTTACTTTTATTTCTATTATTGAGGTTAGTAGTCAATGCCTTTGTCTTAAAAATATTGAATAGAGTGTAATATATTTTCATTTCAACAAGGCGAGACAATATGATGTCTAATAAGCTATGGCAAAATTCAGGCAACGAAAAACGAAAAACATGATTAAGGTGCTACATTGAAAAGAACACAGCTATAGTAATGTGTTCTGCCTTAAATAATCTATACATCTATACTCGGTTTCAGCGAATCTTGAAATATTAACGGCCCACCTACATGTCAGTAATGCCAGAGGATTGGGTTTTAAGACCGTGTCCAAAGCTTCGTGTTCTAGTAATCATATATTCTTAAGAAAGGTTTTAATAATCACGGTCGCACAAGTCAAACAGCTGGATGTAAGATGTTTTTATTATTTTTCGGACTCGCTTATACCGCGTATGCTTCAAACGGAGAACACATTATTATTATGATTGTAGTATTTATTTCTTAATCTGTTATGCTACTACTACTACGGGGGATAATTTGACAGTCATTTAGAAGTTCGTATATTTTATTTAACAGACTTCCTAACTACTCTAATAATAGGTTCTTGGCTTGGGCCGAGATGAGTTCAAGACGCAGATTGAATATTACGTTGATTCATGCTAGGTTGCACTTTGGACCCTTAGAGTTCCCGTTACTCCCTAACTGAATCACCGCTATTCAGGTATTGACTCAAGTCGGCTTCGATCCTACGACCCGTTATTAGTAATTAATCCTAAATAATTAAAACAAAACCCTGCTGTGTCTTTTATTGAGACCAGGGCTTAATGAACCATTTGCTCTTTGTCTAACAAACACAAAAGTGATATTCTTTCCTCTACTCTTTAGGTTTTCCCACGTATACTGAGCCTTCTGTATCCTTCCTTAATAACAAGGCTATAACACATATAATCTATCTCCTCAATACATAGAATCTATTTATTCCTTTTACACAACCGTCGTTACTACACAAGTACTTCCACAATGACATAAAATCATACCAATTACCGAATGAGATTACCAGGTCTCTCTAACATATAATATGGGTTCCACCACCCAGTTACTTCACAATCTAGGTTTACAATCTTTATCTCAATAACACTATTGGGTTTCGTCATCCAGTTACTTCACAATATAGGTTTGCATTATTTATCTCAATGACACTATTGGGTTCCGTCACCTGGTTACTTCACAATATAGGTTTACAAGCTTTACCTCAATAACACTATTCCGAATTTACCCTCAAGTAACCCTAGTACAAACACGCTATGTTACCTTGCACCTTAATCAATAACCGTTCTAACAAAAGATGAACCGTGCCTCAAACGCATACACGGAATAGCTCTTTTAAACTTAATAATAACGCAACTACATTGGACTAGTGTCCTTCTTTACAGTTTCCTTTTTACACAACTTAATGAATGATTCATATGGACTAGTGTCCTTCTTCACAGTTTCCTGTTTACACAACTTAATGAATGATTCATATGGACTAGTGTCCTTCCCTAGCTATAGCTAATCTATTAGGCAACTAAACAACTGTTTCCCTCTTTAACTTACTGGTTGCCTCATTTATTAACAAAAGTATTCTTTCCCTCCCCTCTTTACTTTTACTCTTTTAATCTTTAATCTCTCCTATCAGAGCCTATATAATAACTCTTTCGGCATGGCGCCGTTGCTAACAAAGAGAACTAATTAATAACACTTCATCATCTTTATATATTCAGGTGAGTCTAAATTCTGTTTTCTTTAGTCTTGTCCTAGGACACATCAATTTTAATAGAAACCACCAGGTTAGGCAACCATTCTCTTTTTCTTTCTTTATCATATGCGGGCCCAATATGGGTCCTTAAACAAATATATTCTGGTCTGCTGGATCAGGTGTGTGTGTGTCTGGAACTGTGCTTTACCACCTCAGAGCTGGCCAGTAGCTCTTCTGGAAGTCCTCACTTCCGTCCACCTTCTGTCGTCCCTCTTGAAGTGCTTGACTGTATGTTTGCAGACTAGCAACGTGACGACAGGCGGCAGGATACTGATGGTGCATCCTCCGAGTGGGCGAAAGTGAGGGGTGGTCTGTGTTGTGAGCTTAGGTGAGGGCAAGGTAACTGGAAAAGTGGGTTCCTGGTTCTCCTTTGTGCCCGGGCGAGAGAGAGCAAGTAGGTTGCAGTGTGGGGACCCGGTGGGCTCTGAGGGGTGAGTGACCCCTGGAGTCCGCGTGTGGCAGCCTTTATACTCAGGCCTCCCGCTCTCCCGCGCTGTGATTGGCTGCCTGGCACGCGCCGAGACACGATCGCTCTGGATTCTGTCTTGCTTCACCTCCTCTCTCCTCTCTTCAAAACAAGTCCCAGGAAGCTGATTATAACCCTCTTTTGGCGGCTTACGGGATTACAGGGCTGGCACCAAGGTATTACTCAAGGGATAATCAAAAGGAGTTCTTCGGGCAGAGAAAGAGAGTGACTTCTGAGGTGGAGTAAGAAGTCCAGCTTCGCGCTCCGATAATGGAGGCCGCTGATTGGCTGGTGGGCGGGGCGTGGTGCGTTGCAGCCGTGAGCTGTCAAAATCAGCTGGCTGTGCAAGGAAGTAAAAGGGGGCGCGGTGATTGGCGGAGGGCGTTTCTACTTTAATTATCATCATTATTATTACTTTTGTTTATACAAGACGCCGTATTTCCCGAGAAGGGGTGGCCTTGAACATTAGGCGTTTGTCACGAATCGAATCGCTAGATCAAGTTGCCCGTTTGAAATCTAGCAATACCATTTTGACAGTGCGGGCTCGCTCCGCCGACCCTTTAATCAGCAGCCGACGCTCTACTGCCTATGCCACGGCTCGTGTTACCATTATTACATTATTACCTACTAATACAAAAGAAGGTATAACAACTCCATACACAAGGTAATTATAATCAAGGCTATTTCGCAACAGCGCTTTTCCCAACAACTGATCGCCAACTTTTTCTGGCAACAGGTCGAATCTCTCATGCAGCCTACTGTTTCCGGGGACCAGACTGAAGGGATAATAATAACCTTTTCAAGAAAAGATGACGCATTTCATCTCTGTTTTCCAATTAGAATTAGACGATGTTAGCCAGATTAAGAAGGGTATATGGAAGTTAGAAGATTTGTTTATTTTTTGCCATTTTCATTTCCATAGATTCTTCCTAAGCTGTATAAAATCGTCTAATGAGAGCCAGAATAGACTGTGAACATGCAGCATAATCCTCAAACACTAATATACAGATTAATATACAGGCTGAATCAGACGCTACAAGACCATAGTTGCTGAAAAAATAGCGATAATACTGTTGTATAAACGTGCCTTCACCACTACGCACATATTAGCACGAAATTTGTTGTTCACAAAAGTGATTAGAAAAAATATTGATTGTGTTTTCGTATATAATCCAGAAGTACGAACTAATCAACGTCAATTGTAAGAAACCCTCTCAAAAATGGAAAATAAATTAGTTTTGAATATTCCAGTCTGGTAGGTGGTGGTGGTGGTGGTGGTGGTGGTGGTAGTGTTGACGAGGAAAATACTGATTGTGGTAGTGTTGGAGATGGTGGTATTGATGGTGGTGGTAGTGATGATAGAGGTGGTGATGACTATGGGTTTTGTGATGATGCTAGTGATACCTATGGTGATAATGGTGGTGATACTTGGTCAATCAATTTATTTTACTAAAAACATTTGTGAATGTTGGGTGCAGAAATCCTGGTTACTCTATATTCAACAGGGATAAGAGAGAGAGAGAGAGAGAGAGAGAGAGAGAGAGAGAGAGAGAGAGAGAGAGAGAGAGAGAGAGAGAGAGAGAGAGAGAGAGAGAGAGAGAGAGAGAGAGAGAGAGAGATGCAGAGTATGGACATGTAAGAAGATTAACATGGTGACAAAACTAAAGGATTGATAAATGAGACACGTTAGGAGGGAATACATATGAAGTATTTATGCTAGCAAATACACAAAGCAAGCTTACATTTCGTATTCTCTCTCTCTCTCTCTCTCTCTCTCTCTCTCCGCACTGTTTTTTCTCTACCTTTTTTCCCATCTTGTTTACACCTCTTTCCAACGCCTCTCTCCCCACGCTGATCAATGAACCTTTGTTTTTCCTCTCTCTCTCTCTCTCTCTCTCTCTCTCTCTCTCTCTCTCTCTCTCTCTCTCTCTCTCTCTCTCTCTCTCTCTCTCTCTCTCTCTCTCTCGTTACTAACTATGACTTTTTTTCTCAATTTTAATTTTTAGTTCTTATAAACATTTACAGGCTATGAGTATTTTTATTTTGGGTCATTCTGTAAGTATGTGTATTTATGCGTTTGTCAGTGTGACCAGGGTGTGCTCAAGTGTGTCTACGGGTGTGTTCAAGTGTGTCTACATGTGCGTGTGTGGAATTCACCATGTTAAAGACTAGGTATACTCGGAAGCCATTGTCTCTAACCCACTCACAGGGAATTCTTAAATCCTTTATGTTTTTTTGTATGCAATTATAACTCTGTGATTTTTTTGTTTTGTATATAACTTGCATTTAAATAAATAGTATATATATAATTATATATACTGGTATATATATATATTTATATATAATATAGTTTTAAATTTGTTATAGAACCATTTATTAATAAATTCGTGTCCAGAGATAAACTTCCATAATTAATAATAGATGAAGTCCACGAATATACTGTATAATATGAGGGGGCTAGAGAATATGGCATACGAGCGTACCGTGTGCCATGAATGTATGTGATTGGATCTGTTTGATTATGTCTGTGCATTCTTATCCTGATGTAGTATTTACATGGCTTTCCTTCATTGTCTTACAATTCAGTCTGTCATATCCAGTGTTTGAGAAATGGATATTGATCGTAGTCATGTATAAGCTACTCAATCATTAACTGTTTTGGTGGTCAAAACGTGTAAGTTGTCCTGGGTTCGAATCCCAGAAGGATCATATGTTTTTTTAATTTTATTGTGAGTTATTTATATTTAGAACGATATTAATTTATACCCCAGAAGCTGAGAAGCATACAAAACTTTCCCAAAACTCACAGTACTCAATGTAATTATTGTCTATATCTAACATAACAGCAATATATGGAAGCATAATAATAATTGACTTATGATTGGTACCCATAGATAAATTAAATCAAACAAATACAAGTTAACAATAAAATTGCCGCTTCATACCGCTAAAATTAAAATCTCTCACAGGTTTGTGTCTCTCAGTTAAAGGATGATCGTTCTCATTAAGCGCAGGAGCAGATGCGGACAATGTTTTCGAGTTAAGTGATATTTTTATACTGAAATGAGACATATGTGTTTGTTAAACACATTGAAGCGCATATATTTGCTCAACATGGTCACCTAAAATCAACAGGTTGAATCAGTATTCTAAGATGATGGTTCCTGGAGAGATTTTTGCTTGGCCCTTTGGCCAATATTTCACCATTAATTAAAAAGTCGGACACAAAATGTCGGACATGTGGCTTCTTTGAGTAAGCCTATTTATGGTTGATTCCTTTCCTTCCGCAGGGCAATCCTAAGCTGACAATTTTCGTCTGATGGTATAATAATGCATTAAATAACAGTTTACGTAGAACCAAAACAGATTATTTTAGATGTTCTCAATACTTTAATTTTAACCACGTAGATGTTATGTTAACTATAATAATCTTTTAGCAGCTAGACAAATTTACAATATAATTATATCAACGGATGAAATTATTTAGAATTTTATAAGACAGGGTACTTTGTCTAATTAATGGGCTACACCATCCAAAATTATGTTCATACTAAGTTAATACTTTTCGTCCAAAAGATGAAATCTGGAATACGGACTAATATCCAGTTGTCTAAACTGCCAGTGGAATATAGACCCTCTAGTGTATGGGGTATCAATATATTTAAATTATATATATATACTAATTATGTCTATAACAACCGATCACTTCGTCATCCATTTTGATGAGATATCTCTTAAATCAGCTAAAATCAATAATTGCCGAGTATTTGGCGTTATTTCAAGCTTCTTACAATACTCAATTAACCATTTTAGGTAATGCAGTAGGTCCTCATTTACTGGGATAACTAAGATTATAAGTGAATACATGTGTACGGTATATAAAGTTTATTTATATAAGTCTTAAAATAAGTCAGACACACATTAGGAAATTAATAGATGCCAAATAATAAGATACATATATACAAAGACATACATTATATACTGTATATATACATATATACCGTATATACTGTATATATATATATATATATATATATATATATATATATATATATATATATATATATATATATATACATATATATATATATATATAGATATATACTTTATATAGATATATACTGTACATATATATATATATATATACCGGTATATATATATATATATATATATATTGTCAGACGGTGTGATCCTCGAAAAGGTGGCGTCCAACGAAACAGCACCATGCACCTCTGTTCCCAGTCAGTCGACGCCCCTCCTCCAATCCAGCACCGCCTTCACTCATATACTTCTTAACTCCATCCTTCCACCTCTCACTCGGTCTACCTCTCGCTCTTTGTCCTTCCACCTCACTCTCGTACACTCTCTTAGTCATTCTTTCGTTTCCCATATGTTCCACATGGCCGAACCATCTCAAGGTGTTCCTTTTCACACTTTCCAGCATATATACATCCGCATTCCACCTCTCTCATACGTCCTCATTTGTCTGTCTATCCCTCCATGTAACTCCACACGCACTTCTCAAGTAACTCTTTTTCACCCATCTCACTCTTGGTTTGAATCTCTTCATCAACATCCATGCTTTGCTCCCGTAAGTCAATGTCAGGATTACCACACTGCCATGCAAAGACTTCTTTACTTCCATGCTGACCACCCTATTTCTTGTTACTGCTTTCAACGTTCCTACAACCCTCTTCCCCTGTTGCACCATCTTCCGCACTTCTTCATCCATACTGCCATCTTTACTCAACACGTTGCCCAAATACTTAAATGAGCTGACATTCTCCATAGCCTGACATTTCAACCTCACCTCACACTCTGCGGCTGCACCCCTTTCAAAGACCATAACCTTGCTCTTCCCCGCATTTACCTTCAGATTCCATTTTTCACATATTGTTCCAAACATATTTACCAGCCCCTGCAACTCCCATTTACCATCGCTCATCAGAACTGTATCATCAGCAAACAGCAGTACAGGCAACTTCCACTTGTTTCCTTCCCTTATCAGAGGTACACCAACATCCACTGCTCTTCCTTGTAATTCTTTCATGACTCCATCCATATATATATTGAACAACCATGGGGACATCACACACCCTTGCTTTAACCCAATATTCAGATCAAATAACTTACTCTGCTCATATATACCGGTATATATATATATATATATATATATATTGTTATGCCGGGTTGTAATACAACTTAGTTTCGTTATTGTCTTCACTCAAATCCAACTATGGACTTTTTGACTCAATATATGCTCAACAGGAACACATCGAACACGTTCTTATTCACAATGATGTACTCAATCAGGTTGTAATAAACACAATAAACACACATAGACAATTATATACTATCATTTATTAAATGGCATAGAAAGAGATCATTAGGTTCACTTAGCTACTATTTGGGAGTACCAAGAGAAGCTGGTGTAGTTAGTTATAACACAATAGGTGTCTTCACGTGTATATCTGGACCTGAAATGGGAATTTAAACTTTACTTAACTATTATAAGCAATAGTAAGTAAATCACTGGATATATTTAGAACACACAAAGGTCTCTGAATAACATACCAATGAACATAAAATAATGGATAGTATTACTGTGGAACTATGCAATTATATAGAGACATACACTCATATACATAGAATAACTCCTTGATACAAATATTTATGAGAGTTGAGTATCTATCGTAAAGTGTTCTAATAAGTTCAAGAAGTATTGATTTGAACTCGGGAATTGTTTATTCAACAATATGGTTAACCGCACACAGATTTCTATAGTTATCGTTCAAGAGCGCGAGACGAGAGGCGTCGAAGAAATATGAAAGAGGCCGCGCTTAAATAAATATGACCCGGTATGTCAACAGGTCATCTACTAGACTGAGGTGCGGAAAATAGTTTCTGCGGTTAATGCGATGTTTATCTTGAATATGGGAGGAATACTGTAATATATAAAAGAGAAGGGAGCTGAATTGTTTTTACAATTAATTACGTAGATAGTTTGTTGCGAGAAAAATTATATTATGAACATACAATTTCTAACTTTGTATATGTAATACTAATCTCACGGGTCGGTCGAGGAATTCAGATTTAATGATTTAGATCTACTGAATACGAATTCAATGTTGAATACAACCTAACTTGAATCAAATTATATTTTGACTACAGGAGGTTAACCCTTAAAAAGCGGCTCACCACATAAGTCGTATTTAATAAAGCTGGACTATGTGGCGGCGCTCGACATAGGTCGAGTGGCAATTTCAGCACGTAATGTTGCTGAGAGAGAGAGACAAGTGGTGGCAGGAGACTAGCGAGCGTATGACTGCTCCAGACCACCGCGGCGAACCTACCGACACGAATCTCAGCTCCCTCCTCCCTCTCTCACTCGCTATATACGGAATTGTATCGGGAAAGTGGCTAATTACCTGCTTTTTGCACTCGCGTTGCACGGTTATTGCAAGAAAACTAGCCATCATAAAAGGATCGTTATGGTGTCATTCGAAAGCTCTGTTTATGCCCTTTCAGGGATAGATACTTGTTTTACGTTCTGGGTCTTATTTAGGCATGACAATGATCACGTAAACAGCCCTATTTTGGCTAAAAACACCCCGCTGGGCGGTACAGATAAATAAACCGCATAGGCCGCTAAAGAAGGGTTAAGGAACGCATAAATAAAATAGCGTGATCTAATAGTTATAATAATACTAATAGTAAAATATGGCGTACACGACGAGGTTGCACTTAGTTGGAAATACCTGGTAAGGTATGAAGGAGTTCTGAACTAGTTAACAGATTCCTATAAGGAATACAGAACGAATTGGCATTGTATTCGAGATGGTGAAATAATTAGATAACAGATCTATACAAAGCTAGAATTCCTAGACGAGATGGATCGAAATTATCTATTTCATAGCAGAATAAGCAAATAAGTTATTCCTGAATAAACAAGTTAACGCACAGGATCATAAGCGTAAATTGGGTTTTTCGAAGAAATTAGATTTAAATAATATTTCTTCTAAAGAATGAGAATCTGAGTTTAATTAAATATGAAATTGAGCGTCGGTTCTAGGTAAAAGTTAGATTTGAGTAGGGAATAGATACACGTTATACACTTCAACTTCAACTTGTTACATACATAATAGAATGGACATATATAAGGAAAATCTGTGAGTATTCGGCTTGGATATCAGTTAACACGAGTATGTAACGTATGCGTAATACGACTTATAAGGTGTTAGACACAAGTTAAAACTAGATCTTGGGCACAGATCTAACTCAATAATTAATATGGCTTCTGAAGGATTAATTCATAACGCAATAAATATCGATCTTGGGCACAGATCTACATAAGAATTAGCACTGGAATACTCGCATATTTTACCTTACCTTCACATCAATAATCACAACGTAAGACACTCAGAGACACTTACGGTAGGTTAAGAGGATATTAGTTCGAGTGCAAGTCTGGCCGACGTGGATCGTAGATTCGGCTGTCTGGACTTCAGGGGGAACTGCCTCTCATAAACAGGATTCCAAGGTCCTGGCATCAGAAGGAACACAGCAGGTCTCGCTGTAGTCGCAAGGGGGAGGGGGGAGGCAGTTTCTACTTCAGTTCGATACTCCGTGCTTTTTAGCCTTAAGAATATTACTTAGGTAGAGGTGCTTACTTTCTTTAATTTCAGTGAGACTATGTTCAAGTTATTTCTAAGGTTTAACTTGGAGTAACTCAATTCTAAAAGGATATAGTGCATGGTTGTGATGTAATTTGCGAAGGTAATACTTAGTCTAAAAATACATGGTGGTTATAGGTTTGTACATAATTATTTTAAGTATTTTATTTAATACTCTCATGGTAGTTACGAGGTCTAGGTAAGAGATAATTGTAACTTCTGTGATTCTATGATAATCAGGGGTTATTAATGATGAAGTTGATATCTCTGTTCTTCTCTAGGTTCTCGGGGTTATGTTGAGTTCTCCAGAACGGTACTGCCTAGTATCCCCACTTGTTTCTATGTCTGATGTCTAACTTGCATAAGCATTTGTTCGTTATACTGCAAGTCTGACTGTTAGTCGAATGGAGGCTGGTGATAGGTCGAGATGGTTTGAAAGCTCGATGGTGATTGGCCCAGCTTCCCACTCCTGTGTATGTGAGACTGACCTAACTTTCTGGTCTTTAGAGAACGAGAATGACCTGAGGTCATGGGGCACTCCTCTGTTCTGTTTTCCTCTAAAGCATGGGAAGCTTGTATATATTCCCATTTCTTCTGTTGGCTTCTTCTCCTGTCTTTTCTATTCTCCTGCAGGCTAGCAATCCTACAGGTCTTACTCAACCCTGTTCCTTCATTTATATATATACAGTATATATATATATATATATATATATATATATATATATATATATATATATATATATACTGTATATATATACTGTATATATATATATATATATATATATATATATATATATATATACATATATATATATATATATATATATATATATATATATATATATATATATATATATATATATATATATATATATATATATATATATATATATATATATATATATATATATATATATATATATATATATATATATATATATATATATATATATATATATATATCAGTAGATACAGACTTAAGTTTTGTGTGGAGAAGGGGAGTTTGTGAAGTATTGACTGTATTAACAAGTGGTGTTTTCTATGTCCTTGTCAAGCTGAGGTGACAGTTACAAGTGGGCGGAAGGACCAGGTGACAGGTGAGGCTGGTTGATGGTTCTCTTGAGGAGGCTGGGCCAGGACCACCATGGCTGGGGGCAGTGTTTGTTACGTATACAGTATTCAAGGCATGTTCACAGGCATAGGTGGCTATGAAGAACGAGGTAGTTGATGGGGGACTTGTCTAGTTGTATCCATTAATATTTTTTACTGATACGATCTTGGAGATGTGAACTCTGAATATTTGGGTATTGCTATTCTAGTGAACTTCATATATCTAGTCAATTTGGAAGACAAAAATGCAGATTCAGAAGTAAGTCTTATGAAGAATGACTATAATATTAAAAATACTTACTATTATTATTATAATTGTAGTATATACTTTCATATAACTATAGTTTACGTGGATATAAGGTAGTCAATTGTAAACTTCACACTGTATTCACAATCAGTTTCCGTACAAATTCTCACTCCCTTCATATAGTTAAAACATTTGTATCAGTTAAGGAAGGGATTATGACAGCAAAAGGGTTAACTGAGATAGTTTTACGCCATAGATTCCCAGACGTCATTTTGTAGATGGGCAAAATCGTCCACTGTTAACCATGTGTTTTATTGACCTATTACATATTTATTGTATAATTTGTTAATACTAAATGCCAGTTTTCTGCATCATCAGATTCAATAATGATTGCATTATGTACTTGTTCGTGGATTCTAAAGTGTCTAGTTCTCGTTCATAGACAAATTCGTAAGATAAACAAGACGGCAAGCGAATTTGATAAGACAAAAACATTATTTGTCTAGCTCTGTGTAAAAGACAGTAGAACTGTAAATTATTATTGTTTCTATTGAAGGCAAATTTATGGAAAATGGTGTAATGTTAGAAGACGAAAAGAGTGTGTTCATACAGGTATTCAACTTAACAAATAATTACGTGACAGAATGGTTGGAGAACAAATATTATTTATGTAGCGTAACAATAGACCAAGAAAAACCAGAGAAAGACTTCCTATACGAATTACAGCAGACTTGTGTAGGCGGAAGTGAGTTACAGCTTCATGCATTTCAAATAGACACACCTTGAAGGTTTAATACCGGATGTTGGTAGAACCGGGCTTGTGGGTGATAGTGCCGCGCGAGAGTTTGTGAATATTATTATACATTGTGCCCGGCACTAACTAATAGATAGATATTCCACATGAATGAAAGAAAGGCAGCTTTGAGTGAAGTAAATTAGTCTTCAATATATTAATTCTATTTATCTATTCCTTTAAGTCAAATAATAATAATATTAATCATCATTATTGCTATGCTTCTAAATATTGATTCTTCTAGACAAAGACACACAAACACATCATAATGCTATTCCTCCCTCTCCACCCTCCTTTCTCTTACTTATGCCTAATATCCTAATCTCTTCTAAAGATGTACTTTCTACCCTCTCTAGGCTTAATACTAATAAGGCGTACGGTCCGGACGGTGTTCTTCCTGTTCTCAAAAACTGTGCTTCCGTGCTGACTCCCTGCCTAGGCAAACTCTTTCGTCTCTGTCTATCCTCTAACGTCTTCCCTTCATGCTGGAAATTTGCTCACATTCAACCTGTCCCAAAGAAGGGTGACTGCTCTCAACCCTCCAACTATCGTCCAATTGCTCTCATCTCTTGTCTTTCTAAAGTTTTTGAAACTATTCTTACTTCCAAATTTCTTAAGCATTTCTCTTCTCATAATCTGCTCTCAGATCGCCAGTATGGCTTCCTTAAGGGTCGCTCTACTGGTGATCTTCTTTCATATCTTACTAACTCTTGGTCGTCCTCCTTTCGGGACTTCGGTGAGACTTTTTCTATTGCACTAGACATATCGAAAGCCTTCGATAGAGTCTGGCACAAATCTTTAATTTCTAAACTACCCTCCTTCGGTTATTATCCCTCCATCTATCTATCTATCTATTGCCGGACGCCTTACTCCCCTTACGAGGGTGGCCATACACAGAATGCCCCCAAGCGGACCTATTCCCTGTGAGAGGGACAACCCGAGCCAGTTTAGTGAAGGACTTACAGGATTGACCACTCAATTTAGGATCCGTCCGACTCAGAGGCGCTCTGTGTATCTTGTTAGGACTATTTTGCTACAGTGGTGTTTGGCTAATCCATCCACTAACCTGCCTTACCCTTAGGTAAGCAGTACGGATTTGTATCAGGTTTACTCCCCTAGACAGGTTGCCAACCAAGGCTGACGAGTCCCATCCACCCGGATTTGTATAAGGTTGTCTCCCCTAGATGAGTTGCCGACCAAGGCTAACGAGTCCCATCCACCCTCCATCTGTGCCTTTATCTCTAATTTCCTTTCCGGCCGTTCCATAGCCGCGGTTGTGGACGGCCATTGTTCACTTCCTCACCCTATGAACTCCGGTGTTCCTCAGGGCTCTGTCCTATCTCCTATTCTCTTTCTAATTTTGATATATGATCTCCTCAACTGTACCTCAATTCCCATCCATTCATACGCAGATGTCTCAACCTTACACTACTCCATTAGTTTTTCAGAACGCCCCAGCCAGCAATCCCTCAACGACAAATGTAATGAAGCCATAGAACTCTTAAATTCTGATGTAACTACTATCTCCAATTGGGACAGAGAAAACCTTGTTACCTTTAATGCTTCCAAAACCCAATTTCTCCATCTATCTACCCGTAAGGAACAGCCAGCGGACTATCCCTTATTCTTCAACAATACAAAAATCAATCCTTCATCTTCTCTCAATATTCTTGGTGTCTCTTTTTCTTCCTCTCTCAGTTGGAAGGACCATATTACCAGTCTTGCTAAGGCAGCCTCCCTGAAGCTGGGTGTGCTCAACTGCCTTTGGGGGTTATTTTCCCCTGCACAGCTTCTTGCTCTGTACAGGGGCATAGTGCGTCCTTGTATTGAGTATTGTTCACATGTGTGGGGAGGTTCCTCTCACACCGCTCTCCTAGACAAAGTTGAAAGGAAGGCCTTTCGTATCATTAACTCCCGTCCACTCACCAACTCTCTGCAATCTCTATCTCTCCGCCGCAATGTTGCATCTCTCTCACTATTCTATCGCTACTATAATAATAAGTGTTCCTCAGAGCTTTCCCAGTGTATACCACCTCCTTTACGTAGGGCATGTGGTACCCGTCTTGCAACTCAATCCCACCCCTACTCTGTGCAACTCTCCAACCCAAGAGTGAAACGTTACTCTCAAACTTTCTTCTACTCAACAGCTGAGCTCTGGAACTCTCTCCCAGAATCAGTCTTTCCCTCTTCCTATGACTTAAATTGCTTCAAACTCCGTGTGTCCAGGCATTTTGGCTCGAACGTCCCTTGATTTTGGCCCTGTCACTCTTTCAACTATGGGGGAGGCACTCCCTATAGGCAGTTCTGCCTTTTGCCTCTCTCAATCACATAGAAAAAAAACAAAAAACAAAAAAAGGATTATTTCAGCACGACGTATTTAGCATAATTGAAATGCATATTGGCATCACGTATATATCTAAGGTTTAGAAGAAGCTATTACTAGCACATTTAGGAGACTTCTACATATTGTATTACATTAGTGAAAAGAACACTTCTTATGTGATGGAGTAATTTTACCAGATATACCTGAGAACCTTACGGCGGAAAATGGTAAAGGATGACGAGACTTTGGATTTGCCAATATATCTTAGTATAGTACGATAGCATCCAAGGACTGGCATGCACTAATTACAAACGTGAGATTAATGCTGAGGTAGCCTCTTAGAAAAAACTATTAGATGCGACAAAAGAAGTTGTGGTAAGTACAGAAAATGTTGAAACGGGATCATTCAGATGTCTCAAAACATTTAGTACTTCCCAGTGGAATCAGTAAAAACATGAGGGGAACATGAGATTCTGTGTAGATTACAGCAAAACAAATTAAACTGAAAAATGTCAATCCCTTAATAATGAATTGCAGACCCCATAGAAATATTTGCTTGGCTCGACATGATTTTCTACAGTTAAGTTACAGTAAATATACTAGCAAATCCGACTGAAAAAATAGATAGGATACAAAACGCTTATGCTACCAGTGAAGGGATATCATATACCAGTTTACTGAACTTAGTGAACTACCATTTGGAGTTTGCAAAGGTCTTCTTAGTCTCACGGGTGTAAGGTATGAAGTTTTTTTGAGGAGTAATGCACCTTACCTGTTTACATCGGATCAATTTATTGTATTCTCTACCAATTGGGTCGGGAATCTGAAGCGTTCATCCGCTTGACTGAAACTGAAACTGTCGAAATATCAGTTATGATTAAAGGTAGTGCAATATCGGGGACATGTGATTTTGAAACAGGGGATCAAACAAAATCTAAGGAAAGTTAGCTGTTGCTGGGATCCCTTCTCCCAAAAACGTTCGGAAAACTTTAATCGTTTTTGGAAAGGCTTCCTATTATCCGCGATTCAATCAGAATATCTCTAAAATTGTTAATCTATTAAATGAAGAACTGAAAAGAGGGCAATTGCTTGACTAGCACTCTAAATGTCAGGAAGTATGTATCTATTTATTTATTTTTGTTTTAATCATACGATATTTTCGCTGCTAATTCTTTGGAGTTTGCTTGCCTTATACAGCATAAAATATATGATAAGATTAACACAACTGCTGAGATGAGTGAAAGTGTTGTATGGAGTGGAAAAATTAATATTAACAACACATATTTCTTTAAAAAAATAGTGTGGCATACGCGAGGGATAATTAATAGTGGATTCAAGTGAGAGTTAGTATGACTTACTGGTGCTGGTGTTACTATCATTCTATGAGTTGTATTTATTTATATATTTATTTATTCGATATTTAACAGAAAACTAAATGAGGCTTTTGGCTGACTTTGTTAATGACATTTTGTCTTTGTATGATCGTTTTTGTGTATGGGGGGGGGGGGGGGGGAGTGCGAGGGTCTAACAAATTGCCTTTTATCATGATGTTCCCCATATACATGTACTGTACATTATTATCACCAAGTCGATATCTTGCACCATCTGCAACAAAGGGCTAACAGTGAGAGATCTGCACCATCTCTTAATCTGGTGTTGACAATTACAGAAACGTACATAGCCAGAACTCGTAATCTGATATAGGTTACCAAATTATAGGGAACATACTGTAAATGGTTTTCTTTCTTTACAGTTCTTGATTTGAAGAAGCTTCAGGCGAGATGTTTAGCAAAATATGTTAAGCTCATATTGTGCTTCCATTAATTATGTAATACTGTTTACCTTACCTTTTATAGTTTATGTATACTATATATATCATATTTCTATATGTGACGGATAATTTTCGCCTCCCCCCCCCATCCCTAACAACCACACCCGTAATCATTCTTACATTTACTCTTTTTTTTTCTCTCTCTCTCTCTCTCTCTCTCTCTCTCTCTCTCTCTCTCTCTCTCTCTCTCTCTCTCTCTCTCTCTCTCTCTCTCTCTCTCTCTCTCTCTCTCTCTCTCTCTCTCTCTCTCTCTCTCTCTCTCTCTCTCTCTCTCTCTCTCTCTCTCTCTCTCTCTCTCTCAATCTAGTTAGGATCTCTCTTCGCACCTTTAGCAGCAGACCCACCAATCCTCAGAGTGCAAAACTAGATTTCCATCGTGGAAATTTTGAAGGCCTTCGGGGAAGCTTATCCCAGATCAGACTTCAGGATGAGAATGTTAATGCGATTTGGTGCTCATTCACACAGCAGTTTATGGATCGACAAGCTGCATTCATTCCTACTATACTTACCAAATCAGGCTCAACCCAACCAAATTGGTTCACAAGAGACATAGTTTCAGCAATTAGAAATAGAAAGGTTGCATACAAAAAGGTCAAAAGAAATCAAGACCAAAGTGATTTAGATTCCTTCAAAAATATGTGTAGAAGACTGAACTCTATTATAAAGGAAGCAAAGCAGAATGAAGAACTAAGGGTTGCAGCCCTCTGCAAAGAGAGTTCTAAAGAGTTATTCAGCTATGTGAACAGCAGGAAGCCATTCAAAAGTAGCATTGGACCTCTAAAGGATCCAACAGGCCAACTACAAACTTCTGACACTGATATAGCTAAATCCCTAAGTGACTATTTTGCCTCAGTATTCACAAGGGAAAATACCAGTGACATACCAAGTCCAGGAATAGTGCATGAGGGTGAAGTTCTTAGCAAAATCAGATGTACCCCAGAGAATGTAGCAAAAAGAATAGATAATTTAAATAGGTTCATGTCATCCGGCCCAGATGGCTTTCTTCCTCGAGTTGTACGTGAAGTGCAAGATAAAATCGCACTTTCCTTAGCAGACATTTTCAATAATTCACTAGAAAATGGAGAAGTCCCTGAAGACTGGAAACTGGCCAATGTGACCCCAATCTTTAAGAAAGGGGATCATGAGTGTCCCAAGAATTATCGGCCAATTAGCTTGACTTCTATCATAGTAAAACTCTTATAAGGGATACTAGTAGACAAGATAGTTGACTACCTAGAAACCCACAATTTAATTACAGATTCTCAACATGGATTCAGGCGACACCGATCATGTCTTACCATTTTGTTGGAATTTTTCCAGGAAATGCTGAGTGAGTACGACAAAACTAGAGCCATAGACATCTTTTACTTAGATATTTAAAAAGCTTTTGACAAAGTGCCTCATTGCAGGCTAATGTCAAAAGTGAGTGCACTAGGTATCAATACAGAAGTCACAAATTGAATAGAAAGTTGGCTAACAGGTAGACAACAATGAGTGGTAATCAATGGTGTTTCTTCTGAGTGGACTTCAGTCACTTCTGGAGTTCCATAGGGTTCTGTCCTTGGCCCACTTCTGTTTATCATTGAAATGACGGGTCTCAAGACCAACCCAACCGAAAATAGTTGCAGAATAGCCAGTCTGCAACTAACAGAACCGAGGAAGACTGGAGAACGAAAGCAGAGAAGAAGAAAAATAGAAGAGCCACCCCAGTTTTCCCATGCTCTGATCCCTGGACAAATACAAGAGCGACCCCTGCTTCCCCGTGTTCTACGACAACAGCCACCTGCCTCGAGAATGGGAAATTCTCCCCACCAATCAACGGCCTGCCCTCCCCCCCTCACAACAGCCAACCACAGCTCAGCATTTCATCAGCCCCCGGATCTTGCTTACAGTGAAGAGATGTTTACGCAAATAAAACATCAACGGCCCGAAGTCTACAGATACAAATGGATGTAGACAGAAGGACACACGACGATGGACCGGGAGATATCATAAACCTCTACTAAGAACAACTCTTAGGCGAGTTATAACAATGTTTGTCTAGGAATTTAGCTCATGGACAATTCCGTACACATCCCATTTCTCCATTATTAGACTAAATAACTAGCACTTAAGTAATTAATAATCTACCTAGTATATAATTATGTACAAAGGAGTACAAAGGAGTACAAAGGAAATCAAGCAACAACATATCTAGTGACCCTTCTAGGTTGCTTGTCCTCCAAAACACTGAGGATCAAGTGTCCCAACAGTGGTTTAGAGTGGGTAAGGGAACATTGGAAAGGGAATTACTGCCCTGGAACTAATGTCCGTGGCAGGATTAGGAAGTTAGTAGGGGACAGATGGGTTAGTAACTGAGGGGGGGATAAAATAGTTATTCATTTACAAACGCAGTCAGTCGCGGGTTTGATGAGAGATATTTGTCTAGGCGGAGTTTAAATGAATCAACGGTGATGCAGTCTATAACGTTTCGGGGAAGCCCATTCCACAAGTTGACAACTCGATTGAAGAAGAAATTCTTAGATTCGTGCGAGTTAAAAGATTTACCAATAATTTTGCAACCATTTCCCCGCGTGTAATTAGATTGGTCGATAGTGAAGTACTTACTTCAGTTCATATTGTCGATGCCTTTGATGATTTTGAACACTTGAATTAAGTCATCTCTTAATCTGCGCTGGGTTAAAGGAAATAGATTTAATTCTCTAAGACGCTCTTCGTATGGTTTGTTCTTTAGGCTAGGTATCATTTTGGTAACTCTACGTTGAACTCGTTCTAGCTTGTTTATATCTTTTTGGTAATAAGGGCACCAGGATTGAACGCAGTATTCCAGAAGAGGGCGGACTAAGGAATTGTAAAGGGTTAGGATAACTTCTTTGGATTTATGCTCAAATGACCTGCCTATAAAGCCAATTATTTTGTTTGCCTTCTTAACAACTTCTGAACATTGTTGACTCGGTTTTAGGTTACTCGATATTGTTACTCCCAGATCGGTTTCTCTGTTTACATTCTTAAGCTGAGTGCCATTCATCGAATAGTTTGCTTTCTCATTTAGGTATCCGACATGTAGTACTTTACATTTATCCGCATTGAAACTCATTTGCCAAATTTGGGCCCAACATGACAATTTATCTAGATTGTGTTGCTTATCGTCAACCTGTTCTTTTGAGAGTACGCTATTTGCAATTTTTGTATCGTCAGCAAATTTTGAGATTGTACAGGTGAGACCCTCATCTATGTCGTTGATGTAAATTAGAAAGAGAATTGGTCCTAGTACCGATCCCTGGGGTACCCCGCTACTTACATTGGTCCATTTAGATGCCTTACCGTTTATGACTACCCTTTGCTTTCTGTTGCTGAGCCAATTTTCTATCCATTTCAACACACCGTCTTGTATTCCATGCGCTTTTAGTTTTAGCAGTAAACGTTTGTGGGGAACTTTGTCAAAGGCCTTTTGAAAATCAAGGTATATAATATCTACAGCTTTACTCTCATCGTAGAGGTTGAGGATATCGTTGAAGAAGTCTAAGAGGTTTGTTAAACAGGAACGTTTTTTACGAAAGCCGTGTTGAGTATCTTTAAGTATGTTATTTTCCTCTAAGTGATTTACGAGTCTGTCTCGTATGACCGTTTCTAGCATTTTACATACAACTGAGGTTAAGCTAATTGGACGATAGTTACGGGGTAGGGATTTGCTGCCTTTTTTGAATATCGGTGTTACGTTGGCTAGCTTCCACTGATCAGGCATAGTTCCAGACTGCAAGGATTTATTGAATAGTAATGTCAGTGGTTTGGAGAGCTCATCCTTAGCTTCCTTTAGAACTCTAGGCGAGATTGTGTCAGGTCCTGGCGTTTTATTTACCTTGAGTTTATCTAAACAATTCAATACTTCTCTCTCTGTAACGGTGATATTGCTTAGAACATCTGAATTATCAATCTGAATCGGCGATGGTGTAGGGATATTACTGAGGTCTTCTGTTGTAAAAACTGATGCAAAGAAGGTATTGAGGGCATTACTCATTTGTACTTCGTCTTTGGTGTATTCTCCATTTTCATCGACTAACGGTCCAAAAGTTGAAGTAACTACTTTTTTCTTTCTGATATAACTATAGAATTCTTTCGGGTTTGTTTTACTTTGATTCGCAATATGTAACTCTAAGGTCTTTTTACTTTGCTTAATTAACTTTTTGGCTTTGCGTCGTAGCTCTACAAATTTCACCCGTTCTTCGTCATTTTGTGAGGATTTTAATCTATCATTAGCAAATTTTTTAGCAAGCAGGCAGTTTGAAATATCTTTATTCCACCATTTGGGCTTATTATTATGGCCTGGACGCCGTATTTTCGATGGTATGCAGTCTTGCACTGCTTTTAGGTAAGTGGATTTGAATAACTTCCAAGATGTATTTATGTCGTTATTGTTAATTAAAAAGCTCCAGTCAGTTTCTTTAAACATAGCTCTAAGTTTATGGAAGTTTGCTTTCTTGAAATTAGGGACTTTTTCGATGCTACTATTTGGTTCGTTACTAGTAAACTTTAAAGTGAAAGTTATCGTACGATGGTCGTTGTTACTGAATTCATCACCAACATTCAAATTCTCTATCAATTCTTCTTTTGTTGCAAGTACAATGTCAAGAACGTTATAACCACGGGTCGGCGTTCGAACAAATTGATAAAGCGAACTCTCTTGCAAGTTTGTATACAAGTCATGTCCGGAGTGTGAAGTAACAATATCGCCCCACTTGGTCACAGGTAAATTAAAGTCGCCAAAAATTACGGCATCTTGTGAGTTACTTACATCTGCAATTTGTTCGTAAACTTCTCGGTCAGTTTGCACTGATTGACCTGGAGGTCTGTATATTAACGTAAGTATTTTTTTTGTACCTTTATTATTCTTTATTAGCACAAAAGATGTGTCGACGTTCACAATTTGAGGTTTAGACACGAGGGTCGGGTTAAGACTTTCTTTGATATAAAATAAAACGCCACCTCCATTTTTATTTATTCGGCTGTTCTCAAACATTACATAACCGGGAAGTGAATACTCTGCTAAAAAGTCTCTATCTTCTGTATTGAGCCAAGATTCTGTTATGCCAATCACATCATAATTTTCTGTAAACACTAGTTCCTCTAAATCTGAAAATTTATTGCGTATGCTACGAGCGTTTGCATAGAAAACCTTTAAAGTTGCGGTTTTAGAACTCACAGAACGTTCTTTCATCGAATTTTGGGTTCTGGTCGGATCTACATTTACATTCATGGCTGTCCTCGGTCCTCGGTCGTTATCCCTGGCGGTTTTGAATTTGGGTCGTGTTGGTGGAGCTTTATCCAAATTTGCAGTTCTTGACGGATTAGTATTTAATTCCTTTGTAGGTTGCCGTCCTCGCTGTCTTCGGTCCTCCTTCCTGGTTTTCCTGTGCTGAGTCGATTTCTTCTCCGAAAATCCTTCACCGCATCGTTGAGAAGACGCCCAAAATGTGCTGCTCCCACCTGGTTCAGATGAACTCCATCGTCCGAAAACAAATAGTCATCGTAGTAGAAATTGTCCCAGGTGTCGACGAATCCCACGTTCTCCTTCCTGCAGAGGTTTGCTAGACAACGATTTGTTCTGGTGGCTATGTTGTAAAATCGGCTCTCTACACCCAGCCGGGGGACAATTCCTGAGACAATGATCCTTGATGACTTCTCCTTAAACGACTTGATCAGCTGCTGGTACTTTAAAAGCAAATCTTCCGACCGGGTTCGCTGTACATCGTTGGATCCAACGTGGATGACGTACATTGTATTAGCAGGGGCCAGCTTTGATACTTCGTCAACTGCTGCAACTACGTCGTCCACACCACCACCAGGGATACAAAAACGCTTCCTGGTCTTAGGTGCCCTGGCGCAAAACTCTGTGAGCTGACCACGTATCATCGAGTCTCCCACAAGCCGGACTTCTTCTATTTCCTCTTCGTCATCTGAGTCTGTGAGTATCTGGAAACGGTTTTGACACTCGGTAATCGGTATGTGTTTCCTGGTCTTGGGGCAAACGTTGTTCCTCACGACACGGAAGTTGTCTTGAGGGGGAAGAGAGTCACTATTTGTATCTTGAGTATCGGAAACATCAGCTGAAGTGGCTACTGTAGGCTTGGCAGTTGACATTGGGGCGTTGGTGGCTGCTGGAGTTGTGGTGACAATTGAAGTTTGTGGTACTCCAACGTTGAGTACCAATGTAAACAGCCACTATGTATACCTACGATAAGCAATTACCTCACAACTTCATCACAACCATTTCCCCATATCCCTCTGAGTTTAAAACCCTGTAAACGAGTCAAGGAAAAAGCCGCCCATTACCTCTTAAGAAATTGTGGAGAAGTATGCAAACCTCAACTGCGGTACTACCCTAAACCTGAATAAGGAGCAGAGTAGCTAATCACAGTAGTGGCTTGTACTAGCCTGCCCCTACCCTGCCCGGAGAGTGTGTTCGTCTGAAGTGCCCCCTGAAGTCCTGCTTGAGTGATGCCCCACATTCCTGAAGCCTGGAACCTGAAGTCCTGCTCGAGTGGCGCCCTTTACCCCTGACGTGTTGCTCAACGAACCTACAACCCACGTCGGCCAGACCCCTACTCTCTCTGCCCTCCAAACTTACCCTAAGTGTCCCTGTGTATCTTATTTTGTGTTATTGTTGTCGAGGTATAGGTTAAAATATGTGAATCGTGTTGTGCTAATTAATTGTGAGATCTGTGCCCAAGATCTTTAATTGCGTACTGTGTTAATCCTTCTGAATTCTTATATAAAGACTTAGTTAAGGTCTGTGTCCAAGACCTAGTTCTCATAATTAATTTATCTTCTCTAGAACGTCCTACGCAAACGTTACCTAATTGTGTTAATTAATTCACGTTGCCACGCACTCACAGATTTTCCTAGTATATGTATCCTGTTATGTATTTTGCAAGTTGAGGTCCAAGTGTATTTCGTGTTATAATTCCCCTTCTTAATCCATCACTGATTACCTAGAACCTACACCCATTTTCATAATTAATTTACCTCAGACTCCTCGTTGAGAAGTATTGTTATTCTATCAACATATTTACTTCCCGAGCTCCCCAATTTTTACTCTCTTAATTAACCACCATTGTAATTATTTTATAAGAACATAAGAACATAATAAAATGGGAGTCTGCAAAAGGCCGATCGGCCCATACCAGGCAGATCCCTGTCACACTCAACCCCAATTATAGGCCTAACTCACTAATACCTTGAGTACTGACCCCACCAAAACGGTCAGAGATTAACACAAGATAACGGGGGTCTGCTGAGCGCCGATTGGCCCACACCTGGTAGATCCCCCTCACACCCAACCCATCTCGTCCTATCTAATTTTATCTTAAAGCTCCCTATCGTTCTTGATCCCACTATATCACTTGGTAGCCTATTCCACCCATCTACAACTCTGTTACCAAACCAATATTTGCCTATATATTTTCTGAAACGAAATTTATCTAATTTATAACCATTTGTTCGAGTTCTTTCGCTATCACTGAGCTTCAGTACATTTTTCATGTCTCCTTTATTTACCCCACTGAACCACTTGAACACTTCTATCATATCCCCTCTAACTCTGCGTCTTTCTAACGAATGTAAGCCTAATTTGTTCAACCTTTCTTCATATGGTAGATTTATAATATTATGAATCATTTTTGTCATTCTTCGCTGTACTCTCTCCAAGGAATCTATATCCATTCTGTAATAAGGACACCAAAATTGGACAGCATAATCCATATGAGGTCTCACTAATGACAAGTAAAGTTTCAAGATAACATCAGCAGTTCTGTTACTCACACTCCTTGAGATGAACCCCAGAATCCTGTTTGCCTTGTTACGTACGCTTATACACTGTTTTCTAGGTTTCAAATCGTTGCTAACAAACACACCCAAATCTTTCTCGCAGTCTGAGTTTTCTAATTCAGCATTAGCTAGTTTATATTTTGCATTAGTATTCGTCTTCCCTATCTTTAATACCTTGCATTTGTCAATGTTAAAATTCATCTGCCACTTTACTGACCATTCGTGTAAGGTATCTAGATCCCTTTGGAGGCACTCTATGTCGATATCTGAATCAATTGGTCTCCCTATTTTGGTATCGTCTGCGAATTTACTTATCCTACTAGTTATACCTAAATCAAGGTCATTTATGTATATGATAAATAACAGAGGACCCAATACAGATCCCTGGGGGACACCACTCTTGACTGATCCCCACTCTGACTTAGTACCATTTATGCTGACTCTCTGCTTCCTACCAATTAGCCATGACCTAATCCATCCTAACAACGCCCCACCTATTCCATGCGCCTCAACCTTTCTCATCAATCTCTCATGAGGGACTCTGTCGAAAGCTTTACTGAAATCTAAATATATAATATCATATGATTTGTCATTATCTACTGCTTCATATACCTCTGAGAAAAAGCTAAGCAAATTAGTAAGGCAAGAACGCCCCATGCTGAGAAGAATTGATTAAGTTAAATGTTTCTAAGTGGTTTCTCATTTTCCTAGCAATAATTGACTCTAGTAGCTTTCCTATGATTAAAGTGAGACTAATGGGACGATAATTTGATGCTATGGATTAATCACCTTTTTTGAAGATCGGAACTACATTTGCAAGCTTCCAAGCTTCTGGAACTATACCTGTTTCTAATGACTTGTTAAAAATAAATGTTAATGGGTAACTTTACTCATCTCTGCATTATTTTAATACTCTAGCATATACCTCATCAGGACCAGGTGATTTCTGAGGCTTCATTCTGTCAATTTCCTTAAGCACATCATTTCTACTTATAGTACACGACCTCCCGAAATCCATCCTTCCGAATCCTCCCTTCCTCGCGAGGACAGAGTCCACCTGGCCAGGCTGAGATGCGGACACCATCCAGCTCTCCTGAGCTATCAGAAGAGACTGGATGACTCTGTTGTCGACGCCTGCCCGGGATGTAACACAGCACCCCATACCATTAAACACATCATAGAAGACTGCATTTCACACAACCACTTACGCCAACAACACAATCTACACTCAATGAGAGCTCTGTGGGAAAGCCCGATCGTGGCCATGGCCTTTCTCAGGGACTCGGGGCTGTTCGGCCAGGCAGCTTAGGGAACAACAACAACAACAACAACAACAGCTACTCACACAACACAATACCAGACATCTGGAAGCATGGTATCATCATCACATTCCCCAAACCTAACAAAGACCCCACGCTACCCTCCTCACACCGCCCTATCACACTCCTTTACACCCCCTCCAAAGTCATAGAGCGCCTAGTACTACAACTGATGACACCTGACTTACCCCTTTCTCCAACACAACACGGCTTCAGGCCATTGCACTCCACAAACACTCTTCTTACAGACCTTACACAAAGAGCTTTTGACGGCATCAACTCAGCTAGACCACCACTCAGATCAGTACTTGCCACACTCGACATTAGTAAAGCCTTCGATGCCATCCCCCGCCACAACCTAACAAACAAAATCTACAACACAAACATGCACAACAACACAAAAAGATGGCTGGCCAACTTCTTAGCAGGCAGATGTTCACACGTATCTTTTGCCAGTCAGTCATCTAGCATTAGAAATTTCCCAAACGGAGTACCGCAAGGATCCGTCCTGTTACCCGCACTCTTCAATCTGTACATGCATGATATAAATACGCCAAATTCACCCCAAATAACCATAGCCTCCTATGCAGACGACATAACACTCACAAGCATGCACCAAAACCCAGACACAGCAACAAGACTCCTTCAAGACTATCTCGACACATTACATGAATGGTGCACTACAAACAGACTCAATTTAGCCCCAGCTAAATCCACTGCAACCCTCCTCACAAGCTGGACAGGAGAGCACGATTACGTCCCGAACTCAACATAAACAACACACCCCTAACACACACACACACACACAAAATCCTAGGAGTAACATACGACACCCAAATGACATTCAAACAGCACACCACAAACACGAAAAAGAAACTGACACCCAGACTAAACACCCTCAGATCACTTGCCCACACAAAATTTGGACACAACAAAGAAACCACTACCACAGTCTACAAACAATACATAAGATCAGTTATGGAATACGCAAGCCCGGCCTGGGCTTCTAACCTAGCTGAAACACATCATAAGACCTTACAGACTACTGTATTCAAAATAAAGCCCTGAAAATCATCACAGGATGCACAGCTACGACACTCACAGATCACCTACATCAAGAAACCAAAGTCCTCAAAGTCAAAGATCATCTAGACATGAGAGGCACACAATTCCTGGCAGCAGCCTCCACGAATCAACACCACCCACTACACTACATGGCAACACACCCACAGACACCAAGAAATATCAAAACAACGCCCAGCACACGCTATCACACACAAATACTGTTTTCTGAGAGGCACACAATTCCTGGCAGCAGCCTCCACGAATCAACACCACCCACTACACTACATGGCAACACACCCACAGACACCAAGAAATATCAAAACAACACCCAGCACATGCTATCACACACAAATACTGTCTTCTCTCCCTCCCTGCCCACCCCAAACCAACTTCCGGAAGCACATCCATACTCATATCATTCGCCGTTCCATCCACTCACTCATAGACAACACGCAGCTGCAAGCACGACCTCCCGAAATCCATCCTTCTGAATCCTCCCTTCCTCGCGAGGACAGAGTCCACCTGTCCAGGCTGAGATGCGGACACCATCCAGCTCTTCTGAGCTATCAGAAGAGACTGGATGACTCCGTCGTCGACACCTGCCCGGGTTGTAACACAGCACCCCATACCATTAAACACATCATAGAAGACTGCATTTCACACAACCACTTACGCCAACAACACAATTTACACTCTTTGAGAGCTCTGTGGGAAAGCCCAACCGTGGCCATGGCCTTTCTAAAGGACTCGGGGCTGTTCGGCCAGGCAGCTTAGGGAGCAACAACAACAACAACAACAACAGACTATTCAAAACAAAGCCCTAAAGATCATTACAGGCTGCACAGCTACTGCACCCACAGATCACCTACATCAAGAAACCAACATCCTCAAAGTCAAAGACCATCTGGACATGAGAGGCACTCAATTCCTGGCAGCAGCCTCGACGAACCAGGACCACCCACTAAACTACATGGCAACACACCCACAGACACCAAGATATATCAAAACAACACCCACCACACGGTATCACACACAATTACTATCCTCTCTCCCTCCCTGTCCACCCCGAACCAACTTCCAGAAGCACATCCATACTCACATCTCTCGCCGATCCATCCACTCACTCACAGACAACACGCAGCTGCAAGTACGACCTCCCGAAATCCATCCTTCCGAATCCTCCCTTCCTCGCGAGGACAGAGTCCACCTGGCCAGGCTGAGATGCGGACACCATCCAGCTCTCCTGAGATATCAGAAGAGACTGGATGACTCCGTCGTCGACGTCTGCCCGGGATGTAACACAGCACCCCATACCATTAAACACATCATAGAAGACTGCATTTCACACAACCACTTACGCCAACAACACAATCTACACTCAATGAGAGCTCTGTGGGAAAGCCCGATCGTGGCCATGGCCTTCCTCAGGGACTCGGAGCTGTTCGGCCAGGCAGCTTAGGGAACAACAACAACAACAACAACTTATAGTAATCGTACTTAACCTATTTTCTATTCTATCGCTATATACCTTACTGACTTCTGGAATCTGTGCCAAATGTTCATTAGTGAAAACGGATAGAAACTGACTATTTAATGTACTGCACATTTCTAAATCATTTTCTGTCATTTTTCCTATCGAAGTTTTAAGGGGGCCTATTACATTTCTTACTTTAGATTTATATAGTTGGTAAAAAGCTTTAGGGTTATTTTTTGAGTCGTTGGCTATCCTTATTTCATAATTTCTTTTTGCTGTCCTAATTTCCTTTTTGACCTGTCTTGATAGAGTC
The DNA here is from genome assembly GCA_032716605.1 of Paralithodes platypus. Classification (NCBI taxonomy): domain Eukaryota; kingdom Metazoa; phylum Arthropoda; class Malacostraca; order Decapoda; family Lithodidae; genus Paralithodes; species Paralithodes platypus. The sequence goes on from CM064566.1 coordinate 47,334,061, forward strand.
TGATAGTAAATAAGTAGGTGAGTTTCGCCTTTCTTAAGTTTTCTATATTTGAATTAGTATTTACGTTCATTTGATTACTGATGTAAATAAATCTGATTCTTCGTGCTTAGGAATTCGAGCATTGCATAGTTTCTGTTACTTAATTGTTCATCATATTCTATACACCCCGTGTTACGGTGTATATTTCTCTTCAGACTCTGTTAACTCGTTCAGACATCTTGGTTATACTATCTTGAGTATTTCCTTAGCACAACTTCGTCGTGTGCACTATTTCCTATTCCTAATTAATGTTGTATTAATTATAATTTACACTTTCATTTTATAAGTGTTTCCAGAGCATTCATTGTCTAAGTTTGTTTAGTTAATTATAATCTGTTCTTAAATACAATTAATAGATATTCTTCTATAGGCGATTCGTAATTGTATATTAAATTTACATCTGAATTCCTCGACTCGTTTCGTTATTATTACATACGATTGTTTGAAGTGAATATAAGATTCCCATCATAAATTATATAAGTTGAGTTTCCTTGAGAAATAATTGTGCAAATAATTACTTCATATTCTGCCACCAATTTCATAATATCATTGAAACTAAGTTCATAGTTGCACTAATTCAAAACTAAATTTCCACCCCAGCAGTACAAATATATGACCTGACCCCCCTTGCTAATGAAGTCACCTCAGTAAACGCGACTACCTGGCTAGCTCGCCACTACCTACCGTGTGACTCACCCCACTACCTGTGTGCTTATTTACCCTCTCAATTCACCCTGATTCTCTTATTTGAGATTGCGTTCTAGTTCTTTCACTGTTGATTTATTCACGAAAGGCACTCTACTCACATCATTATTATTTTTAAGGGTTGATTCTATAAGTCACGTTTATTATTTAGTTGCATATTATTGTTCTTATGTTCTTATTACAGAATGGACATAGATTCATTGGAGAGAGTACAGCGTAGAATGACAAAAATGATCCATAATATTAGAAATCTTTCGTATGAAGAAAGGTTGAAGAAATTAGGTTTACATTCGTTAGAGAGACACAGAGTTAGAGGGGATATGATAGAGGTGTTCAAGTGGGTTAGTGGGATTAACAAAGGGGACATGACAAATGTACTAAAGCTCAGTGATAGCGAAAGAACTCGTACCAATGGTTTCAAATTAGATAAATTTCGTTTCAGAAAAGATATAGGTAAGTATTGGTTTGGTAACAGAGTTGTAGATGGGTGGAATGGACTACCAAGTGCTATAGTGGGATCTAAAACTGTAGGGAGCTTTAAGATAAAATTGGATAAGCATATGGACGAGAAGGGTTGGGTGTGAAGGGGGATCAGCCGGGTTGGGCCAATCAGCGCTCTGCAGACCCCCATAATCCTACGTTAATCTCTAACCGTTTTGGTAAGATGATCCTCAGGGTATTAGAGTGTGAAGCCTATAATTGGGCTTTGTAATTGAATTGGGGTTGTGTGGGACAGGGATCTGCCTTGCTTAGGCCAATCGGCTTTCTGCAGACTCCCATTTGCTTATGTTCTTATGTTCTTATTCATGGCCTTGTTTATAACCACAGTTGAAGAGCAATTGCTCCCCATTCATGATCTACTATTTATATGCCTTGTATTCCTTACCTGATAGTTCCAATAATTATCCAGGTGAAGCTGCATTCTGAGTTTCAGGTATATATATATCTTTGAATAAACTTGTGTATAATTGTTATGTGTGTTGTTATTGAGTTCTGTAGTACCTAATTGAATACCTATTTGTGAGATTAAGAACGTGTTAGATTTGACCCTGTTGAGTTATTTACGGTCTATAAGTCCAGATCTGGATTTTAGTAAAGACTATATCACGAGCTGTAAATATTATAGCTCGACATAACAATCATATATGTCAATGACATCGATATTGGTCTCTTGAGTGTGATCTCCAAGTTTGCAGATGACATAAAGCTTGCAATGAATGTGAAAGATTCCAAAAGGTTTGAACAGCTCAGGATGGACCTCAACAAACTGGATGAATGGTCGGAGACATGGCAGATGCCTCTAAATTTGGAAAAGTGCAAGGTGATGCATATCGGCCAAGCAAACCCCAATTCAGGCTAATCACTATTGGGAATGCCTCTGGAAGTGACTGACTTGGAAAAGGATTTGGGTGTTCTGATTAGCAGTGACCTAAAGTTTTCCAAGCAGTGCATTGAAGTACAGAAGAAAGCTCAGAAATTATTGGGCTATATTAAGAGGCAATTTAAGTATAGAAATAAGGAAATAGGCCTCACACTTTACAATGCTCTAATACGGCCTCCCCTGGAGTATGTTGTTCAATTCACTCAGGAAAGATATAGAGCGACTGGAAAGAGTACAAGCTAGGGCTACAAAACTTATTCCATCGTTTAGAAGAATGAGCTATAAGGACCGGTTTAGAGCTCTTGATCTCGTCCTGTTGTAGACCCGCAGACTACGAGGTCAGCTCATTGAAGTTTTTAAAATACTTAATGGGTTTGACAATGTGGATTATAGCAAAATGTTTAGCCTCAATAGGAATACAACACGCAACCATGGCTGGAAATTAGAATTAAAAAGGTTCAGCACTAGTATCTGTGGACACTTTTCACATATAAGATCTGTTCTACCTGGAACAAACTTCCCTCCAAAGTTGTAAATAGTTCTTCAGTAGAGCAGTTCAAGAAGAGAGTAGATAGTATTTTGCACACTCTGTAAAGAGTGTAGTGCACTAAACAGTATCTCTCCTTCCACTTCGAGTATCTCCTCGGAATGGACAGCAAGGTCTCTGAGATACTAACTGTTCCTTGTAACTCTCTCTCTCTCTCTCTCTGGAACTCAAATAATGTCTTTCCCATGTTTTTCCTCCCACCTCTCACGTTGTAACCTCGGGGCATTTGCTATAATGTGTCCTCACTCTCACTCACACTCCTCTCTCTCTCTCTCTCTCTCTTTGTAATTGCTATCCTTTCCACAGCATACAATAGGTAAATTTAATTGTTCAACTCTTATGATGGTAAAGCTACAACGCATTAACCAATAGGTTTGTGTATGTCTACGAGTATGCTACGGAGGTTATTGAACGATACAAATGATATACACATAAATGCAAACGGCAACAGATCAGCTGGTCCCAAACTTTCTGCAGCTTTCTTGCTTATTATATTCTTGCATTTTATCAGAATATGTGTTTATGATCTGAAAAGGAAACATATACAGTATGCATATCTGTTTGTCGGGTACGAAAAACTAAACGACAATTCAAACTGATATTCCGTAACATTGTATATAATACACAAATAATAAAAGGTATGGTAAACAGTATTACATAATTAATTTAAGCACAACCTGAGAATGCGAGGCAACCTTGCGTTGATACAGGATATCAACCCAGTTTAGTAGTACAAAATCAATCTCCTCTATAATAGCCATGTGTCTTACTCACAACTAAACTATATTTACCTTGACTTTATTCCAATGTAATCATTGGCTTTTCCAAACACTAAAAACGGTTTGCTCTCTCTCTCTCTCAATATATATATATATATATATATATATATATATATATATATATATATATATATATATATATATATATATATATATATATATATATATATATATATATATTATATATACAAATAATAATATTAATTGATAATACTTTATGTGGCTTTATAGACAACGGTTTATATTACCATGTGCTGTACATGCGTTCCAGCCACTCTATCGTAATCTCTCATGGTAATAATTTGGGCTACTACTTCATTCTTGACCTACTGTATTATAAACTAACCAAAATTCCTCACTAATGCACTAATGGTCACGTACGCTATGAATTCACTCCCAATTTACGCTCTTTCGTGTCCAGTATAGTGAAGTATAACTATTGTATAGTACATTATCACACACACCCTTCACTGCTAACCTTTGGTATTCCAGTACTAACTCAATTTGAACTTCTCTCTCTCTCTCCGTTTCTCTTTCTCTCTCTCTCTCCAAAAGTAGCATGTGTGTGTGTTACTTACTCGGGTATGGTACACTCAAGTATATGTACTAGTATGTAGCACATATGATTTAATTTTAGCTGCAAGCAAACAATTCAATCATAATACATATATTCATGTTGATGCAACTGTAAACTAATATCGTAATACAATAATATACCAGTAGAAATAACTTAAACAGGTGTCATTAATGCACGCATAATGCCAACCGCTCTTGCATTCATATGCATGTTCGTATTTTGTTATTTTGTTTCATATATTTTCTTATTAATTCTTCATTAACTACTTGACTAGAAACGCTACGTAATTTCACTTACTGTTAGCCATATAACAACAATGAATGATGATTTTGAGTTCCTCGGAAAAATGTGTAACCTTTTTTTTTTTTTTTTTTTTTTCCTATGTTTATGGAGGAGTCAAAAGGCAGGTTGCCTGTAACGGGTGTCTCCCCCAAAGTTAAAAGAGTGAAAGAGCCAAATTCAAGGGACGTTGAAGTAAAATTGCCTGGACACACAAAGTTTAAAGCAGTCTAAGTCATAGGATGAAGGAAAGATTGATTGAGGGAGAGAGTTCCAGAGTTCACTTGTTGAGTAGAAGAAAGACAGAAAATTTGCCAATTCTTGGGTTGGGGAGCTGGACAGACTAGGAGTAGGACTGTGTTGAAAGGCGGGTGCCTCGCACTCGCCGCAAGGGAGGGGTATACACTGAGCGAGCTCTGAAGAACACTGGTTGTTGTAATAGCGATAGAAGAGTAAAAGAGATGCAACATTGCGGTGTGTAGAGAGAGATGTATATTTGTATAAATACATCTTTTCTAAGGTAAACACAAATATCTGAACCAATAATATGTCATCATTATGAAATGTTTATAAAGTATGAGAAATATAATTGCTATGCCCAAATCTTTTAGATTGGCATCTCTCATCTTCACTCTGGACAAAACTAGAGTCCACCAGCAAGAAACGTGACACCTGACTACAGACCTCATCTATTCGCCCTCCCGGTCAGCAAAACCTCACCTACCTGAACCTGACCACTCCGAACACAAGGACATAACTGATGTCATAAAACGGGCCCTGCAGAGTGCTAACCGTGCATCAATCCTCGAACCACATGGACTTCACAGAGAAGACGGCAAACGGCCAGATGGGATGACCACTTTCCCTTACAAGAATGGCCGGTGCCTCGTGTGAGATGCCACATGTGTTGACACTTTCTCCACAACCAACATCGCCAGAAACGCCGACGAAGCAGGTGAAGCCGCCCGGATAGCAGAAAATAAAAAGCGAGAAAAATATCAAGCCATCGCCAGAAATCATCAGTTCGAGCCCCTGGCATTCGAAACTTCAGGAGTCTTCGGCCCTACCACCCTTAAGATGGTGAATGAAATAGGCCGTAAAATCAGAGAAGTTTCAGGAGAACCCCGGGAAACCCTCTGGCTCAAGCAAAGACTAGGGATGGCTATCCTCCGGGGCAATGCCACCAGCGTCATGAGCTCAGTTCGACAGGACTGGGTCATGCCACTGTGTGAGGCCCTGGCAGGAGTGGTGTATCCGTAGTCTTTCCACAGTAGGGTAAAACAAAACATAAACTTTATTTGTATGTAACATGTGTGATGCACATAAATAAAAGGGGATGTGTCGGATGGTTGAAAGCCACAGTTGCTCGCGCGTTTGGGGCTAGCAACACGTATTATGAAAAACATGTATCCTCCTTCATTCACTGTCCCCCCCTTCACTCACTCAACCCCACAATTTGCCGGAGGATAACAGGTTTTTCACAATACGTAGACGGAGGTCTTTTTAAAATTAAAAAGGACATAACAACCCCATTACCAAGCTAGGTAAACGGGACCTTGTTGCCCTCACCCCTAAGACCAGCAGAAGCAGGTAATTCAAGTTCCTCATACCTCTCTGTCTCATACCTATATACTAGGGATATGAGGTTAGCCCGACTCGCATAAAATACTCATCACTCCAATTATAACTTATAGCACCTATGTCTATCCTTACCATTACACTTTCTTCACAATACATCTAACCCAGTACCATGAACAAATTTGCGGTATCGCATTTTCATAAATTTGGAGCATGGAATATTTATTAATTTCTCCTTCTCTCCCTTCTTTACTAAAATCCGAATAGTATGGTATACTATATTACAATAATTATTATTCTGGGACACTTTTTAATCAAGAATGCTAATATTGTTTTTCAAAGACACATACACACACACTTGTGTTTCGATAAACACTAATGTTTCACTGTATGCACGCGCATATCAGTATATGTTATGGATATAGCTATCTCTCTCTCTCTCTCTCTCTGCGTATGCATATTGGTTTGGCAGGAGTCACAGGGTCCGCACTGTCTACAAATTATTATATTTCGCAACTAACTTGGCGCGTCACAGGTTGCCAGGGTAGCTCATCAAAAATATAATTATATCCACTAACATTTTGACAACCAGTCATGTAATGACTTAAACCTATTGGCGTCTGGAAGAGCAAAACATGCGTAGGAACTATGTAAGATGTACTGGATTTTTGCAACCACACTAGGTATAAAGGGGATGGCCACAACCTCATCCGCGTGGCAGCTACATATGTGTGTGTGGATTAGACGCCGATATAACTAAGTTAATGTTTAATATTACATGATTAAATTTATGCAAGGGTAATTATATATTATTTGCAGTAAAATGCTTAAGTTTAATAAGAGACTGTCACCTTATATAATTATTAATAACTATATTCGTATTCATAAACTGAGTGCACTGTGAGTGATGGCAGATAATATCTGGACGACCATTAGTTTGTAAAACCCTGTTGGGTATTGTTAAGGTGTCCACTATGTGGGCTGCTGGATCAATATGCTCTGTTTCAGCGACACTGAGGTGAGAATGGCTCACCTAGATGTCAAAATTTCTAGCTGATTGGCTCATGCGACCGCGTTCAATGTATCATCTTTTAGTAATTCTTAATTCTTAAAGGTTTAAATAATCACGATCGATCGCACAAGTCAATCAGCTGGAACTACTGACATCTACGTGGTCGCTGAAACAGTATAGTTATTAGTATATAACAGACAGCACCACTGGTCATGCTAATGCTCTACCACAGAAAGTGTAGCAGGCAGTCAGACAGTCAGTAGCCAACCATTCATTTCCGTTAAATAGGTAGAGAGGATTAGCAAGGGACATTAGAAAGGGAACAATTATGACAGGGAGAGAGTGAATAATAGTAAACCAGGTTTGTCAATGAAAAGGTTACAAATACCTTCATATATTCTTCCTCCATTAATTCCTGTAACAACAATCGAATATATAATCCGTGTTAATAGCTCATGCATCGACCATGAACCTCCCGACCGACCGTGGTTCACCTTTATTGTTTTGGCTACAATCATACATTTTATTGAGGCTAGTGCTAGATAATATAATTGAACACTGGAGCCGCAGCGATCGAGTGGCAAGCACGCTCACATGTGAATCTGTTTGACCTGGGTTCGATACCAGCCAAGACGGACATATTTAGTAGGTGTAAAACTCAGGTGTCTGTAGCAACTGCCAGCAGCCCTTTATCTGTATCCTCCTACTTTCTCTACCCTAGTTTCAAAGCCAAAGGTGGATGTTGTGCATACGTGCACGACACTCACTTGCTCTCATGTTCCCGATTTCGACTCTTCTGAATTCTTAACTTTTTGGCTCAAACTCTCCTGTCATTCTCATACTAAATATTTCTGTGCTGTCTATCTTTCCCCTAACTCTACCGACTTTCCCAAATGCTTTGATTGTCTAAACTCTAAAGTGGAACACATTCTATCCATTTCTTCTTTCTCTGAAATCTCCATCTTAGGAGATTTCAACGTTCACCACCGCCAATGGCTTTCCTCTCATTCTACTGACCAACCTGGAGAACAAGCCTAAGTCTTTTCTATCCTAAATGAGCTAGAGCAGTTGGTTCAGCAACCTACCCGTATCCTAGATCGCCTCAGAGATCGGACCAACATTCTTGACTTGTTTCTAACTTCTAACCCTTCCGCTTATACTGTCGATCTTTTCTCTCTTTTAGGCTCCTCCGACCATAAACCTTTCTCTGTCACCTGTCCTATCTCTCCAGTACGGCCACCTGATCCTCCTAGGTGGCGGCGCTTGTGGCACTTTGGCGCTGCCAACAGGGAGGCTCTCCGGCAGTACTTCTTTTATTTCCCATGGAATAATTTTTGCTTCCATGGCTGGGGACCCTCGAAGAGTGCTGAACGCATTACTGAGGTAATCCTCTCAGGCATGGAGGCATACATTCCATTTTATTTCTCTTAGACTAATGCAAACAAATCTCGGTTTACTCACGCTTGTTCTACTGCTGTCCGCAATAAGGAGGAACCATTCAAACGCTATCAACGCCTTCAAACTCAAGAATCTCATTCTTCCAATGTTTCTGCTCGGAATCAAGCCATATATGTTCTTTGACTTTCCAAACAGTCTTTCATCAATATTAATTGCACTGAACCACCCAACTCTAGCTCTTCCCAAGCTTTCTGACATCTAGCCAAAAACCTCTCCAACAATTTGTCTTCCTCGTGTTTCCCTCCCCTTTTCCCCTCTGATGGAACAACCATCACTTCTTCCTTTTACAAAGCTGAACTCAAACTTTCACTAAAAACTCCACCTTGGATGATTCTGGTGCTATTCCTCCCTCTCCACCCCCCTCTCTCCAACTTATGCCTAATATCCTAATCTCTTCTAAAGATGTACTTTCTACCCTCTCTTGGTTTTAATACTAAGAAGGCGTACGGTCCAGATGGTGTTCCTCCTGTTGTACTCAAAAACTTTTGTTCTGTGCCTAGGCAAACTCTTTTGTCTCTGTCTCTTCTCTAACATCTTCCCTTCTTGCTGGAAGTTGGCTATCATTCAACCTGTCCCAAAGAAGGGTGACCACTCTCAACCCTCCAACTATCGTCCAATTTATCTCATCTCTTGTATCTCTAAAGTTTTTGAAACTATTCTTATTTCGAAGTTTCTTAAGCATTTCTCTTCTCATAATCTATTCTCAGATCGCCAGTATGGCTTCCTTAAGGGTCGCTCTACCGGAAATCTTCTTTCATATCTTACTAACTCTTGGTCATCCTCCTTTCGGGACTTCGGTAAGATATTTTCTATTACGCTAGACATATCGAAAGCCTTCGGTATAAGAGTTGTAAGAGTTTCTACCGTATTTCGTCATTATTCTGTAATTGACTTCCATTCTCTCGTATATTATTCGTGTATTTCTATTTAATATTCCCGAATATCAATATCTCCTTTTCCTTTATCAGTATTATGTATTCTGCTTCGTATAAGGTTTATCCTTAGAACGTGGCTACCACCTAAATTACATAATTGTGTAAATAGTTCTACTAAGTCTTTCTTAAACCTACCTTATCTCAGAGAACCTAATATATTTACAATGGGACTACTCGGCTAAATTATACGAGGTTAAAGGGAGATGGGCCGTTTTTCTGGTCCCCCTTGTTTCTCATGTTTATCCACGTTAGCTTTCTGATTATACGACGTTAGTCCAATTAGTTTGGTGATTTTAAGACCTTTTGACCCATTTCTTTGTCAATATTAAGACTATTTGTGTTATTTAGGTGTCGATATTTTCCTGGCGAGTGATAGCGAGCCTGCGGTTTGAGAGGATTCGGCCTTCGGCCGGGACATTTTTCTATCGAAAAATGTACAACATTATCTTGAAGGAGGGTCTTGGGGTAGTTTTTTATTTTAAGTTTGATGGAGGTCTAAGATACATAAATGAGCAAATAAAAGTTAAATAAAAGTGAACTATTAACACAGTAATGCAAAGTATATGCTAGGTTGTTGTTGTTGTTGTTCCCCAGGCTGCCTGACCGAGCATCCCCAAGGACCCGAGCATGGCCAAGGCCATAACACTCCCTGCATACCACTAAGAAAGCCCATGTGACCGAGGCCGCTCCTAGGCGAGGAGCTGAGGAGGGCGTGGAAACGCCCGGGACACCGAAGCCCCACCCAAGGCCCTGTGCCTCTCAACAATTATGAAGGGAAAGTTGAGGGGCAAAGGAAAAATGTGACGCTTTGGTCCCAGTCTGCCAACCTCGAGGTTGGCAGTAGGGAGGTCAACCCACGGAAGAGACGCCGTCACTTGAGATCTAGAAAATATATAAGTAAAAGGAACTGTCAGAGTAAGCTATGGGTATGGCAGAGGAAGTTCAACTCTCATTCTTATAGACCAGCCCATCACCACAGTATATGCTAGGTTAGAGAGGTTGGCTTAGGATATGCTAGGTTAACCTTCTCACGTTCTTGACGCAATTTTGAGCCTATTAGGGATAATTTAAAGCCTTTGTTACCATCAGGGGTATTTAGAAACCTTTAGTTTAGTTACTTCAACCTCTGCAGTTGTCTTTGAGTTAGCTCTGGGCAGAAAACTATAATTTTGGAGAGGTAATTATAAGAGTGAGAGAACTCTATTTATTATTGCTAATCTGGCAACCTCTACGTCATAAAAACATGAAAGGGTTAATATAGTGTTGGTTTACAGGGGTGACCGGACTACTCAACCAGTAGACCATTTCAACCAGTAGCTCTCAACCAGTACCAAATCAACCAATACGGTTAGGTTAGGTTAGTACTATATTTTGGCACTGGTTTGGTTGGTCTAGGTTGATTTGGCACTGGTTGAAATAGTCTACTGGTTGAGATGTCCGGGAACCGTTTACAGGATATATAAGTAAACGAGAGGGGCACTTGGTAGAGCGCATATACCTTCGCCTACACTGGCTGGTTCTTTACAATTAATATTATAGACGAAACAATTTCTGATTCTCTGAATCTGGGTTCTAGGATATGATCATAATTGCCTCCTAGATTGAAAACTTTGTGAGATATCTTGTTTACAGACATACAGACAAACAAACGGAAACAAAAACATAAACTTCAGGTCAGGACGATACAAATGGTCAATTATTTTAACAATTGATGCTTTCTTTCAGCTAGCAGTAAATAGGAACAGTCCGCTACACATTCATGGAACCCCATAAGAGAGAAAGAGAGAGAGAGAGAGAGAGAATACATTGGTCGAATTTTACACTCGTTTGTATGTCTGTGTCTGTAAACAGGATATCTCAATCGATGTTCACGAGAGTTGCTGGGCAGATAGGATATGCACCAAGAAAGAAGTGATTCCATTTAGGAGACGATCGCTAGAGCACATACCTCCGCCAGCGTAGGCGGAGATATGCGCTCTACCGAGTGTACTTCTAGTTGTTTTTGTTTTATTTTCTCCTGCTATCTGTGGCGACAGGGTGGCTCCACAACAGACTGGGTGGAGGGGAAAGGAAAAGGGGGTTTAGAGGATGGGTAAAAGTGGGGAAATTAAATACCCCCTCTTACAAGTAGCCCTCTCCCTCTCTCTCTCTCTCTCTATCTATCTCTCTCTTTCTGGAGGTAGTCGACAGAAATCCAATTGATACGTTTAAGAACAGACTAGAGTCACTAGACGATCACCTGATGCATGTTGGATTAATATGAATTAATCAGTAGACATGTGTAATTTCCCTTTCAAACTATTTGTTTTCTAAACTATAAATACTTTCCTTGTGGGCATTTCCTGACCCATAAGTTTACACTTCATCCTATCTACCGGTACGGCTTTTTAGCCGGAGGGAGCGGAGTGTGGGGAGAGAGCCTTCTACTTTACTGTCCAATTCTTCCACTATAAACTGTTCCTGTCTAGTATTATTAAGGCCGGACCACCTAGTTAGGACCGCAATGTCTGTGTGGTCTGAGTATGTGTGTAACTGTGTGTGTGTGTGCATTTGGAATACATAAATATAGAAAACCATCTGCAAATGTCACATTCTCTCCCTGCATTATTTCAGTTCGCTTATGAATGTATTTTGCCATATATAGTTTTGTTTGTATTCTCTTTTCTCTCACCCACTTCCTCTTTTCCTTCTACTTTCCTCTTCCTCTCTATACGCTTGACGCTTATTGTCTTCTCACCTCTCTGCCACATTATATTACTTGCATTCACCTGATCTGCCATATTATATTACTTGCATTCACCGTTTGTACAGTATATATACCTACGGCGGAATGCTGAAAGAAACGGTCGAATCTCTGGTTAGTTGTGTTGTTTTTATTAATAAAAAAGGATCAGAGGTGGTGGGTGGATATAGTCATATACATTTTAAGCCGGGTAATTTGTTATGATAATAAGCTGCAAGTTGACTTTCCGATAGGTATGGACCACCTAATGTCCTGTGTCACTTTGGAGATAAAATTGGCATTCTTCATTAGGAGAAACCCACGATTATCTACATATATCCTTAATTATCAATATGAAACACCTGATTTTTGGCAGCTATATAAATATTTACCATATTAAGGTCTCACAATATAATTTGCTGAAAGGAGAACCGGTACACCCAATCTTGCAAAGGTGGAGTGTTATAATAAATGTGATTTGTTATCTTAGTTATTTAGATATAGAGGTAATATTTACAAAAAATATATAAACCTGATTGTCATGAACGTTGGTGGGAAGATAGGATATGCACCATGGAAGAAGTGATTCAAATTAGGAGGCGATCCAGAATATATCCCAGCACCCACATCATGAAGAAAATTTAGGTTTATCATATTATTAATGATAAAGAACCAGCCAGCGTAGGCACTCTACCAAGTGCCGCTCTAGTTTACTTATATATCCTGTAAGCCAACACTATATCCAACCATGTCTTTGTCTAAACCTCGTCTAATTAACTCCCTCAGACATATTATGTTCCAGTAAGTCCGAGGAAGCGGGAGCCCCAGGATCATTGCCACTGCCTCGCACTACACTCACAACAACACTGCGGCCGTTAGAATTATCGCAGGAGGCTGAGGTTGCCACCAACGGTTTTATCGTATGGTAACTTATCGGACTTACTGAGCTCATATGACGCAAAATCGCGTCATAAACTTATTGGAGAGGTATAGAGATAAGTCCATATGACGCGATCACGTCATATGAGTTTTTGGTGGACTTATTCATATGACGCGATCGCGTCATAATTATATGTCGCAAGGAGTTAAACTAAGTAGGCTTATTGTTTATTATGTTCCTTCCAACAACCAACTATACTCCTAAAATCGATTAATGAAATTTACAAACACATGTGGCAGTCCGTGGATTCGAACCCAGGACGCTCACACCGAAAATCAACACCTTATGCATCGCACCACGAAGACAGTTAAAGGATGGTGGACACTGCCTACGATTTATTATACAACTTCGAATCCTGCATATCAATCTAAGCATGTACACCCGTGAACCAAAGTTTCGGCACCCCCTGAACAGGCAGTAAGACGAAGTCAAGGTTGAAGACAGGCTGGACGATCGAACAGACTCGTAGCGAAGCTGAAGTGAGGTTCACATTCCACTAACTGAAGTCTCAGCTACAATGAATATGAATCCCCACCACCATATATAAAGCCGCTGGTTAGTCAGTTGATGTAGTAGGAAATTCATCTGTGCTTGAGGTGAGTGGCTTGGATGTTTTTCGTATGAAAAGTTGTCTGCCTGTGTCACATAACTGCACTTCCATAAAATTGTCTACTGTTTTTGGACACATTAAAGATAGTCATTATTTATTTATTTCCAGGGGAATTCCCTCCCTTTTTTGTGATTGCGTGATTTGGATGGCTACTTATTCCTCCAAACAGTGCCACAAAACCGATCCTCGGTTAATAAGTGTTGTCACTTGTTGCTTAACACCCAAAGAGACAGGTCTCCATTAATAAACACTGTGTGTTTTCTTATCAGAAATGGACGTTCGCCAAGGCCATGCGTGGCAACGCCCACCTAACACTCAAGCCAATCGCCCGGAGGTGATAACAAGAAGATCCCTGATTGTGGGCCACTATCAAGCTGGAACCACAATTAGTGAAATAGGCCGGCTCATGGGGATCAGTAAGAACACTGTCAGGCGATGGGTAAGGAGGTTCGAAGGTGAGCATGATTCGAGTAATAGCACGTAATATTATTTAATGAGAAATTAGTTAAATGTCATTTCAGTGACAACTAAAATTGTCATTTCAATGGAATTCGGAAATAGCTGAATGCTGGATTACCCAATAAATACCTCAAGAGACTTCTCAGTGTAAAATATAATATACAGTATTAGCATGAATGCGCAGCTTAGCTTAGGTAGTGTAGGCACTCAAACTGCCCTGTAAGGTGCAATAAGTCTGTTATAGTTTGAATATCTTTCGTAATTCTTTGTGTTCCATTCCTTCCGGCTTCTAAACCCCTCCCGTCTCTCATACACCCCTCCCCCCTCCCTTCCACCCCTACCCCAATCCCTCCTCTCCCTCCCGCTCCTGTCTCTCCTACACCCCCTTCTCCCTTACTTCCCCCTCCCTTCTCCCATTCCCCCTCTCCCCTTCCCCTTCTACGAATCTTGGCTAACCTTTCTACTCGCGTGAACTGGGGAAAATAAAATTGTTTCATTAATGTTGTTTAATGTTCTGTTTTTACATCTAGATGATTAATTAGGTTTAAACTTCCCCAGGAACCTGCTGATTCCATAACAAATTATTGTTTGGGGAATATTTCCACTTCGTTAAGTGGGAGAGGAATAGTCTCAAACGACCGTCGACGTGGGCACTCCACCAAGAGTGTTCCTTTGTTTTCTATACAAGATGACTGTTCGATAACATTAGATTAGGATGGTTTGATTTATTAGGCAAAATTTACTGGAAAACCGAATGCGATTAATTTTAAGGAGTATCCTATATCCCAGCCTAACCTCGCCAAGCTGTAGGTGGGGACGTGTCAGGCAGCCTCTGTAAATTTCTGTGACAGATTGTAAAAACGGCACTTCCCGCTAAATCCTCTTTATATATTAACCCTTTCACGATCCTGACGCCATTTGACGATGTCTTCTGGCTGTCATTAGCCGTTTTTATTGGAAGTATCTGAGGGACTTGAAGGGGTAAAGAGTATCACCATCCACCATCTGACTCTCACATCCCCTTTCTAATCTGAATAAAATAGTCCAATACTACCCAGCATAGAGAAGAGAAAGGCGTCCTCGGAACGTGTAAGGGTTAACTAACCAAAGCTAGCTATCCTTTTCTACAGTCACGATTTTTGTTTATCAAAGTGTAAAGCGATTGTTAACGCTCTTAGGATCCGAGGACGCCTTTCTCTTTTTCTTTCCTGGTTATTATTAGACTATTTTATTCGGATTAGAGATGGGATGCAGAGGTCAGAGTGAATGGTGATACGCTTTACCCGTATAATTCCCTCAGATCCTTCCTTAACTGTATAAAAACGTCAAACAATTGGCAGAAGAAAATGCCAAAAAAGGTGTCAGGATCCTGAGGGTCATTTTACAACTATAATACAATATTACTTATTATATTTAAACTGATTAATAATTTTTTAATTCCTGCAGGTGAGGGGCATGTTAAAACAAGATCGAGATCTGGCCGCCCTCGTGTCACTTCCCAAGAAGACTGTGAGCACATCCTCACTGCTGTCATCCAGGCACCCAAATCATCATCGGTAGCTCTGACAAGAGACCTGGGCCTCAACTGTCACCCTATAACGGCGAGACGCCGGATGCGTGAGGCGGGACTGAACTGCCATGTTCCAGCCATAAAGGAGGTGCTGACAGAAGCCAACAGGAGAGCAAGACTACGATTCGCTCAACAGCATATTCAGCGTGGCCGTGGCTTCTGGCAAAATGTTATTTTCACGGATGAAAAATGCTTCTCCTCTGTGATACGGAACGGGCGGCAGTGTTGGCGAGCACGAAACACTCGGTATGAGGCCAGGCATATAAACGAGAGGGGAAGGAGTGGCAGAGTCACCGTGTCGTTTCATGGTTGGATGTGATGGGGAGGTCCGGGAGAACTGGTTAAAATTGATGGTAACCTTAACAGCGAGGAATACATTAATATATTGGAAACCTCTTTACTGCCATCTATTCGCGCATACGCCCTTCCAGAGCCCGATATCATCACATTGGTGCAGGATCGGTCTCCCATTCACACCAGCCGAGCAGTCACACAGTGGTTCGCACAGCACCCGGAAATCCAGTTGGTAGATTGGCCTCCAAAGGGATGTGACTGCAACCCCATCGAAAATCTTTGGGGGATAATGGTTCAGGAATGGAATGTTCCAGAGATGACCAAGGAATGCGTAGAAGCAAAGGCCAAAGAAGTATGGGAGGGCGTGAGACGACGCCCAGACATTTGCAGAAAGCTAGTAGACTCGTTACCGGTTCGTCTGCAGGAGGTTATTGATGCAGAAGGGGGATGGACAAGTTATTAAGCTGCGGAGACATTGAATGTCACAACATAAATGCATATGTTGCCATATTAAAAGGACACTGTATTCCATTATCTCTCTGCACAAATAAACTTTATAACAATGTAATTGGTAATATGTATAGCAGATGCTTTAAACAAGGGCTTGATAAAATAAACAATAAACCACATATGAAATAGAATATGTTTGTAACACCAACTTGTTCCATTATATTTAGTACCCAAGATATAGTTAACAGCTTATTATGTCATATTTTAATATTAATAAATTATGCGTTACAGTCTATGACCATGAAATAGATCGCTCTATCACATGCATACAAAGAAAACTAAAACAATCTTTCGCTCAGATAATTATAATCCGTTTGAGAGACTTATTATTTATTATAAAAGAACAAGCACCATGTTAACTAGGACTTTATGGCACTGTGAAGCATGGTTAAAATGGAACATGGGAGCTTAGCATAAAAAACTATATGAAAGCAGTCTTTTAACCCTTTTAGGATCTAGATGCCTTTCAGCAGCTTCTCCTGACTATCACCATACGAATTTGTACAGCTTGGGAAGGATCTGGGGATCTTAAAAGGCTACAGACTAACTCAATTGACCCTCTGACTTTCATAAACCTTTCCTAATCTGAATAAAATCATGTAAAAATAGCCAGATAACAGATGTAAAGTGTGATGCCGGAGCATGAAATGGTTAAATAAGGGACAGAAGACAGGTATGGCAAAGAAAATGCATAAGCCTGTCGGTGGAAAACGTAGGTGACTCACAAATGTTTTGAGACTTGGAGCTCATGAAAAGCGAACCTCGGTCTCGTTGCCAAGCCTGGTACACCAGCTTGTCCGAACGTCTGTTGTATCTGCAACCTTGACTTAGCCTTAATACCTGTCCAGGGGGTGCCGAAACTTTGATTCACGGGTGTACACACATCCCAACTGCAACTCACGTAGGCTATGCATATGTGAATGGAAAGAGCAATTAATGGGGCCTTAACCACCAGGGAAGTCCTCTCGATAAATTACCCCTGAACCAATATCAATTATTATCATAATTATATCAATTATTCCAACTATACTCCTAAAATCGATTAATGAAATTTACAAACACATGTGGCAGTCCGTGGATTCGAACCCAGGACGCTCACACCGAAAATCAACACCTTATGCATCGCACCACGAAGACAGTTCAAGGATGGTGGACACTGCCTACGATTTATTATGCAACTTCGAATCCTGCTTATCAATCTAAGCATGTACACACATCCCAACTGCAACTCACGTAGGCTATGCATATGTGAATGGAAAGAGCAATTAATGGGGCCTTAACCACTAGGGAAGTCCTCTCGATAAATTACCCCTGAACCAATATCAATTATTATGTTCCTTCCAACAACCAACTGTACTCCTAAAATCGATTAATGAAATTTACAAACACATGTGGCAGTCCGTGGATTCGAACCCAGGACGCTCACACCGAAAATCAACACCTTATGCATCGCACCACGAAGACAGTTAAAGGATGGTGGACACTGCCTACGATTTATTATGCAACTTCGAATCCTGCATATCAATCTAAGCATGTACACACATCCCAACTGCAACTCACGTAGGCTATGCATATGTGAATGGAAAGAGCAATTAATGGGGCCTTAACCACTAGGGAAGTCCTCTCGATAAATTACCCCTGAACCAATATCAATTATTATGTTCCTTCCAACAACCAACTATACTCCTAAAATCGATTAATGACATTTACAAACCCATGTGGCAGTCCGTGGATTCGAACCCAGGACGCTCACACCGAAAATTAACACCTTATGCATCGCACCACGAAGACAGTTATGTATACAAATTATGTTCTTTGAAGTAAGGTAATCGTAGGATTGATTTAGGAAATAATAGTTAGGGAAGACTGAGTACAACTGTTTACACATATAGCTGGCCTGCACGTTCTAAACGCAAAGCATTATACGAAGAAAAACACTATACGTATAAAAGAATGGACATAGTGATAATAGGGAATATTAAATATTCAGGAATAAAATACGAGAGCATGGAAGAGAACTACATAATATTTATAATATTCGGTAGACATTATTATAACACACACAGTATAACAAAGGTAAATAAACAAAACACTGTAGGAGTGTAGGTGCTATTAGATAACATATATATATTGATGAAGATAGGGAGAGGGGTATTATGTGCGTATTATATAAATCATACGAGAGAGAGAGAGAGAGAGATGGAATTTTAGTTTAGGAGTAAAAGTGCGGGTAAGGTAACTACCGAACTACACTGCTTCTACACCCTCCTATTCGTCCCTCTTTAACTCCCCCCCCCCCTCCCCCTTACTCTGGCTGGCATCCAGTCTTAAGGGGTACCAAGCAAAACAAAAACAATACCTTTTACTTAACGCTTTTTTGATGAGTGACTGACTAACAGGGAAGGGTGGATAGCTATAAACCATTATGATTATTAAAAGCACCTTAACAACTCATCCTCACACCCTCGCATTGGATCCTATCCTTTAAACCATGCCAACAAGCACACCCCCTTCCCTACTGTGTCCCCTCCCTCTCCTTCCCATCAAGCTACGCCATCTATGGGTCATGATCTACAAGATGATGTGGGTGAGTGATCTTACTAATTTCAGAGCGAACAAAACATGCAGCGAACATACCATTAGGTGGCCCAGTCAGAAAGGTGACCGACTGTACCTGTATTTGATTGTGGTTTTTTTTCCTTCACGCACGCACGCACACACACACACACACACACACACAGTTGAAAACGCTTACTGAAGTCGCACCGATAATATGCCACCCTTCTAGGTAACAAAAACAGAGAACGTAACAAATGGAAAGATAAAATGCAGGAAATGTCCTAAGAGAAGTTCGCAAAAAACAAATGCCTTAAACTTAGTTCACGAAAAGGTACGAGGCCAACAAAAATGAAAACTAGTAAATTAAAATAAAAATAAAAGAAAAGGTTGAGTTTGCCAAAGAGTGGGGTGTCAGTTGAAATAAGTTATTGAGGCAGTGGTAAATTTCAGTGTGGCAGGGACAAAATTGAGTTACACAGGGAGGTGCTATGTGTAGGAGGTAGGAGGGCTGAAATAACCCCTTCTGTAATAGCGACACCTATATTTCGAGGATTTTGAGCAATTTAACCCCTACTGTACCGGAGGATACAGTAATAAAAGTCCCCCCAGTCCCAAGCAATGTGGCCAAAATGGCAAGATAGAACAACCTTCCACCTCCACAGATGAAGGAAGACTGGCTCTCCCAGCCTTCAGTGGGTTTTATATAAGCTGAGAAGTGTTGCCATATTGAGAGCAGTGCTTAACCCGGCAAGCGCTTTAGGCCTCACGGAAGGCTTCCTATAGGGAACGCGATAGGCCTCACGGAAGCAAGACCATAAAAAAAGCTTTCCAAAACATCCCAGGGGCTATCAAAACAAAGGAATTTGTCTCTAGATGAGATAATTCCCCTCTAGTACTCATCCATGTGTTTCTCACCCCCCCCCCTCCCCTCCTTATTCCCCCCTCCCCGCCCTCCTCAATTATCACCTATTTTTCCTCTTATTTTCATCATTTATAGGTTATTTTTCTCTCCCGCGATAATGTAGCACAAGTGGGTTGCATAAAAGATCGTTATATAACACCCAGACACCGGCACACACCACCCGCTCGCCTCAGTTGACTCACAGACAGGGAGAGGGGAGGGTTGCCTGTGGCTCTCTCTCGCCTGAGATTATGACCGGGTGGCCAATATCTTCGTTTTTCACCACCCAAATGCTTTTCCAACTAATTTTAGCACTCTTGAAGGTTCATATATACATCATATATGTAAAATAAAAGCATACCGAAAACAAATAATGCTCTATATTGTAAATATAACGAATTCTGTCAGAATCCAAGGCTAGAAATGCACAAATAACTACCCTAGCCCCTAGGTCTATTTCGCGCTTGTCAGGTTAAACAGTCATGGTACCAGGTACAGCCTGATACAGGCAGTTACAAGGAAAGTACATTACTGACGGCTCCCAGCCATCGCTGGGACTCGGGAGTGACTTATCTACTGACGGCTGGTAGCCGTCGCTGGGATTGGGCGGGTTAAGAAGGATATTTGGTAGTAAAAAGGGTTAAGTGAGATAGTTCGAAGCCTGTTAATTGCTGGAGATCCTTTTGGAACTTATTAAAATCGTCTAATAATAGCCATAATAAAATATAAAACAAGATGTCGCTGGTACAGAAGGTGTTAAAAGGCAGGGGAATGTTCAGCAAGGCAGGGCAGGGAAGTATTTGGATGGGTGATGCAGGGGGAAGATGTACTATTTTGTTGGGCAGGGAGCTGTTAGATTGTGTGCATAGGCTTGCTATATTACCAGGTAGGGAATTAATGGAGTTAAACAGGGAGTGTGGTGTTACGTTTTACAGAGGGAAATATAATCGACAGCGAAATATTAGTTCAAGCGGGGCGATGTAATATATGAAGTATTAGGGCTATAATACGAGATAATGACAGCAATTAAAAATGGAAGCGAAATATTGAGCGGGCTAAAGATCTACGAATAAGGCGGGAAGATATCGTGTTAAGCTCGGTTCACACATGCACGAATTAACATCCCGTCCGTCCCCGACCCTTAATTCGCCCTGCCTGGGCGGCGTCCTTTTTATGCATGCTGTGACGCCTGCCAGCGTTGGCAGAATCGCCTCCCGGTAGCCACTAGCGCTCGCCAGGGCAGTGAAATGGGCTACAGTCTATCTTCAATGTTGTACTTTCTTTCTTGAGAATCGTCATGTCACAGGCAGTATAGAAGTGGTCTTTATTTTCGCCTGTGACAATGCATTATATTTTATATCATGAGTAGAACATAAGATGCATTGTAGTGAAGTTGAGAGAGAAAGAGCGAGCGAGCAGCGTGGGGGCAGTGAGTGTTGCTTTCCCTCCTCCTTCCTCCCTCCCGGAGGAGTCCCTCGCCCGCGTGGGCTTTCTCTCGAATTTGATTGGCTGGTGGTTCCTGGCGCCTTCTGCAGGCCTGCAGCCTGGTGACGTAGCGGCCTGTGATTGGCTGACCACCATGCCTTTGTGTGATCCTGGGGTCCCGAGGAGCTACCTTCCTCAGAGCTTGCCTGACCAGCATACCCTTCACATCTCCCTTGTTACCTGTCCCCGACTTCTACCTATAGAACACTTTCTCTCTCTCTCAACTTCTTACCTCTCATTCTTCCACTCTATTTAACATCATAACTCCCCTTTGGTTCTGCACGATTTCATATATCGGCCATCGTATTATATGCTGAAGCTCTCAGATATTACATGTTTAGTTAGGCATTTTGGAGGGGTTACCATTTTGTCTGTAGAGGTTCGACACACTCACGGTGTCTCCCTACCTTTTGCTTGGTTGTCTGCTGGGCTATTTAACCCGTACAGCCCCAGCGATGCACCTGGCGCGTCGGCAATGTATGTAACGCACAGCCCCAGAGACGCGCCTGGCGCGTCACCCTAATTGCGCCAACCGTAACCTCAGGTGTAGCCACTCAAGAGGGCTCAGATTTGTATGGGAACTGTGTAACTCTCAAAGTCCACGTGCGTGCGCGTGAGCGCGCAATAACCTGGTTTTTGGGGATAATTGCCTTCAATTTTTTACTCTTGTAAAATACGTTTTCGGGGGCTCTGTAGGACCATTCTTTAAGCTTTTTGAGCGGTTTTTCGTGGTTTGTCCTTCATTCCTAACCCATTCGCTATTGTTTCTGGTATAAAACAATTTTTTGAAAACCGGCCGGGTTCTGGTGAACAAACATTACAAAACTAGCCGGGACTGGACGGGTCAATGCTAGACTGGGGTAAGGCTACTGGTGTTGTGATTTCCGATGTGTACTAGGTTTTGTTGAACTTGTACAATCGCAATGGATATGTGGGAAGCCTAGGTTGTCTTTCTGACTGTGTACCTTGTGAGTTTAGCACTGTGTTGCGAGTGAGGGCTTTTGCCTCTGCCACCCAACACTGAGCTAACTCGTTTTGCTTTGACTTTGAGAGGGTCGCCAGGAGAGAACCAGATACTAGCGATCTGGATCTCTCAAGAGAGCACCCCGTCATTTAACGTAATTTGTCCGTACAGTCTGAAGGACCTCACTAGGCTACGAGCCGCTTGCTCAGCCATTGTTTCCTAGCCTACTGCATCCCAGCTAGACTTTATTCGCCTAGCAGACACCCGATTAAGATTATAAACTCTTATGTTATGTATGCAGCATTTTTATTCACGTTGATTGTAAGCCTTGGTTGTTGTTGAGTTGCACAACCCGAGCAGGCTTTTTGAGTTGCCTGACGAAGTACTTCTTTTGTTGTTGGAGATAATACTATTGCGCATTTATCGTTATTCCCATGCCAGTTAACACTGTATGTCCATACACTTGTCATATCCTGTTCCTGCTTTATATAACAGTTCAAAATCAGATTCGATCATCTTAAGCTGCATCAGACTTTCTTCAGAAGATACCTGCTCGATGCTTTAGGACTTTCATTCACTTTCTTTAATATAGGAGTGACAGTTTATTATTGTTTAGAGTAACTTTAATTATACCTTCTTCTTGTTTGCATTAAATCATTTCAGTGATTTAATTAAGCTCTCTATCTTTTTCCTTGTATACATTATTAACGTAATTGTATGTTGTTGTGATCAGGCTGTATCAGAGATCATCAGCCTGTAGTAGTAGTGCATTTATACCGTGTTATAGGATACCCTGCTATCGCAGATTTAACTCTGAAGGGTATAGGTGTTTTTGTGCGCCGGCATTATAAGTTCGAGGGTTGGATCTAGTGTTACCGTTGGGGCTGTGTGCCTTTCTAGTCCAATGATTAAGAGCCCTTGTTTTATATGAGTCCCGGTCGTAACAATGCATAAAATGGTCCGTATGGGTCGGGGCAACTGCCAGAAAAATTGTTATGTCGGGGACACCCAGGGGACACACACGGGAGCAATCGTCATCTAGGCGCAGCCTGGCGGCGTCTAGACGACGAATATAACGGGATGAGAACGGCGGAAAAAAACCGTTGGAACAGTTGGAACGTTGGAACAGAACATGGGGCCTCCAGATAGATGCCGTCCTGCCTATTTTCTTGGTCGGGGACTGACGTGACGTTAATTCGTGCATGTGTGAACCGAGCTTTAGGCAGAGGGACAATATGTTACGTAGGAAAGTGCGGTTGTATGAGAGGAAGGTGTAATGTACTAATGTGATAAAAAAAATCTATAAAAATTATATCGTGTACGTACGACAGACAGGTAATTGAAATTTTACTATGAGGTGTTACGCGTATGAGGCACGAGGCATTAATTTGCAAAAGGGAGAGAAAGGAATTTACTCTTTCGTGCACCAAAAGTTTCAGTAAGTTATTTTGTACACAGAATTGTTTTTCTTTTCTTTTTTTCTTTTTTTGGAGGGGTGGGAGCCAGAGCTGTTATAGCGATAATTTGTTTCTCGAACCTTTTCGTCTCTCAAAAAAAGCCTTTCGTTTCCATAAATGTGGTTCCATTGGCTTTGTAATTGAGCTTAACGATAGCAAATGAAAACAGAACAAAATTAAAGATTAGAAACAATTGCATCACTCCGAAATTGATAATGCATACACAATATCAAGATAACTTTTCTTCCCCACTCTTTAGCTCAAACAATTGGATGTGGATGCGGAATTTTAGGGGATTCCAATTAAAACTTCAGAATTATGATACACCAATTAGTTACTGAAAAAACAAAGATTAGTAAAAGTATAAACAAATATATATACAAATTAAGTTTTTGGTTTACTATTATTTAGTTTTATTGTCCATTTATGTCATACGCAAATACATTTGAGTGTATTTTGTAGCCACTTCTATCTATCTATCTATCTATCTATATGCTCAGGCCCAATCCCCATTTTGGGGGTAGCCGACTCAAGACAGAGCAAGAACAGGGAAAACACAAAAACAACATAAAACAACAAATAAACACAGGTAAAAAGCACAAACTCACACACATCCAGGTCACCCAGGAGAAGACCCAGAGACCAGGGTCACCAAGGTCGCTCCAGCACTCCCCCGGCCCCCGACCACCCGGAGAGGTTCCGATCTCGGCAGGCAGACATGCAGCGGAGCCAAAGCCACAAGCCCTCCCACCACATTTCCAGGCGCACCCTTCATATTAATCGTCTCCCCGGGCCAGGCGCCTGATGGACTATTATCTAGTCCAACTTGCGCCCGACCCCTTACTCCAAATGACCACGTGTTCACTCAACTATTCACAAGCATTCTCCATTCACTCCTGTCCACCACCACTTCCCCTGCCTGATCTATAGTCATTCCTCTATCATCCAAAGCCTTTCTTACACAGTCTCTCCATCTCAATGGGGGTCTTCCTGCCCTTCTGTCTCCCCTTGTACCTGACTCACATATTCTCTTTGTAAGCCTTTCATCTCCCATTCGTTCAACATGACCATACCAGCTCAGCACCCTTCTGTCCACTCTGTCTGACAAATGTTCCTGCTGCCCTACTCTCCTACGTATCTCTTCATTCCTCAATCTGTCTCTACGAGTAACTCCACACATACCCCTCAAGCAGCTCATCTCCATCACATCCAGCCCTCTTTTCTCCTTTTTCTTCAGAGCCCATGTCTCAGCCCCATACATCACTGTTGGCACAACAATTCCTTGATACAGTGCACTTTTTACTTTCACTCCGAGATTTCTCGTCTTCCACATACTTCCCATTGCTCCGAAAACCTTCCTTCCTTCACACACTCTCTGTTTTACCTCCACTTCCATACCTCCACTCCTGCTTATCGTTCCTCCTAGATATTTAAAACACTCTACCTGTTCCAATATTTCCCCATCCAGCCTCACATCTAGATTCACCCTATGCTCTCCCCTATTACACACCATTACTTTACTTTTATTGACGTTCACCTTCAGTTTCCTCCTTCCACAAATCACACCAAACTCTTTGACTACCCGCTGCAGTTTCTCATCAGAATCCGCCACCAATGCTGTGTCATCAGCGAACAGCAACTGATTCAACTCCCAATCTCCCATTCTTCCCTACTAAACCCAATCCTCTTCCCATAGTTCTCCTTTTCACCTCCCTCACCACACCATCCATAAACATATTAAACAGCCATGGTGACATTACACAACCCTGTCGCAAACCTACCTTTACCTCAAACCATTCACTCAACTCACCATTTCCTACTCTCACACATGCTCTGCTCCCTTCATAAAAACTCTTAACTGCTTCTAACAAATTTCCTCCTATTTCATAAATCCTTAACACCTTCCCCATTGCTTCACGGTCCACACAATCATACGCTTTTTCCAAGTCCATAAATGACCAAAATATCTCCTTATGCTTCTCTAAATACCTCTCGCATAACTGTCTTACTGCAAACATCTGATCCACGCACCCTCTTCCCCTCCTAAAACTGCACTGTTCTTCTCCTATTGCAACTTCCGTACACTTTATTATCCTCTCTATCAACACCCTGCCATACAGCTTTCCAACCACTGACAATAAACTAATACCTCTATAACTTGAACACTCCTGCCGATCTCCCTTCCCCTTGTACAACGGCACAATACATGCACTCTTCCAGTCTATTGGTACCATTGACACAGCAAAGCACACATTGAAAAGTCTCACCAACCAATCTATTATCACATCTCCACCCTTCTTTATACACTCCACAGCAATACCATCCAAACCTTCTGTTTTTCCCGCTCTCATTTGTTTCACTGCTTTTTTCACCTCATTTTCCTCAATCCTTTCATTCATTCCCTGCCACCTGGGTGGCCTGGGTAACCTATCTCCATCCACGCTCTGCTTCAATCACTGCTTCTCTTCCATCTCTTGTATTTAACAAAGATTCAAAATACTCGGCATATCTTTTCCTCACTTCAACTGGTTCCACTAGTAATTCTCCATTTTCATCTTTCACTGACTCTTCCCTCTTTTGTCCTCCTTTCCTTACTTTATTTACCTCCTTCCAGAACATCTTCTTTCGTTCTTCAAAATTCTCACTCAACCTTTGACCCCACCTTTCGTTTGCATCTTTTTTCGCTTCTCTAATTTTCCGTTTTGCCTCTCTCCTTTTCTCCTTGTACCTCTCCCATACCTCAACACTACCATCCTGTAAAACCCTCTCAAAACACTGTCTCTTCTCCTCAACTGCCTTTCTCACCGTATCATTCCACCACTCGCTTCCCTTCCTGATACCTCTGCCTCCTACTTTCCTTTTGCCGCATACTACCTCTGCACTTGCTTTCACTCCTTCCTTAAACTGTTGCCATTCAACCTCTACTTCTCTCTCTTTCATCTCTCTCACTTCCATCCACTTTTCATTTAGTCATTCCTTGTACTCCCTCTCTTTTTCACTCTTCTCTAACTCACTAACTTTTATTACCTCTCTTACTTCACGCTTGTCTCTTATTCTCCTGTAACTCTTAACTCTTAGCTTTCCCTCCACCAGGTAATGATCTGACATACCCTCTGCCTCACCTCTCATCACATTCACATCCAGCAGTCTACACAATCTTTCCCTTGTCACCAGCACATAATCCATCAATGCCCTTTCTACAATTTCTCCCCTCACAAGTCTATGCCAGGTGTACTTGTGTATACGCCTTTTTTTGAAGAACGTATTACCTACACTCAATCTACACTCTTCACATACATTTTTCAGTCTTTCTCCACTCTCGTTTACACCATCCACACCAAAACTACCGATGACTCCCTCAACAGGCTCATTTCCTACCCTAGCATTTAGGTCCCCTAAAACTATAACATTTTCATTTTCATTAAACCCTTGTAGACAATCTCTCAAATCCTCCCAGAAACGCTCTACCTCGTCTAACTCTCTTTCACTTCCTGGTCCATACGCACTTACAAAAACCCACCTTTCACCACCTTTTCACCTTGTAGCCACTTACACAAGAAAAAACATTTTTCAAAACTACTATAGCCATTATAGTTTTCATGTGGTCCGGTACTAAAATTAAGGCAAGATTTATGCAAGATTTTTGTTTGCAGCCGCTGTAAGTTACTTCCCTTCACAAGCTCCTACAACAAAATAGTAAGAGAACATTTCATGAATCAAGATTTCCTTCATAAAGCGAATTGTCATGACAATGTCAACATCATTCTTAAACTTTTAATGCTGCCCACAGTTACTTGGAAAACGTTGCAACAAGGAGTTCCTATCCCCCTTTGCTACCTCGTCAAGCTGTCGCAGTAATCTGGTATACTCACATACGTCGTTAAAGAATTAATGCCCATTCCCAATCCTAAAAATGTTCGTGTTTACTTCGACTTGCGCACATATTAGCAGACTACACACGCAGGAGGTATAAGAACTCTGAGGCAACTGTGCCATGCAGGTTTCAAATATATAATGACACAAATAGTTCTGTTGTTATCGACTCCAAAAAATAAAGGAGATTTTTAATATTTACTACTTTCCTACCACATCTTGCTAGTAAATTGTATGAATGAAGATTACCATCAGAAGTGATATTACATTTGGATTTCAATGTAATTTTCAGAATTATGACATGACCAATAGTTACTGAGAAAATCTGCGGTTGGTAAAGATGTACCAACCCATATATTATTTTATAGGGCATAATTAACTTATAATATTTGTCATAGGTAAAGAAATTTGGTAGCATTTCATAGCTTACATCCTAAGGAAGACATTCCTGGCTTCAATGCGATGATATAGCACTTCTATTTTTGTTTTATTTATAGTTTTAATGTTGAAGGATACTAAAGTTTACCAAAAAAGAAATCATGTAATATAATAATAAAGGGAGGAAATAATAGAAAGGATCCATAACACTCACCAAGCGTGTGTGTGTTTGTATGTGTGGGGTATGCATGCGGTGTGTGGTGTGGGTGGGTGACAGATGCACTGATAATCGATTTGGTGTTCCAAGGTGGATATTACCTACCACCCACCTCCTTCAACACACACACACACACACACACAAATACTAGACAAGAATATGGTGTCTTTGGGGCTTGTTTTATACCTTACCCAGATGTGATGGCTCCGTCTGGGTCGACCTGTTTATATCCATCTTTATGTATTTGTGTATGGATTGCTTTCACTTTTTCTGTTTTTGTTTCTACTTTTGTCCGGTGATATAGAAGTTAGTCCCGGTCCTCACAGACAACCTGCTACAAGTTGTCGTGTATTTTATTCTAATATTCGTGGTCTCTATAAGTGTCGGGAATAGGGTAATGATCCCGACAGGTTTTGGTCCAATAGGACATTTGAATTTGGCGGTATCGTATCGCTTGTACGATTTCGGCTGGTTCTTTGTGTATTGTAGTTTATTCTTAAGTATAGGTTAAATATTAACTGTAAGTATAAATATCTACATCAGCTCTAGATGTATCATGAAACCAAGTTATGGGTTATAATTATTATGAGCCGGCAGCCATATGTAAATTCGCGAAGCGATCGGACGCCGGCCCTTTAGTCTCTCAATCAACACCATACAGACAACATCTCCTCCCCCGGCTCTGACTCAACCCACAGTTCACCATGTGCTACAAATATTAATCTATAACAATATTAACAACAGTCCTACATCACCAGTCCTCTAAGCTAAGTTCATTGTATCGATATTGTGTTATGTGAACATTCCTACATGTCATGCAATTGAATTAGCCGCGTGTGGGGGACTGGTTTACACCCATCGAATACCTCGTTGGTAATTATATTATAACTATTTGTTGGGATATTTCATGTACCAGTGATATGCAATTTAACCTCTTTATCTAAATTCCCGACAAATAATGGTCCTTCATGCCCTTAGGCTTCCTTACCGTAGTACCGTTTTGTTTGCTTCCTTGACGCTTGTGGGCTTACAAATGGCTGCCTCCTCGCGCGTTGTTGGCCGACTGCCGTTCCCTGGTTTAGACCCAGCTTCTTCCCTCGTGTTTTTTACCATTTAGGCGCCGTCCCTATCTTTTTTGGGGCTAGTTTCCATTTTTTTTTGGGCGTGTGTTCCTTGGCGTTTTTTGGTGGGTTTGCTGGGCTGGAGTTTGGGGTAGGGGTAATTTCGTCGGGCACCATTTCGCGCTCATAGGCTCGGCTAGGCTAGGCTAGGCTAGGCAGTCTAGGCCTGCGGGTGTCTGTGGTAGCTGGTCATTTCGCTTTGGTGGTGTGCCTGTGGTGTTCGTTGTGTTTTATCATTAGACTCATTTAATTACATTTTGCCGGTGGGGAGGGTTCTCATGTGACTCATTTAATTAAATGTTATAGCCTAGTTGCCTAATTACGGTCATGGGGTTCGGTCTCTGTTGATTCCTAAGCGATTGACAGCCAACAGACCTCATGATTGTGGGATGGGCAGCTGGGCTAGGCCTAATACCTAATACTAGCCTAGTCAGTTCTTTTCATTTACCGTTCTTTCTCTAGCCCTAGTTTGTTTCTGCTATTTGTCGATTTGCTCCATTAATTCATCCTACTGCAGCTAGTAGCCTAATGACCGTTTCCAAATTGGGAGTGGCAATGCTATTGCCACATTTTTTAATTTAAATTAATTTGTGTAATAGTTGCTTTATAGTTTAGAGAGTTAATGGCCTAATAGACTTAACGATGACAGATTTAAAGAAACTTAAGATTCTTAAGGGAGGGATGAAGGGACGTTTAAATAGGTGTTTAAGAGATCTTGATGAATTTTTAATAAGTGCCACGGCTGATCAAATAAAGGGTAAATTCGCTACTGTTACTAAATCGCTAGCTACTTATGATAGTTATGCTCAGCAGGTATATGGTTTATTGACAGTTACTGACGATGTGGAAGAAGAAATGTCGGCAGATCTTGAGTACTTTGAGGATGTTAATACAGCCTTAGCCAGACTATCTTCCACCCAAGAATCAACCTCTGTTAAGGATACCGGTACACCAAAGGCGACTGGTTTTAACCTGCCGAAGCTTACTTTGCCTACCTTTTCCGGGGATTCGGCTACCTGGACTGGATTTTGGGATATTTTTGAGTGTTCCGTCCATCATAATAAAACACTCACATCCATCCAAAGGTTCACATATCTCTGTGGTCAATTGAAAGGGGAGGCATTGAAGTTAGTCGATGGGTACAAGCTAGAAGCTACCAGCTACGAGTCTGCAGTGGAGTTGCTGAAGAGAACTTACGGGAGAGTGGAAGTCATCAAGACCGCGTTAATTACTCAGTTCTTCACGCTAGATCCTCCATCCTATGATGTGACGGCCTTAAAGGAGTACTATGCCTCCTTTGAGAGCCTCCTCCGATCTATGGAGACAATGGCTGTCACCAAGGAGGAGATATTTAGTGTGAATATCTTGAATAAGATACCCTCTCCCCTAAGGGAAATCTTAAGACGACAACTAAGCGACTCTCCACTAAACTTGGAAGCGTTGGTGCAGGTGTACCAGACTTAAGTCTTCAATATGGAGAGTACTGGACACTACCGACAAGTGGAGATGTCGCCATCTACTGCAGCTTTCCCGGTACAGACTTCTCCTAAACAGAAAAGGCCAATATCATTAGGTTGTAAGTTGTGCAGTGTCCACGGTCATCTGTGGTATCAGTGTCCTAAGTATTCTAAGGCTACACAGAAGATTGGCAAGGCTAAATCGCTTAAGTTATGTACCAGCTGTCTGGCGAGAGACCACTTCAACAGTAATTGCACCAATTCCTACATCAAACCTTGTAAGTATTGCAAGGGGAAACATTGGTTTTCCCTTTGCACCCAGTCTGATCGGCACGACGGCAAAGAAAAGGGGAGAACCCCCAAAGAGTCACATGAGAAAAGTAAGAGAGAGGGTGATAAATTATCTGCCATGTCCATTGCTTCTCGAGAATGTCAATTGCTTCCTACTATGATGCTGCCAGTAGTGGGGAGTAATAATAATACTATAATGACGCGCACCTTACTTGACCAGTGCTCACAGAGGTCATTCGTTCTGCGGTCATCATTACCCCAGCTCAAGTGTACCAGCAAGGGTCAAGAGAATTTGCGTCTCCATGGTTTCACTGGTGAAATAGATACCAGTGACTATGATATTGTGGAGATTTCATATGTTTATAGAAAAAAGGTATGTCCCATCAAGGCTGTTGTGGTCGACACACTACCCAGTTTCTATATATCATCAGAGATTCAACCACATTTGAAATATCTCAGAAGCAAGGGTTATAAACTGGCTGATGATCAACTCTCTGCTAACAATGGTATTATGCTACTGGTCGGAGCTGATTATTACTACGACCTGGTTCACCCTGGATATCGGCGGGTAGATAAGCTTATAATGCTCCCCACGATCCAAGGGTATGCCATTTCTGGATCCTATGCCTCTTCCTCTAAAGACACACAGGTGGAGGTGGTTACGGTCCTCAAGGTAGCAGTAAGCCCCATAGATAAATATATTAGGCCAAATGTGCCTGATAATACATGTACTGATATAGATAAGCTATGGGACTTGGACAATATTGGAATTGACCCACATGAACTTGATCGTGAGTCCAAGCTAGCGTTAAGCTCGTATGAAGAGACTGTAACGTATGACTCTGGCAGGGGTCAGTATGTGGTAAGGCTCCCTTGGAATGATAACAAGAGTAAATTACCTACTAATTTCCATCTAGCACTTGGTAGGTTACGTGGCCTTCAGAAGCAGTTTGTCAAGGATCCAAGTTATTGCGAGACTTATGCGGCAGTTTTAGCCGAGCAGGTACAACGTGGATTTGTGGAGAGAGTAGATCTCAATGAGTATGGGGATAACATCCATTACCTTGCTCACCATGGGATTAAAAAGGACAGTTCCACCACTCTTGTTCGTATTGTGTATGACTGCTCTGCTAAATCCAGTGATCGCTCCTATAGCCTGAATGATTGTCTGTGCACGGGTCCGTCCCTGGTCTCTGATCTAGCGCAAATTATGTTGCGCTTCAGATGTCATAAGTTTGCATGAGTCGCCGATATTGAGAAGGCCTTCCTGATGCTTCAACTCCATCGTGAAGACAGGGACTCAACAAGATTTTTATGGCCGCGGGACCCAATGGATCTAGATTCAGAGTATCTGGTCTACAGGTTCAGAGTCGTCTTATTCGGGGCGACCTGTTCCCAGTTCCTTCTCAACGCTACTATCTTGCGTCATCTTGAGGAGGCTGGACTAGATCCTGACTTCAAGAATGAGATCAAGCAGGGGATCTATGTGGACAATCTTCAAGGCACCGGAGACAATGAAGATTTATTGCTCAAGAGATGCTGGGAGATCCGCGATATATTTGCCAAGGCTCATTTATACTTAAGAGAATGGGCCACTAATAGTGATCATTTGAAAGGTCAATTTGCTTCTGACGGTGTAGCTACTGAGAATAGTGAGGTGAAGTTTTTAGGCCACAAATGGGATACTACCACAGATTGTATATCCTTCTGTCACACCCCATGCGGCGGTGAGCTTATGACCAAGCGAAACTGCTTAAGCTTGTCAGCGAGGTTGTTTGATCCCCTAGGTTTTTTGCTGCCTGTAACTATCCGTGCTCGTATGTTTTTACAGCAACTGTGGCGGCTAAAACTAGATTGGGACACGCCCCTCCCGACTGAGTTACAAGATACTTCGCGGTTGATTCGGTCGGACCTTTCCACATGTTGCAAGGTCCAACTTAATCGTCAGGTTATTAGTGGTCAACAGGTGGATCTACATGCCTTTTCTGATGCTAGTAATAGTGCGTACGGTACTGCCATATACATATGCAATGGTAGTGAAGCGACGTTGGCTATAGCGAAGGCCAAAGTAGCCCCTATAAAGAAGATTACAGTTCCTAAATTAGAACTTACTGCATTGCTTCTGTCTGCTCGTCTAATAAAGTTTACACTGGATGCTTATACAGACATACTACAGATTAATAACGTCTATGTCTGGAGCGACAGTCAAATAGCGCTTTCATGGGTACACAGCCAGAAAGTGTTACCTGTTTATGTTTCTAATTGCACTGATGAGATTCATAACTTAGTTCCTACAGCTACATTTCGCTATGTGAGCACCAGGGATAACCCCAGTGACATAATTTCCCGGGGGATCTCGGCGCAGCAGTTTATGTCGTCCTCTATTTGGTGGCATGGACCTCCATGGCTTACATCTCCAACTGAATGGCCTCAGGATTTCAGGGAATGCATGTCTGATCCTTCAAGTCGGCCCCAAGATGATGTGTTAAGTAGTTCGAATGTGAGTACTACACATCAGGATAACAAGTTGGTAGAGTGGGAACGTTACGGCAGCTATGATCAAGTAATACGGGTATTTGCATGGATATACCGTTTCATTAACAACATGAGAAGTCGGGCTCACGGGTCTTTCCTTAGTGAAGATTCGAAGCATATCAGACTCCATGAATTGAGATCAGCAGAAGCGAAACTAATATGTTTAGTACAAAAGGAATCTTATCCTACTGAACATCAAATCCTGAGCAAGGAGTCAAAGGCCAAACCCTCAAACTTAATGAGGCAGCTAGGATTATATATGGAAGGAGGCATAATTAAGTGTAGAGGCAGGATACAAAAGGCGGACATTATTGATTCTGCGAAATATCCTGTCCTCCTTAGCTCCTCTCATTTGATTACCAAACTGTTGATTCGCCAATGCCATAGGACCTGCCTACATTTTGGCGTAAATTATGTTCTGGCGTATATGCGACAACGTTGGTGGATCCCTATGATGCGACAAGCAATTAAAGGGATCCACAATAGCTGTACTATCTGTAAAAGATTACAGGGTAAGCCTTACTCCCCAGTTGATCTACCTCCTTTGGCTGAGTTCAGGGTACAAAGGACTGAACCATTTCAGGTAACCGGGGTAGACTACACCGGAGCGATTCATGTTAGAGAATCGCCCGGTAATATCATAAAGGTATATGCCGTTCTATTCACATGTGCGGTAACCAGAGCGATTCATATTGAATTGATTGACGACCTATCCAGTGAGTGTTTTTTGCATACTCTAAGACGCTTTGCAGGCCGCAATGGTTTCCCTCAAATTATTATGAGCGATAATGCGACTTGTTTTGTCGGGGCCTCTAAATATCTCCGGAGTTCAATGGATGACCCGCAGGTTGTGGCTACCCTCACTGGAAAGGGTTGTCAGTGGAGATTTATACCAGCACATGCACCATGGTTCGGGGCGATTTGGGAGAGAACTATCGGTATCGTCAAATCTGCCATGAAGAAGGTATTAGGAAGGGCACTGGTGACCAGACGGGAGTTGCAAACCATCTTAATAGAAATTGAGATGTCAGTCAACGACAGGCCCTTGACCTATACCTCGGCAGATGTTGATGACCTCTTACCCATTTCGCCTTCTATGCTAACACGTGGACGAACCCTTAATACCTTTCCTAGATCGTCCGTAAATGACGAAGATCTGCAAGACCCTACGTTCGGCAATGCTGACGCCACACATCATCGCTTCCAGTATGTAAACAAGGTGTCCGACGATCTATGGAAACGGTGGACCCAAGAATATTTGCTGTCTCTTCACGAGCGTCACTCTCATAAGATCAAAGGGACGAATCAACGATGGCCTCGTATCGGGGATATCGTCCTGATTCATGATGAGCGTCCTAGGTTATTTTGGAAGCTTGGGAGGATTATCGATTTGTTCCAGGTTCCAGGTTCCAGGCTTCAGGTGGCGCTCGTCCCAAAAGGAGGACGGCTATGAGTTCCGTGGATCTTTGGAGATCTAAGATCAAACAAGGTGATCTTTGACTTCGATGTCCTTTTTTTTTGTTCTCTGTATATAGCTCCTGTATATCATTTTTGGTGGCGGGCAATATGTCGGGAATAGGGTAATGATCCCGACAGGTTTTGGTCCAATAGGACATTTGAATTTGGTGGTATCGTATCGCTTGTACGATTTCGGCTGGTTCTTTGTGTATTGTAGTTTATTCTTAACTCTCTCAGACATATATGACGCGATCGCGTCATATGAATAAGTCCACCAAAAACTCATATGACGCGATCGCGTCATATGGACTTATCTCTATACCTCTCCAATAAGTTTATGACGCAATTTTGCGTCATATGAGCTCAGTAAGTCCGATAAGTTACCATACAATAAAACCGTTGGTGGCAACCTCAGCCTCCTGCGATAATTCTAACGGCCGCAGTGTTGTTGTGAGTGTAGTGCGAGGCAGTGGCAATGATCCTGGGGCTCCCGCCTCCTCGGACTTATTGGAACATTATATGTCTGGGGGAGTTAAGTATAGGTTAAATATTAACTGTAAGTATAAATATCTACATCAGCTCTAGATGTATCATGAAACCAAGTTATGGGTTATAATTATTATGAGCCGGCAGCCATATGTAATTTCGCGAAGCGATCGGACGCCGGCCCTTTAGTCTCTCAATCAACACCATACAGCCAACATCTCCTCCCCCGGCTCTGACTCAACCCACAGTTCACCATGTGCTACAAATATTAATCTATAACAATATTAACAACAGTCCTACATCACCAGTCCTCTAAGCTAAGTTCATTGTATCGATATTGTATTATGTGAACATTCCTACATGTCATGCAATTGAATTAGCCGCGTGTGGGGGACTGGATTACACCCATCGAATACCTCGTTGGTAATTATATTATAACTATTTGTTGGGATATTTCATGTACCAGTGATATGCAATTTAACCTCTTTATCTAAATTCCCGACAATAAGAACATCAAGGATCTTACATTGGCATCTGTTGATTATGATATTGTCTTTTGTTCTGAAACCCTTGTCTCTGGTTATAGAGATTATTCTGAACTTCTTATACCTAACTTCGGTAAACCAGTTCTTATTCGGCGTGATTCTATTCCTCGTGCTCGTGGAATGAGCTTGTATATTAGATCTGGGTATAATGCTCAGCACTTAACTAAGCATATTTGTAAATGCCATGAGATGCAGTTAGTTAAAGTTTCCAGTAAGTATCATAATCATTACATTTTTAGCCTGTACAGAAATCCTGATGTTAACAATGACATATATGACTGCCTTTTAACAGCCATGGCTTCAGTACAGTCTGTAGATGTCAAATCATCCTTTATTTTTGTTGGTGATGCCAATGCGCATCATCAAGAGTGGTTGAACTCGGTCTCTCCAACTAATAGAAATGGTCTTGCTGCATTGGATTTTGCAAACTTATCTGGTTGTGAACAGCTAATCCAAGGACCTACTCATATGTCTGGAAATTGTCTTGATCTAGTACTAACAGATATTCCTGGCGTTGTAGAAACCTCCGTTCTTGTACCTGTTGGCACTTCCGACCACAATGCCATCATGTGTAAAATTAATCTTGATTTTTCTGTTCCTGATATTACTCTCTCACGTAAAGTCTACCTTAAATCCCGGGTTAACTGGGACAACGTTTGTAATGATGTTTGTAATATTGAGTGGAATCACATACTAAGATCTCATGACCCGGTTTCAGCTCTCAACAATTCCCTTCTTGGCATCCTTCGCAAAAGAGTTCCATCAAAAACAATTAAGTCTCGTATCAGGGATAAAGCATGGTTTAATGATGACTGCAAGCGTGCATTTGATGACAAACAGGCTGCATATCGTCTATGGAGGCGTAATCAAACCCCCTTGCATTGGGAAAATTATGTTTTTAAAAGGGCAGCTGCACAGAGAGTTTATGATGGTGCTGAGAGGGATTATAACTCCCATCTTCAGGATGTTCTGGCAGGAGCTACACAGCCTCATAAATGGTGGTCCGCTTTGAAATCCTCTTTATTTGGAATAGATTCCTCCATGCCTCCTCTTTGTGATTCTGATGGCTCCATCTCTTTTGATCCATTATCGAAGGCCAATATTCTTTCTAATATTTTTTTATTAATAAGCAGAGTAATCAGGAATTGTCTTTGCCATTGACATGTTTCCCTAGACCTAACCTCAATTCAATGGCATTCAAATCAGCTGAACTGAAAAGGTACTTGCTGGATCTTGATACCTATGGTGGCACAGACCCGGATGGGTTTTTCCCTCTCTTTTTTAAAAAGTTTGCAGTGGTCTTGGCACCTAAATTGGCTGTGGTGTTTAGGTTGCTTTTGAAATCAGGTAGTTTTCCTCTTTGCTGGCATAAGGCTATTATCACTCCTATTCCAAAGGGAAATACTGCCTCATCATCTCCTAATGACTATCGCCCTATCTCCATTACACCTATCCTATCCAAGCTCTATGAGAGGCTTTTGTCCAGACGCCTTTCCTCTTATTGTAATAGTCATAATTTGATACCAAACTCACAGTTTGGTTTTCGTAAGGGACTTGGTACATGTGATGCGCTTCTGACACTCACCCATGACTTGCAATCTTCATTGGACCAGGGACATGAGTCTCGTGTCGTGGCTATTGACTTTAGTTCTGCTTTTGATTTAGTCAACCATAAAGCACTTCTGTATAAGTTACAGCTCATCGGTATTGGTGGCAATTTTTTAAGGATCTTTGAAGATTTTTTGATGAACAGATTTCAGTCTGTGGTCATTGATGGGTGTCATTCCCCTTTTGTTACTGTTGTTTCTGGTGTTCCACAAGGCAGTGCCCTTGGGCCTTTGCTTTTTATTATTTTACTGCTGACCTGTGTTCCGAGCTTGAAAACAAACTAATCTCCTATGCTGATGATACAACTTTATATGCGTCAATTCCATCACCAATAGATCGACACGTAATTGCTACTGCTCTGAATAGGGATTTAGCCAAAATTACATCATGGTGTGAACTTTGTGGCATGAAACTTAATGCTAGTAAAACACACTCCATTATCATCAGCAGATCTCGTACCTTGGATCCTCCCCATCCTTATCTACATGTTTCTGGCGAGCAAATTGAGAATGTCGATACTCTGCGTTTGTTAGGAGTTACTCTTGATCCCAAACTTACTTTTGAAAAGCATATTCGTTCTTTCTCCTCTTCCATTTCCCCCCAAATTGGTCTGCTTCGCAAGGTTTATAAAACATTTGCTTGTGACGCCACAGTTATCAAGTCTTTTTATGCTGTTATTTTGCCACATTTCGAGTACTGCTCACCTGTCTGGTTGTCAGCAGCTGACTGCCATCTCAAGTTGCTTGACAGGTCACTAAATTCCATCAGTTTTATTCTGCCTCATTTGTCTCTTGATCTGTGTCATCGACGTAAAGTTGGTGCGCTTAGTCTTTTATTTAAAGTTTTTAACAACCCTCAGCATCCCTTACATGGGGTTCTGCCTGGGCCCTATGTCCAGGCTCGTGCAACTAGATTCACAAGCAATCTTAATGATCTTGCCATGAGCCGTGTTAATTTTTCTACTACACAGTTTTCACGGTGTTTTGTGCCGGCCATGGTTGAGTTGTGGAATAAGTTGCCAAATGAGCTAGTCAATTCAGCTAATATCTCCATTTTTAAATCTAGAGTTAACCCGTGGAGCCCCGGCTAGTTTTGTAATGTTTGCGCACCAGAACCCGGCCGGTTTTCAAAAAATTGTTTTATTCCAGAAACAATAGCGAATGGGTTAGGAATGAAGGAAAAACCACGAAAAACCGTTCAAAAAGCTTTAACAATGGTCCTACAGAGCCCCCGAAAACGGATTTTACACGAGTAAAAAATTGAAGGCAATTATCCCAAAAAACAAGTTATTACGCGCTCGCGCGCACGCACGTGGACTTTGAGAGTTTTCAACCATCGGCACGGTTGCGTGGGATACGTACACAGTTCCCATACAAATCTGAGCCCCCTTGAGTGGCTACACCTGAGGTTACGGTCGGCGCAATTAGGGTGACGCGCCAGGCGCGTCTCTGGGGCTGTGCGTTACATACATCGCCGACTCGTCAGGCGCGTCGCTGGGGCTGTACGGGTTAATGCTTTTTTGCAGCATTAATTCAAATTTTGTAAACTTATTTTATTCTATTTTATTGTATTATATTTATACTTGATATCCTCCACTGCATAATATGTTATCTGTGTTTAATATGTGTATATGTACAGTACAGTATACAGTATATGTTTTTATTTTTTCCTAAGTTGCCGTAGTCTCTCCAGTGCCTCCGGGTGTTTTGTGTGGATTGATCTTGATGGTGTTTCTGCACCCTGGTTGGAGACTTCGGCATCTCATATAATAATAATAATAATAATAATAAAAGAAACATGAAAATAACTTACCAAGCCTTCAGCAATGTTGCGATCGATCGCTTATGCTACGAAGATAAGTTGGCATTAGTAATGACTTTGAATTTCAAATTATCATCTCAGAAATAGCCGAAATTAAACCACACATAAATAGGATTTCACTCCAAACGCTATTTTATACACAATATCACTCAATATCACTGTGTATACACATGCGTCAGTGACTTTGAGCAGCTGAGCCCAGGTTAAAATTAAGTGACCCAAGGCTTAGCGTAGCACTCTCACTCAGCCCGGCCAGAAACCAAACTGAAGTCACCATGCTATATCACAGGGTATGTCATGAAGGTTACCCTATATTTCCATTGAACTAAACTGGGGGAGGGCGAGTATCTATACCAAATATGATTAGTGTCATTTCAATGTTCTATGACTATTAGAGTCATTGTACACTTAGGAATGCACAACTGTTATGAATGATAGAATCATCGTCCACAAAAGGGTTAAGGGTGGG
Source organism: Paralithodes platypus (assembly GCA_032716605.1). NCBI lineage: Eukaryota > Metazoa > Arthropoda > Malacostraca > Decapoda > Lithodidae > Paralithodes > Paralithodes platypus. The sequence goes on from CM064566.1 coordinate 47,374,081, forward strand.
TGGAACGACTGCTTCATCAGAATATTCTCTGGCCTTTAACCCCGTACGAGCAGGCATAATTGCCCGAAATTACCTTTATTCCCTGTTCATTTTCATGCATAAGCAAAAGCCAGAGTATAATACAATTATATATCCGTGAAAGTACGATAATAGAGCTTTCAACTGACACCTGAGCTATCTCTGTACGACGTCTGGTTATCTTGCAACGATCTTGGAAATTAAGGGCAAAATCGCCTAAAATTTGCAATTTTCAGCTGTTTTTGCTATATGTGCCACGGGGCCTGTCCGCTCCGGTTGATGCCCGCCGCGCTACCTGCAACAGCTGGCCTGGCTCACAGGTCACATAATAGCCAGGAAACCATATCTGTCGGGTGACAGACCCCGTCAGCAAGGAGTTATAAAAAGCCAGTTGTTGAAGGAATACACTAGCGGTCAGTGTTGTCAATTTAGCGGATTTTCCACTAGATCTAGAGTATTTACATATTGATTTAGCGGAAGAAATCTTTGAATTCACAAGTGTAACTAGCGGAATTTTAAGTCCAATCTAGCAGAAATTTAAAAAACATCACCTTTAAACTAGCATATTTTGTAGCCTAGCCTAGTGGATTTACAAATTTGTAGTTGGTATCACTGGAGCGGTCTAAAAACTATAGGCGCTCGTCTACAGATAGGACACAAGACATACCATTAATGAACTCCTAAGCGGCAGGCAAATGGGACCATTTGGCACTAAATGAGAATAAAGATCATATCAGAAAATAAGAAAGTTAAATATCAGTAAGTAGTAGTAATAGTCATTCCCTAGGCTGGCTGGCACCAGAACAGCCCCGTAAGTAAAACAGTAACAAAATATGATAAAGGAAGGACATGATGCAGTCAATAGAAAAAGAAGCAATATTTTGAAAGAATACGAGTAAGATGAGGAGGGCGACTGAGGTGAGAAAAAAGGGAAAGAAATAGGAACAGGCCACAGTCTAGAGGGGACAAGCTAACATGACAGCGGGAACAAAAAGGCAGAGGAGTACGAGACATCAAATAGGAATGGTTAAACCTGGTATGGCCGATTCGTAAACAGGTTAACTCAGTTCCCAAATGTATACAACGGTGAAGGTGGTTAACCCAAACTGAAGTAGATTTAACATTAAGAAGCTTATTAGTAGAAATAGTGGACCAGATAGTTTACCATCTCGACAAAATGAACAGAGGTAAAGCAGGGAAAACCTCAGAGGACAGAAGAGAGAGAGAGGATGAGCCTCCCAGCGCAACAGCAGCGCAAGAAAGACCATCAACCTGGTCATTACCGTTGATGCCAACATGACTGGACAACCAGCAAAACTGAACAGTCTTTTTGAAAATGGAAAAGCCAATCCAGGATGGCAAGAACAAGAACAGGTGAGGACTGTAAGAGAAGGAGGGAACTGTAGGAATCAGAAATGAGCGTGAAGGAAGTTAAAATACTTGGCAGTTAAAATACTGGAATACAGAAGGAAGAAAATATTGATATGAACAAGAAGGTAAGAGGATGGCAAACCCGACGCCAGCAGACATATTCCAGCCATCCGTATTTACAGACTGGAGTCTGATTGAAAGGAGAGGTGATTAAAGAACTGTGAACGAAGAATGAGAGAAGAGGTAGAGAACTAAGAACAGGGGATAATAGAAGGGCAAACGGAAGGAAGTGGTTAAAACCAGTGAGGGAAGTAACAGACCGGAAAGGTTGACTATTAAAAACAGAAAGGAGAATGAGCGAGTATTGAGCGCATACGAACAGGAAAAGAGGGCTGAAGACTAGGATGAGAGGAAAAGGTAGGGAGTACAGAAGGAGTAACACAGGTATAAAGATGGAAATTGCTGTACCATGGCATAGTACCTGAGAGATAGTGGTGATGGGCTGGTCTATCAGAGTGAGAACTGAGCGATCTCTGCCATACCCATAGCTTACTCTGACTGTTCCTTTAACTTATATATTTTCTAGATCTCAAGTGATGGCGTCTTTTCCATGGATTGACCTCCCAATCTACCAAGATTGGAAGCCAAAGCGTCACATTTTTCCCTTGCCCTCAACTTTCTCTTCATAATTGCTGAGGGGCACAGGGCCCTGGGTGGGGCTTTGGTTTCCCGGGCGTTTCTGCACCCTCCTCAGCTCCCCGCCATGGAGTGGCTTCGGTCACCCAGGCTTTATTGTGGTCGGCAGGGAGGGTTCTGTGGGGGTGCTCGGTTATGGCCTTGGAATTGCTCAGGGCCTTGGGGCTGTTCGGCCAGGCAGCTTGGGGAACAACAACAACAACAACAACCTGAGAGATAAAAGGCATGCCAGGCTTAATGTTGAATCATTTAACAGGAGAGGAATGAAAAACACCAAAGGCAAGACTTACAGTAAAACGATGAACAAAGAAAAGTTTATGAAGAAAAGAGTAACAAAGCTAACAAATAGACTTGACAGCCATAATCCAGCTTGGAGAGAAAAAGAACTGTATCTGCAAAGAATATCACAATTTGCACCTCGAGCAAGGTGGGCAAAAGTTTGAAGAAGTCCGAGACATTGTAAAGCAGCAATCGTGATCGTAGAAATATGGGCATCCCAATTAACACCTTACGAGCGTGCTAGGCGGTATATTTGACCGTGCCGCCCAGCGGGGGTTTTTACCATAAATGGGGTTGTTTCCGTGCTCTTTTTCATGCATAAACAAGACCCAGAGCGTAATACAAGTATGTATCCCTGAAAGGGCATAAATTGAGCTTTCCAATGACACCCGAACCATCCTTCTACGATCACTGGTTGTCTTGCAACGATCGTGCACCCTAAGGGAAAAAACGGTAAAATACGGCAATTTCTTTATATAATTACGTATGTAGCGAGGGAGTGAGGGCGGATGTAAGTGAAGTAAATCTCAGTAGGTCCACGGCGGCCGTGGCGAGCGGTCAGGAGGTAATCTACATTGCACTTGACAATAGCTGTGACCCACCACATAGGCCACATTTATTTAACTCGACAATAGCCGGGTGCCGCCAGTTAAGAGTTAAGAAGAGTAAACAAATATGATCAAAAAGGTAGTAGAAGAACGATAGGGCAAGGATCATAAAGAGTAAGAAGGTAGAGGGATAGAGCAGCACCTAATATATAGGTCACAGTGCAGGATTTGGTGGTGGAAAAACGAAACCCCTGACTGATAGCCTAGGATGAAGCAGCCAGGATAGCATATTGAAAAAGGAGCCTTAAATATTCAATATCCGAATCAGCAAAACCATCGACATACAGCAAAGACCTGACTCCGACTGGTAGGGAGGATGCAACACCATCGTTAGATATGATATTAAAAAAAAGTAGCGCTCAGAACAGAACCTTGTGCGACACCTTCCACCTGTGTAGATAGTGTATAATTGACCCTCACTCGAAAAGATAGAAAAGAATATTATGATGAAAAATGCCCATATTACCGTTAATACCAAGAGAGCGAAGTAGGCTTAAATTGTCGTATTCCCAAGTAGAGTTGTAAGCTTTCTCAAGATCTAAAAAACCTGCAATAAAAGACTGAAGGCAGCAAAAGCAGTTCAGATGTAGGTTTCCAATCGAATTAAAGTGTCAAGCAAACAGAGCATGTCTGTAACCAAACTGGGATGAAGAGAAGAAGCCACATCTGGCGGGCGTTAATTGTACGGTCAAGAACTTGTACATTGCAAGCAGCTTAGTAGCAGAATGGGGTGACGATCTTGGGGCAAAAACCAGATTTACCAGGTTTAGGATATTGAATTACAAGGACAGTAAACCATGTAGGGGGAAAAACACCGGAAGTCCAAGCCTTGTTGTAAGAGCTAACAAGAAAACCAGAGCCTGTGAAGAGACATGTTTAATCTCTAAAGAGCGATAGGCCGTACAGAAGTATCTGTATATCGTACGTGATAGGCCTTATGGAAGACAGCCCATAAAAATATACCCCAAAAATGCCCTCAAGCACTCAAATGGAAGCAATATGTGATTAGGTAGTACATTCACTCTCCAGTACCTCTTCCTCTCACCTACTGTATATGTCTCAACCCCCTCTCCCTCTCCTTCCCACCCTTTCTCCCTCACTTCCCCCCTCCTCAATTATTGGCTATTATTAAGGGTTAGAGCCCTAGCGAGAAACCCCTATTGTAATCGTTAAATGTTCTTATTCTTCCAAATTATTTTTCCTCCCTGGTTTTTACGCAGTAACTTCGGAACCGCTTGTCGGATCCGGACCAAACTTTCACACAAGGTGCGTTTATGTATTGAACAACTTTTGATGTGTTAAACATCGAAAATGGCAGCCAAACAGGTCCGTGGCAGCCAGTTTCTCGATATCTTTCAAACGTAAATACCGTCTCTCCCATGCATAGGAATATATATATATATATATATATATATATATATATATATATATATATAATGCAAGGAAATACTATTGCTACTTTTAATGTTGACATATTATATCTGAAGTCCAAAACCAGGTTTAGCCCTTTAGTGAAACCCCAGTCAGTCTGATAGAAATATGGGTTGAACCTGGAACAAATTACTAGACAAATTAGTTCACCTGAATTGGCTTCAGGAAACTCACACATACAACATATCAAAAGTCCGCAAAAATCCGAAATAGCGAAAATCCTCAAAAATTTCACAATGTTGATTAGCCATCGCCATGAGCCAAAAAATTGAAAAACCAACAAATTTACAACCAAGTGTTCTATCATAACAAAAGTGGCGTCTAGTCCCTTGTTTTCATGGTCAAGGAATCCAATGATCATTGAATTATCCTCCCTCAAGTATTACATAATATTATATATTATGCAAATTAGCAGCAACCAATGCCCGTAACTCGAACTTTGTTAGTTAAGTTTTTATTCCGGACTTAAAATAATTCAAACATATATATATATATATATATATATATATATATATATATATATATATTGTTACGTATCTTGATCCTCAAGTGGTTAACTTGATGAATCTAGATAGCACAGAGATATATATTAAGGTATCAGTCAGCTGAAGGCAAAACAAAAGTAAAATCTAATAAAATAATTTCCTGTTGTTGCTTCCTTTCCTTTTGGATCTTAGGACTTGGTATCCTTTATTGACTGATCCTCTTTAATTATAAAAATACTGAAACTAATTAAAGTCATGTAGTATTTATAAAGAATTATTATTTAACCGAAGCTTAGTAGGCTATGGTTATGAACCGAATAAGTTATAGCTAAAGAAGGACTATTAATTTTATAAAAAGTCTTGAAAGATAAATATTAAAGTAAGAATATTTCTGTCTCTTACCCTTTTTGAAATGAATAGATAGTTTTCTTCTATGTCCTTTTATTTATATTTAATGTAATTATTCTTGGTTCTTGTCTTACGTTAATAGTATTATATTGTTATTATCATCAGGAGTAATATCAAAGTCACATAAAAAGTTAGATATATATTTAATAATTAGTTAAATTTATTTCTTAACCACGTAACATTGAAGTTTGATTATGAGTAAATAAAGTTACAGGATCGTTTCATTGATTCGATTCAGGTCTCACTCAAATAATATGAAAAGCAAAATATAATATTTTGAAGCAAAAGAATTTTCTTCAGCTTAGGAAATCACTAGAAGTAATATTATCACAGCCATGTTAGTCTAAGGCGATATTACTAATACGAGACAATAGCATCACCGTACTAAGCACCATTAAGCAATGCAAGCTTAATTCAAAGAAAATGAAAGAACTCGTAAGTATTAATATAAAACAATAGTATTACTTTCATCATAACCCAATTACTTAAAGAGTTGCTTTAGTCCACAAGTTAGTCAACTAAAATAGTTAAGTACATAATAATAGCATAAACGTTAATTCCCAATTAAATAGTTAAACACATAATAGTAGCGTTCACGTTAATTCGCAATTAAATAGTTAAGCACGTAATAGTAGCGTTCACGTTAATTCCCAATTAAATAGTTAAACACATTACACACATTAAACACATCACGTTAATTCCCAATCACATATCTCACTAACCAACATAACATAAGTGTTTACACCGAACACACTTAACACACATTTATATAATCTGACTGACAGTCACAATCCCATTATAATACTTCACCCCGTCTTCCTCCAGCTGCAAGTTCACCTTCCCCAACTCCAAATGAGACTGATTTGAATGCCCACAACTCGGGTCTTATATACCAAACAATGATGGTGTAGGAACGAATCAGGAGGCGAGTGATGGTGCGCGCTCCAATCATAGCTCCTCGAATCACATAACAGGTGTGTCGTCCACTCACAGCTCCTGGCGTCGATCATACGTCATAGCATCGGTCATCGAGGTATGGGGCGAGCTGGTATGGGGCGAGATGGTTTGCCCACTCGCTCGTTCGCTCGCTAGTCTGCTTCACCACTTGGGTAGTTTGGCTCCTTGAACTCTAATTCTAACTCTTAAATTAACATACAGGGCTCCGTATGTCAGACCTCCCCCCTAGAAAAGAGTTTAAGGAGTATAGTACATAATATTAAACATAATACATAAATAGATTCACCACCAGATTGGCAACAGCAAGATTATAAATGAGGATATAAGAAGGATATCACCCAAAATAGGCAACGTCTCCAGGTACCACATCAGAACATAGCCGGAACGTAGCTGGAGCGTTATTCGAACTGCAAGGCATTATCTCACAGCTGAAGGCCTGAAAGCGCACTACAAAAGCATGATATTTACCTTGCTACAAGGGAGAGCTAATTGCCAAAATCCTCTCAATAAATTATACTTACTGCTGCATGAGGCCAACCTGGGAAATGCAATCTTTGATCCGTGGCAGTGGGTAGGTATCGTTCTTTGTGACAGCATTGACTTGCCTATAGACCCTACAAAACCTATGGCTCCCGTCTGGCTTTGGCACAAGTATGACCGGACTACTCCACTGGCTGAAGGCCCTTGTGATCAGCTGGTTTGAAAAAATTAAGTCAAGCTCGACCTGCAGTATACTCCTGCGTTGTGGTGAGACACGGTAGGGGGATAGTTTAATGGGAGTTGCATCCCCTACGTCGATGTCGTGCACGGCCAAAGAAGTGAGCCCTGGAGTATCACGGAACACATTGGGAGAATGAGATAAAACAGAGATTAGTTGGTTCGCTTGATCAGAGGGAAGATGACATAGTTTAGATGGTAATTCCCTCAAAGCCACTGAATTATACTGAAAGTTGGATAGGCTACATGACAAGTCAAAGTCTGCATGGATACCTTCAGGCTCTGGAACAGTCTGTTGCGGATCAGTAAGAGAACTGAAGACTTTGTCCGCACCAGGCTGCCCACAGGTCCTGACATTCACTGCCACAGTGGGAGAATCTGGAGGAGAGGAATCAGGGGACCTATGGTAGGGTTTCAACATATTTATATGGAATACTTGCGTGGGCTTTCTCCTGTCTGGGGTAGTTACTAGATAATCGGTAATGCTCACCCTCCGAATGATCTTATATGGGCCCCTGAACTTGGCAGATAAAGGTTGGCCAAAAACTAGCTCATTAGGGGAAAAACCCAGGGATTCAGTTGGAACCTCACGAGTAGCAAATAAAAGAAAAGGTACCCCCTTATCCCACTCAACTCCGGTCTCTGTACAATACTTACGTAACATTCCCTTTAATGTCTGATGATATCGTTCGAGAACCCCTTGACTCTCTGGGTGGTAGGTGCTAGACTTTACATGCTCGATACCCAACTCCTTCAGAGACTGCTGGAAAATGTTAGAGGTAAAATTAGTTCCTTGATCACTTTGCACCTCATGGGGGAAACCCATTCTGGTGAAAAATTTAAGCAGTTCCTTGATTACAGTTGGAGCAGAGGTAGTCCTTAAGGGTATAGCCTCTGGGTAGCGAGTTGCCATGTCCATGATAGTTAATAAATAAATGTTACCTTGGGAAGTCTTAGGCAATGGGCCTACAATGTCCACTACCACCCGAGTAAAAGGATTCTCGAAAACGGGCAAGGGCACCAGAGGATGTACAGGCACCTTCCGATTGAGTTTTCCTGTCATCTGGCAAGTGTGACACACTCTACAACACTCCACTACATCTGCACGCATTCCTGGCCAGTAAAAGTGGGATCTGATTCTGTCTAGAGTTTTTCTCACACCTAGGTGTCCTGCCAATGGTATACAATGTGCCATTTCCATGATATCTTTACAACAAGGTTTGGGGACTACTACTTGATGGACGTCCCAAGCCCCGTCATCGATTGGTCTGTGTGGCGGTCTCCATCTTCGCCACAATACTCCTCCTTTGAGGTAGAAACATTCACCACCCTCCTTCTCACATTCCTCTTCACTCACGGACCTGGCAGCTAACTCCTTGCATTCACTATCATCTCTCTGTAGCTCTACCAGGCCACTAGGACAATTTGGAGGGGTTTCATGGTCATCGTTAGGGTCAAGATGAGCCATAAAGGTGTCAGATAAATCCACCTCAGTCACATCATCAGGCACAGTTGGAGCATCATTTACACTCTCATCATCCCTTTCATCAACTCTTACATTCGGTACATTTCTGTCTGAGGGAACTGCTACTTGAGACATTGAAAGTTTGTCAGCACACACAGGGAAAACAGTTGGCAACTCCTTGTCGAGCTCACCGGTTAGTGGCTCGTTAACAGGGGAAAGTGACAAAATGGGGTCTGGTCGGACCTTCTCACCTGCTACATCATTCCCCAAAAGGAGTGTTACCCCAGGCACAGGGATATCTTGGGACCTACACAAAGCTATGGTGGCCTCACCCTGTAGTAACTCACATTCAATTTCGCCTTTTACCAAGTATGCATAAAACTGGCCTCCAGCACCTCTCATTACAACTGGTTCGCCAGGTGGGCACTCAGTGTAAGGATTCACCATGAGGGTGCTAGTAGAACCTGTGTCTCTCAGAATTTTTACCTCATGCATGCAACCATTTAATCTCACGTTGCCAGATGAAATAAAGGGACGGTAACTGTCCTGCACTGATGGTGAAATTATTATTGGTTTAACCCTTGTGGGTTGCACCACACATGCTACTACACCCCTGTCTAGATGATTTACGTTAGCTGCTAGGTACTCCTGTCGAGAGTCCTGCATTAAAGGAACTTTTGGTGCTAGGTACTCCTTCTGTCGGGAGTCCTGCCTTACAGGCACATATGGAGTTTGAGATACGGCGGCAACTGTCTGCCCCGATCTCTCGGTTCTCTCCTTGGCCCAGCACTGATAAGCTAGGTGGCCTCTCTTGCCACAAAAAGTACATACTTTAGGGGATACGGGAAAGTTCCCTCTTTGAGCATTACTATTAGTTTGGGGCCCACCTCTGTTACCATTGCCCTGAGTCGCATTTTTAGTTGGGGGAACATTTCTATTTTGGCTAGCTGGGGAAGACGTTATAGGCTTGTGACTGGGTCCGTCAGATTTGTGATTGGGATACTTAAAATTAGAACTAGAATTATCGTAGGGCTTCTTTCCACGAAATTTGTTGTTGAGCACGTATGTGTCAGCCATGTCAGCGGCGTCAGCAAGACAATCTACCTTTTTCCCCTTTAAATGATAGGATACAGAAGAATCAATTTTCCATAGGAAATTTTCTAACAGGACCAACTCCTTCAGATCGTTGTAGCTTGTGACTTTCTTACTCTTGACCCAATGATTGAAAGTTTTAGTCATGGTCCTGGCAAATACCTTATGGGTTTCTTCTACTTTCTTCGGGTTTTTACGGAAAGATTGCCTGTAAGCCTCAGGCTGCAATTGATAGGTTTTTAGGATAGCTTCTTTGAGATTGTCATAATCCTGCCTAACTTCTGCTACTTCTGACAAATACGTGGCTCGAGCCTGCCCTGTCAAAACAGTTTGTAACATAAAAGGCCATTGATCTCTTGTCCACTTCATACCTCCAGCAACTTCCTCAAACAAAACAAAGAAATCCTGCACATTATCCTCAGTGAAAGGTGGAATGACACTAGTCATAGTTAATCCCAGAGGGGGAGCAATTTCGGGAGCATTTGTATTGACATTTAGTTGAGCCGTACGATATTGATATTCACATTTTATGCTAGTTTCTTCGGTATTTGCTTTTATTCTGGCTAGTTCTATTTTTAGTCTGGCTTGTTCGGCATTTGCTTCGGCATTTATTCTGGCTTGTTCGGTCTTTATTCTGGCTTCTTCTATTTTTAGTCTGGCTAGTTCCAGTACTTGATCACCGGTCAAACCAGGTGGCAATTGTTCATCAAGTTGGCTAAGTTTACTAGGGATCCCACCAACTGCTCCGTCTCCCTCCCCGCCTTCTACAGGGAACAGGTGGGTTTTTATGGTCTGAGCCACCTCTACTTTAGACATGTTTGAGACAGTTAATTGGAGATGTGAGGCAAGCACTTTCAGTTCGGATTTTGACAGACAGTCAATATCAGGGGATGTGGGTTCTGATTCTATGAAAACTCGAGCATCTTCTTCATTAATTAGTTGAGGCATGATTAATATTTGATTTTTAAGTAGTGAAACGTTAATGAAACTGAGTGAAACTGTATGAAACGAATCCTGGCAAGGTCGCCACTCTGCTGTTACGTATCTTGATCCTCAAGTGGTTAACTTGATGAATCTAGATAGCACAGAGATATATATTAAGGTATCAGTCAGCTGAAGGCAAAACAAAAGTAAAATCTAATAAAATAATTTCCTGTTGTTGCTTCCTTTCCTTTTGGATCTTAGGACTTGGTATCCTTTATTGACTGATCCTCTTTAATTATAAAAATACTGAAACTAATTAAAGTCATGTAGTATTTATAAAGAATTATTATTTAACCGAAGCTTAGTAGGCTATGGTTATGAACCGAATAAGTTATAGCTAAAGAAGGACTATTAATTTTATAAAAAGTCTTGAAAGATAAATATTAAAGTAAGAATATTTCTGTCTCTTACCCTTTTTGAAATGAATAGATAGTTTTCTTCTATGTCCTTTTATTTATATTTAATGTAATTATTCTTGGTTCTTGTCTTACGTTAATAGTATTATATTGTTATTATCATCAGGAGTAATATCAAAGTCACATAAAAAGTTAGATATATATTTAATAATTAGTTAAATTTATTTCTTAACCACGTAACATTGAAGTTTGATTATGAGTAAATAAAGTTACAGGATCGTTTCATAGATTCGATTCAGGTCTCACTCAAATAATATGAAAAGCAAAATATAATATTTTGAAGCAAAAGAATTTTCTTCAGCTTAGGAAATCACTAGAAGTAATATCACAGCCATGTTAGTCTAAGGCGATATTACTAATACGAGACAATAGCATCACCGTACTAAGCACCATTAAGCAATGCAAGCTTAATTCAAAGAAAATGAAAGAACTCGTAAGTATTAATATAAAACAATAGTATTACTTTCATCATAACCCAATTACTTAAAGAGTTGCTTTAGTCCACAAGTTAGTCAACTAAAATAGTTAAGTACATAATAATAGCATTAACGTTAATTCCCAATTAAATAGTTAAACACATAATAGTAGCGTTCACGTTAATTCGCAATTAAATAGTTAAGCACGTAATAGTAGCGTTCACGTTAATTCCCAATTAAATAGTTAAACACATTACACACATTAAACACATCACGTTAATTCCCAATCACATATCTCACTAACCAACATAACATAAGTGTTTACACCGAACACACTTAACACACATTTATATAATCTGACTGACAGTCACAATCCCATTATAATACTTCACCCCGTCTTCCTCCAGCTGCAAGTTCACCTTCCCCAACTCCAAATGAGACTGATTTGAATGCCCACAACTCGGGTCTTATATACCAAACAATGATGGTGTAGGAACGAATCAGGAGGCGAGTGATGGTGCGCGCTCCAATCATAGCTCCTCGAATCACATAACAGGTGTGTCGTCCACTCACAGCTCCTGGCGTCGATCATACGTCATAGCATCGGTCATCGAGGTATGGGGCGAGCTGGTATGGGGCGAGATGGTTTGCCCACTCGCTCGTTCGCTCGCTAGTCTGCTTCACCACTTGGGTAGTTTGGCTCCTTGAACTCTAATTCTAACTCTTAAATTAACATACAGGGCTCCGTATGTCAGAATATATATAAATATATATATATATATATATTTATTTATATTATTTTATTGTTTGGGTGGGGAGGGGGGGGGGGGGGGGTGCTGATGTGCACAGTTTCTGTATGATCTAATGTTTTTTTGTGTTTTTTGTGTTTTTTCACCTTGTGATGCATTGCTCCTGAAAACAGATATAGACACTTAATTTACTGAGTTTGCATTATTGGTCACCAGTTAATTAACATACTTATTGTTATGTAATACATGTGGGAGGTTACTCCAATGATCATTGAATTTCCTGATGTTGAATATATGGATATACACACCTATTTTACTTTGATTACACCATTAGTTGCAAGGTTCGATTTTAGGGGTATTGAATGCTGCTAATTTACATAATTCATAGTATGTAATACCTGAGGGAGATTAATTCATTGATCATCGATAGTGTCATTGGAAAGAGTTGACGGGGAATGTGATTAGCGCGTGTTATACCTTCCACCACCACGGCCGCCAACGACACTCTGGCCTGCCCATCACTTCTACTTCTCCACTTGTTTCTATTATCCCATCATGCTTTACCGGAGCTTTGGATCAGGGGGATCACTAACCAGGCTGTAGCACATCAAGGGCAGTATCCTTAACCCGTCCAGCCCCGGCTAGTTTTGTAATGTTTGTTCACCAGAACCCGGCCTGTTTTCAAAAAATGGTTTTATTCCAGAAACAATAGCGAAGGGGTTAGGAATGAAGGAAAAACCACGAAAAACCGCTCAAAAAGCTTAAAGAATGGTCCTACGTTTTCGGGGGGAAAACGTATTTTACAAGAGTAAAAAATTGAAGGCCATTACCCCAAAAAACCATGTTATTGCGCGCTCACGCGCACACACGTGGACTTTGAGAGTTTTCAACCATCGGCACGGTTGCGTGGGATACGTACACAGTTCCCATACAAATCTGAGCCCTCTTGAGTGGCTACACCTGAGGTTACGGTCGGCGCAATTAGGGTGACGCGCCAGGCGCGTCTCTGGGTCTGTGCGTTACATACATCGCCGACGCGTCAGGCGCGTCGCTGGGGCTGTACGGATTAAAGCTGGTAGATTCTTGATCTTAGGGCTGTAAGGGCAAAGCCCTATTAACCCTGACACAGTGTTGGTCAAAGCCGCAGCGACCTCCCTGGAAGGAGGCTCAAACGTCAGGGACCCAGGGTGGGGGGGGGGGGGGGGCTGCAGAAGGGCAACAACACTCCCAGGACACGAGAATGGAAGGGAAGATGAAGTGATGAACGATGGCACCCGGCAGGAAGAAGACACGTGGTGAAGTGAAGCTGGTAGATAAGCAGCGATCGTCATAAGGCAACAAGTTGGCGGACCTCATCACAATACGTCCTCACTCACCGCCATCTTGACCGTTCAGTCTTGATGGTGTCCACTTGGTCAGACAGACACCGCTACCACTCTCTCCTAATTACTGGTTAAAATGGTTTTAATGACCAGCTGACCGGGGCACACGCGAAGCCCACGCTGGTCACGTAGAATTTAGGTTAGTAGATTTAACTATTATTCCTCTACAAGTAATGTATAATGTTTATTATTAACCCCCTCAGACTGAAATAGTTAACTTACTGACGAGGAGGCGGACCGCACGGTATTATCCCAACAACAGTAAAAATCTCACTGAGGGACCGTTAGAAGTCGGAGGAACTTGGGGTTGCCACCATTCGACAGATTCTGATCTAACTTACCTATCTTACTTAGGCTTAAATGACGCTAGAGCGTCATATAACTTATTAGAGAGATATTAAGATAGGTTCATATGACGCACTAGCGTCATATGAGATTTTTGGCAAAACCGTAATGACGCTATCTTGTCATATGAGTCGGAGGGGGTTAATTTGAATGCATACGAGTGTAAAGCGAGGCTAATGGCACCTGTTGCGCCAGTATGGCGTAAGATGGCCCTCAATTGTTACCAATGGATCTCTGGATGGTTTTGATTAACGAATTGATTAGCAAACGGAGGTGGAAAACCATTTCAAAAATTTTGCCAATTCTTTAAAGTGTATGATTCAACTTAATTTACTTGCTAAATTATCTTACATAATGATATATGACTAATTGATCATATTCCATTAAATAATTATATTTAATTTACTGTACACACTAAGACACATATCCTGGCACAACATAATCCCCCGAACAGCGTAAACGAACCTCAGACACGTTAACTCCTTCTGTACCGGCGACGTCATATTACTTTTATTGTTACTATACTTAGACGATTTTGTGCAGTAATAGACGGATCAGTGGTAGTAAAAAGGATTAAGTGAGATAGTTCAAAGCCTGTTAATTGCTGGAGGCACTTGTTAAACTGAATAAGATTGTCTAATAGTTGCCAGAATAAAGTGAATGGGTAGTGAATGGGTTAATATTAGGTAAAGAAGTAATGAGAAGACTTGACTCCGTTCAGGATAGCTTCGAACACTATGGTCACAATTTATGTCCTAAAGTATACCGGTGATATTATTACACTGATGTCCAGAAAGTGTGTGTGCTATACATTACACCAGCCGAATTACAGCCGAATAAATCGAAATGGTGGTGGCGTTTTACTTTATATCAAAGAAAGTCTTAAACCTATCCTCTTGTCAAAACCTCAAATTGTGAACGTCGACACATCTTTTGTGTTAATAAAGAATAATAAAGGTACAAAAATAATACTTGCGTTAATATACAGACCTCCAGCTCAATCAGTGCAAACTGACCGAGAAATTTACGAACAAATTGCAGATGTAAGTAACTCACAAGATACCGTAATTTTTGGTGACTTTAATTTACCTGTGACCAAGTGGGGCGATACTCTTACTTCACACTCCGGACATGACTTGTATACGAACTTGCAAGAGAGTTCGCTTTATCAATTTGTTCGAACGCCGACCCGTGGTAATAACGTTCTTGACATTGTACTTGCAACAAAAGAAGAATTAATAGAGAATTTGAATGTTGGTGATGAATTCAGTAACAGCGACCATCGTACGATAACTTTCACTTTAAAGTTTACTAGTAACGAACCAAATAGTAGCATCGAAAAAGTCCCTAATTTCAAGAAAGCAAACTTCCATAAACTTAGAGCTATGTTTAAAGAAACTGACTGGAGCTTTTTAATTAACAATAACGACATAAATACATCTTGGAAGTTATTCGAAACCACTTACGTAAAAGCAGTGCAAGACTGCATACCATCGAAAATACGGCGTCCAGGCCATAATAATAAGCCCAAATGGTGGAATAAAGATATTTCAAACTGCCTGCTTGCTAAAACATTTGCTAATGATAGATTAAAATCCTCACAAAATGACGAAGAACGGGTGAAATTTGTAGAGCTACGACGCAAAGCCAAAAAGTTAATTAAGCAAAGTAAAAAGACCTTAGAGTTACATATTGCGAATCAAAGTAAAACAAACCCGAAAGAATTCTATAGTTATATCAGAAAGAAAAAAGTAGTTACTTGAACTGTTGGATCGTTAGTCGATGACAATGGAGAATACACCAAAGACGAAGTACAAATGAGTAATGCCCTCAATACCTTCTTTGCATCAGTTTTTACAACAGAAGACCTCAGTGATATCCCTACACCATCGCCGATTCAGATTGATAATTCAGATGTTCTAAGCAATATCACCCTTACAGAGAGAGAAGTATTGAATTGTTTAGATAAACTCAAGGTAAATAAAATGCCTGGACCTGATACAATCTCGCCTAGAGTTCTAAAGGAAGCTAAGGATGAGCTCTCCAAACCACTGACATTACTATTCAATAAATCCTTGCAGTCTGGAACTATGCCTGATCAGTGGAAGCTAGCCAACGTAACACCGATATTAAAAAAAGGCAGCAAATCCCTACCCAGTAACTATCGTCCAATTAGCTTAACCTCAGTTGTATGTAAAATGCTAGAAACGGTCATAAGAGACAGACTCGTAAATCACTTAGAGGAAAATAACATACTTAAAGATACTCAACACGGCTTTCGTAAAAAACGTTCCTGTTCAACAAACCTCTTAGACTTCTTCCACGATATCCTTAACCTCTACGATGAGAGTAAAGCTGTAGATATTATATACCTTGATTTTCAAAAGGCCTTTGACAAAGTTCCCCACAAACGTTTACTGCTAAAACTAAAAGCTCATGGAATACAAGACGGTGTGTTGAAATGGATAGAAAATTGGCTCAGCGACAGAAAGCAAAGAGTAGTCATAAACGGTAAGTCATCTAAATGGACCAATGTAAGTAGTGGGGTACCCCAGGGATCGGTACTAGGACCAATTCTCTTTCTAATTTACATCAACGACATAGATGAGGGTCTCACCTGTACAATCTCAAAATTTGCTGACGATACAAAAATTGCAAATAGCGTACTCTCAAAAGAACAAGTTGACGATATGCAACACAATCTAGATAAATTGTCATGTTGGGCCCAAATTTGGCAAATGAGTTTCAATGCGGATAAATGTAAAGTACTACATATCGGATAC
Source organism: Paralithodes platypus (assembly GCA_032716605.1). NCBI lineage: Eukaryota > Metazoa > Arthropoda > Malacostraca > Decapoda > Lithodidae > Paralithodes > Paralithodes platypus. Next base: position 47,390,683 of record CM064566.1, read on the forward strand.
CTAAATGAGAAAGCAAACTATTCGATGAATGGCACTCAGCTTAAGAATGTAAACATAGAAACCGATCTGGGAGTAACAATATCGAGTAACCTAAAACCGAGTCACAATGTTCAGAAGTTGTTAAGAAGGCAAACAAAATAATTGGGTTTATAGGCAGGTCATTTGAGCATAAATCCAAAGAAGTTATCCTAACCCTTTACAATTCCTTAGTCCGCCCTCTTCTGGAATACTGCGTTCAATCTTGGTGCCCTTATTACCAAAAAGATATAAACAAGCTAGAACGAGTTCAACGTAGAGTTACCAAAATGATACCTAGCCTAAAGAACAAACCATACGAAGAGCGTCTTAGAGACTTAAATCTATTTCCTTTAACCCAGCATAGATTAAGAGGTGACTTAATTCAAGTGTTCAAAATCATCAAAGGCATCGACAATATGAACTGTAGTAAGTACTTCACTATCGACCAATCTAACTACACGCGGGGAAACGGTTGCAAAATGATTGGTAAATCTTTTAACTCACACGAATCTAAGAATTTCTTCTTCAATCGAGTCGTCAACTTGTGGAATGGGCTTCCCCTAAACGTTATAGACTGCAGCACCGTTGATTCATTTAAACTCTGCATAGACAAATATCTCCCATCAAACCCGCGACTGACTGCGTTTGTAAATGAATAACTTTATTTTATCCTCCCCTCAGTTACTAACCCATCTGTCCCCTAATAACTTCCTAATCCTGCCACGGACATTAGTTCCTGGGCAGTAATTCCCTTTCCAATGTTCCCTTACCCACTCTAAACCACTGTTTGGACAGTTGATCCTCAGTTTTTTGGAGGACTAGCAGCATAGAAGGGTCACTAGATCTGTTGTTGCTTGATTTCCTTTGTACTCCTTTGTACTTAAGGGGAGATGGCTAGTTTTTCTGACCCCTTTTTCCCTCGTGTTAAGCCCCTTTTGTTTTGAGATTTTAAGTCATCGGCCCATTAGTTTGGTGATTTTAACATCTTTTGCTCCATTTAGTTGTCAATGTTAAGACCTTTCGTGTCCATTTAGGTGTCGACTTTTTCCTGGCGAGCGATAGCGCTCCTGAAGTTTTAAGAGAAACCTAAGGTCGGGATTTTTTTCTACCGAAAGATGTACACGTTTTTCTTGAAGTGGGTCTAGGGGGTGCTTTTTCTAAGCTTGATGAAGGTCTAGCGAGGAAATTAAGCAATAAAGGAATAAATGAATTAATAGACCAAACAAAGAGCCCATCTCCCCTTAATTCACTCATCAACGCCAAATTGTTCACTGTGGAAATGTTTAAGAATGTGGACTGTTACGCTGGCCAGCTTGCCAGAATGTGCTCGTGACTCGCTAGCGCTCGCCAGGGCAGTGATATGGGCTACAATAATCGTAGAACGATGGTCTTTCTTTCATAGAGTACATGTTGTCACAGACAGATCAGTGGTGATCTTTATTCTTGTCTGTGACACTTGGAAGTATTATATATCATTGCTAGAATATAGGATGCATTGTAGTGAAGGAGAGAGAGAGAGCGAGCGAGCAGGGTGGGGGAGGTGAGTGTTGCTCTTCCTCCTCCCTCCCGGAGGTTCCCGCCCGCGTGGTCCTTTCTCTCGGTTTTGATTGGCTGGTGGTTCCTGGCGCCTTCTGCAGCCCTGCTGCCTGGTGACGTAGCGGCCTGTGATTGGCTGACCACCATGCCTTTGTGTGTGATCCTAGGGGTCCCGAGAAGCTACCTTCCTCAGAGCTAGGCTTGGTGGGCTAGGTCCTACATGTCCCTTGCAATTCTGTCCCCCATATAACCCTCTATACTACTATCTCTCTCTCTGAACTTCTTCGGTTTCATACTTCTCTCTTTATTCAATTACTTATCCCTTCTGGTTCTGCATACGACTTCCATAGTCGGCCAGTCGTATTACCAGCACCAGCTCTCCATATATGTATGCACTAGTTTTAGGGATTATTAGAGTCATAGTCAAATGGTACCATAGTGTTGGCGTGCTTCTAATTATTGGGCTGTTCTCTCTTATTATTTAATGCTAGACAGTGGAAGGTATCTTTGGTCGTTGTCTGAGTTATGTATGTGGCAAGTCAGAGCCTGTACAACATCGACGAAGCTAGCTAGCCTGTAACCCTTGTGCATATTTTCCTTTGCGAGTGTAGCAGTATACAAGTGCCTACTCTCACCTGTATGATTGCTACCTCATTTTGTTGACTTTTGTGGAGCGCCAGGGCTAGACCAGATACTAGAGATCTTGACTTACCAAGAGAGCCTCCAAGTCACTTAACGTAACATAAGGGAAATCTGTTCAAGGGGAGGCAGTAGGCTACGAGCATGCTTGCGCTCTGCCTAGCTTCTTAGTACCTTTTTATGCCACTGCTAGACTTTATTAGGGAGAAAGACAGCATTGTGTTTATTAACTTTAATTGTGTATGCTTTAGGAATTATTCACGCCTTATTTTAGCCTAGGTTGATGCATAGTGCACAACCCAGTTTGGCTGTTACGTTGGCTAAGGAAGTACTGTTTTGAGTGGCGATTATTAGTGCTGTCACAGAGTTGTTGCACTCCCTTGTTATATATATGTATCCTACTTATTGGTGTATTTAAGATACACACTTTGGTGTCCTGCCCCTGCATTATTTCTGTTCTATATTAACGAGCATCTTAGAGCATCAGACGTTTTCAGAAGATTCTTTATCTGATTGCTGTAGGACTAGACTTCCAGTGTTTTCATAGAGCATTGTAGAGTTTAGTGTTGAATACAGACTCGCACTAAAGTTAACGTAAGCATATACTCCTTTATTAAATCTTATTATAGTTTATTCAAGCATTGTTATTACTTAAGAGCATTTTATTAACGTAAAGTACTCCTGTTGTGAGCAGGCTTTGCCGTCATCAGTTAGCCTTTGTAGAAGTGCACTAAAACCCAATTAATTGATACCCCGTTATCCAGTAGATTAACTCTGGAGGGTTTTAAGTGTTTTGTTCACCGGCGTAATAGTTTGAGGGTTTGGAATTAGCGTACCGTTGTTGCAGATATAGCCTATCATCTAGTCCAATATTGAGTGCCCTTGTTTATTTCGTAGTGCCGGTCGTAACAAATGGCGACCTTGCCAGGATATAGTGAACTGAATATTGCAAGTTTTTTTGGAGAAATCTTATTGCCATTTGGGGGTTAAATTTATTTCTTGCATTGTTGGCAGTAGACATTGTTTTGAGGATACATAGAACTTGTTGGAGTTATTGGTGACCTAGTATTGCACTCAAAAACATCTTCAAATATTTTTTGGTGAATAAAGCTACGCAAGAGTTTGGCTATTTTGTCTGGACTTGAGATTTTTTGTTGTTGACTCCATCATGTCACTGGACGAGTCTGAGCATAGTGAGGGCACAGTGCGAGAGGCAGGCGAGGAGGTGGAGAAGGTGGAGTTGTTAAGCGGCGTTCGGGTGGTGAACAGTGAGGAGGATGCTCGGATTTTTGGGGGGAAGCCTATGTCGGCGGACCGGGTGTCGGGGCTAGACCGGTACGGACTGCAGTGTGTGGTCACGGTCTTAGGGTTTTCCGGTACTAGCGGTATGTCGAGAAGTGAGCTGGCTGCCTGTGTGCTGGGTAGGGTGCATGGGGTTTCGGATGGAGCGGGAGCTGGGGCACCTTCGGCCCAGCCCCCATTCCACTCGACTCCTACCGTGGCGCCCCCTCGGGTTCCGGAGCCGAGTACGTTCCCGTAGGCCGATGCCCGCTGGTGGTTGGGTATGCCTCTAAGTGACTCACGGGGTGGGTCCCCGGTAGCAGCACCCCCTCCTCAGGGTCCTATTCCCGAGATGTTGTTTCAGCTCGAGCTCGCCAAACTTAAGCAGCAGGAGCGACAGGCTGAGCTTGAGCTCGAGCAGCGCAAGCTCGAACAGCGTGAGCGAGAGTCTGAGCGCAAGTTTGAGTCTGAGAGGTATTGCGCCTATGTTGACCTAGAGAAAACTCGTGTAGAGGTGACGAGGAACCGGGTCGCATAGGGGGGTCGAGCCCATGATCAGTCCCTGTCGCATCTACTTAAGTTGGTTCCAGTGTTTGATGAGTTAGGAGTTACAGAATTTTTTCTCCGGTTCGAGAAAAAGTGCCAGGAGCACCAATGGCCCGAGGAGAAGTGGGCAGCCCTTGTTTCTTCACGTTTGACGGGGAAAGCACTCAAGGCGTACGATGCTTTGCCCCTAGATTCCTGTGTGGATTACGAGTTGTTGAAAGAGGCTGTCCTGAGGGCGTATGAGCTACAGCCAGAGACCTACAGGCTGAAGTTTAGGGCGGTTCCAAAAAGAAAGGAGAGTACTTTCCAGGAACACGCTAGAGAGCTGTCAGATGCATTAGAAAATTGGTTAAGGTCGGAGAAGGCAACTACTTTTGATTCAGTAAAACAACTAGTGTTGCTCGAACAATTTTTTAAATGTACTGGCAGTGACTTGACTCTTAACCTTGAAGAAAAGCAACCAAAAACTCTGCAGAAGGCGGCTGAGCTGGCTGACCTTAGGTTGTCATTGATTCGTGGGTGAGGGTCTGCACAGAGAGCTGAGGCAGTTAACCAGGGGCGTACCACTCCACCCCCCCCCCCCCCGAATTAATGACACAAATTATCCATTTAAGAGTACTGTTGCCAATTATGAACCCAAGTCGAAACCCTTCCCATTTAAGAAAGGCCAGGGCCCATCCTCACATCAGAGGAAGTCCAAGAGTGAAGTGGAGTGTTTCAAGTGTCATGAGAAGGGGCATATTGCGCGCTCATGTCCGAGCGCACCGCCTACAGCAGTGGTGTCACTAGTGAGCAACATCGGCGTTTCTTTGAGGTCTTCCGCGTTTGCCCGGGGTAAACGGTCGGTTGCGAAGTCATCGCCGGTGCAGAAGCAGCAGGAGGGCTCGTCACCCGTCCGTGATGTTTTTTGTGGTCATAGGGGGCACGGCACTGTGAGGTGGGCTGGTGTGAAGCATAGGCTTGAGTTGTTGCATGATACGGGCGCTTCCCAGACACTGGTTAAGAATTTCACTGGCAAGCCTGTTAACGTGGCTCGGGTTGTGGTGGTTCAAGGCATCAATGCTACGCGGTCTTACCCGCTGGTCAGAATGGAGCTTGAGGTGGACGGTGTGACACGGGAGTTGGATGTGGGTGTGGTGGAGAAGTTGCCAGTTGAGGTGGTCGACCTCCTTCTCGGTAATGACTTTGCGGTGCCCACTTCCGAGGTTCCACCCTTAGTCGTTGCCGAGAGGGCGGCCGACACCAGTGGGGAGGGGCAAGAGGGGCTCGAGATATCTCAGTCCGCTCAGGTGTCACAGCCTAGTCACCAAGTTCTAGACCAGCGGAGGAAGGGTCGGAAGGAGAAAGTCAAGGCTGATCGGGTTGAAAGTTTGGATCCAGCGACACTCCTTGGTGACTCGGTACTTGCACCCATTATGAGCTCCGGAGTGGCCCCAGAACCTGTCCCCCCTAGTGACATGGTTGGGCGTGATGGCACTCCGCGACAGAGTAGTTCCCAGGTGGAGGAGAGTTGTGGGAACGGGACTATTGAACACGAGGACGGGGAAACATGTCATGTGAACCTGTTAAAGGAGTTTGTGAGGCAACCACCTGAGCAGCCTACTGTCCCTATATTGGTCTGCAGCGGCCAAGGTGGAGAAGGAGAGGGGGGCAGTGGGGCACAGGTGGAGGAGAGTCGGGATTGTTATGTCTCGGTGGAGCAGTGGGCGGGGGATACGAGTCAGGTGGCTTTGGAAGCGCTAGAGCACCTGCCTGAGCAGCAGTGTGCAGCGCTCCAGCACCCGATCGGTCCATACCCCACTGTTTGTGCCGAGTACCCAGGCCTCACAACTCATGCGGTGCACGAGGTTCCGCCGGCAGGTCACTTGAGTGCCAGTAAACCGTTGGCCTCGTTGTTTCAGTGATTCAAGGTGGGCGACGAGGCTTTGGCATGGTTGTCAGGTCAGGGTCGACCCATGGCTGCCAAGGGTGGTGGTCAAAAGGAGGACTTTGAGCAGATTGGTGAGGTTGGCTGTGGAGTGGATGCGCCCGGCCGTCGCATAGCCTCCCAATGCTGGTCTAGTAAAATGCAACAGCCCTACCATAGACCGACTGTATCTGGCCATGTCGCTGAAGGCGGTGATGCTGCGCAGGCAGATGTAGTTGCAAGGAATGTGGGGGTGCGCATGTACGGTATCGGCGGGGAAGCCTTAGCAATTATGAACTATGGGAGTGACTGCACAGGTGGCACAGATTGTCCCTCTCATGACCTGGCTGTTCTAGGGACGAAGGTGGAGATGGAGGGAGACTATAGTTTAGAAGCTGCGGTCTCGGCTGGGTTGTGGGAGGGCACTAGGCATGTTGTTCTGCGAGATAAGTTGCAACCTCTTGTTCCTGAGCGACAAGAGGAGTTGTTTACTAGGCTATGGCAGTACGTCCGCATGTTTGTTGCTTCTCCAGGCCTGATGTACGGGGTAGAATCCGACATGGAGGCTGGAGACAGTGCAAGGCTCAAGTTAATTCCCTACCGTATAAATCCTGCTCGACAGCCTGTTGTGAAAGCAGAGCTAGACGACATGTGGAAAAAGGGTCTGAGGGATAAAGGATATCGTGAGTGGTCGTTGCCAGTAACTTTGCAACCTGAGTTAAGTGGCAAGATCTGTGTGTATGTTGATTGCAAGAGTGTGGAAGCATTATCCCTGACAGACGCCTATCCATTACCCAGAGTTGACGACACCATAGACCGCATCGGGGCTGCCTCGCTCATCACGAAGGTAGAACTAGTGAAAGGTTATTGGCAGGCCCCGTTGCCGGAAAGAGCGAAGAGAAGTGCCAGTCTTGCGATGAACTGGGCAGATTATCAGTGTCAGGTGTTGTTGTGCTGCTGGAACACAAGTTGGATGTGTGGCATGCTAAGGGCACTGATAATGTTTTGGCTGATTGTTTGTCACGGGAGGGTTTGTTTGCAGGAGAACCCTCGCCGTTCAGTCAGTGTGTGTTGAGAGTGGAGAAAAACTAGGCTTGCCACTGTAGTGCAACGCTGCCAAAAACACTATTAAAATATATAAAAACCTCACATAAAAAAACTTTCTTTTTGATAGTATATAAGTGCAGTATATCACAGCAAGCATCTAAGACACTCTGAGTTGTTGCCTTAGTAGGCTAGGCTTGGTGAAGCTTGCTCGTTGAGCGTGATATAATTATTATGATGCTATTATTTTGGGGAAGTGTTGTGCAGATTTGTTTTATAATGCAGTGTTTTATGTTTGTGATCGTGCCTTGTTTTCACAACTTGGGAGAGTGGCTAGGTGATGCGGGGTTGATGGGCGTTCTGTCTGGTCAGATGTGGGGTTCGCCTGTGGCTGAAACGTTCCACATCTTGGGCGGAGTGTTACGCTGGCCAGCTTGCCAGAATGCGCTCGTGACTCGCTAGCGCTCGCCAGGGCAGTGATATGGGCTACAATAATCATAGAACGATGTTCTTTCTTTCATAGAGTACATTTTGTCACAGACAGATCAGTGGTGATCTTTATTCTTGTCTGTGACACTTGGAAGTATTTTATATCATTGCTAGAATATAGGATGCATTGTCGTGAAGGAGAGAGAGAGAGCGAGCGAGCAGGGTGGGGGAGGTGAGTGTTGCTCTTCCTCCTCCCTCCTCCCTCCCGGAGGTTCCCGCCCGCGTGGTCCTTTCTCTCGGTTTTGATTGGCTGGTGGTTCCTGGCGCCTTCTGCAGCCCTGCTGCCTGGTGATGTAGCGGCCTGTGATTGGCTGACCACCATGCCTTTGTGTGTGATCCTAGGGGTCCCGAGAAGCTACCTTCCTCAGAGCTAGGCTTGGTGGGCTAGGTCCTACATGTCCCTTGCAATTCTGTCCCCCATATAACCCTCTATACTACTATCTCTCTCTCTGAACTTCTTCGGTTTCATACTTCTCTCTTTATTCAATTACTTATCCCTTCTGGTTCTGCATACGGCTTCCATAGTCGGCCAGTCGTATTACCAGCACCAGCTCTCCATATATGTATGCTCTAGTTTTAGGGATTATTAGAGTCATAGTCAAATTGTACCATAGTGTTGGCGTGCTTCTAAATATTGGGCTGTTCTCTCTTATTATTTAATGCTAGACAGTGGAAGGTATCTTTGGTCGTTGTCTGAGTTATGTATGTGGCAAGTCAGAGCCTGTACAACATCGACGAAGCTAGCTAGCCTGTAACCCTTGTGCATATTTTCCTTTGCGAGTGTAGCAGTATACAAGTGAAGGGCTTTTGCCTACTATCACCTGTATGATTGCTACCTCATTTTGTTGACCTTTGTGGAGCCCCAGGGCTAGACTAGATACTAGAGATCTGGACTTACCAAGAGAGCCTACAAGTCACTTAACGTAACATAAGGGAAATCTGTTCAAGGGGAGGCAGTAGGCTACGAGCATGCTTGCGCTCTGCCTAGCTTCTTAGTAAATTTTTATGCCACTGCTAGACTTTATTAGTGAGAAAGACAGCATTTTGTTTATTAACTTTAATTGTGTATGCTTTAGGAATTATTCACGCCTTATTTTAGCCTAGGTTGATGCATAGTGCACAACCCAGTTTGGCTGTTACGTTGGCTAAGGATGTACTGTTTTGAGTGGCGATTATTAGTGCTGTCACAGAGTTGTTGCACTCCCTTGTTATATATATGTATCCTACTTATTGGTGTATTTAAGATACACGCTTTGGTGTCCTGCCCCTGCATTATTTCTGTTCTATATTAACGAGCATCTTAGAGCATCAGATGTTTTCAGAAGATTCTTTATCTGATTGCTGTAGGACTAGACTTCCAGTGTTTTCATAGAGCATTGTAGAGTTTAGTGTTGAGTACAGACTCACACTAAAGTTAATGTAAGCATATACTCCTTTATTAAATCTTATTATAGTTTATGCAAGCATTGTTATTACTTAAGAGCATTTTATTAACGTAAAGTACTCCTGTTGTGAGCAGGCTTTGCCGTCATCGGTAAGCCTTTGTAGAAGTGCACTAAAACCCAGTTAATTGATACCCCGTTATCCAGTAGATTAACTCTGGAGGGTTTTAAGTGTTTTGTTCACCGGCGTAATAGTTCGAGGGTTTGGAATTAGCGTACCGTTGTTGCAGATATAGCCTATCATCTAGTCCAATATTGAGTGCCCTTGTTTATTTCGTAGTGCCGGTCGTAACAGGACCGTACTCTTAAGCCTGTGGGAAGGGCTTTGTTGTACTGTACAGTCTGGGACTAAAGTCGTGGTCTAGATCTTCAGCCAACCATTAGTCCCCTCTGACGGCGGTATTCGAAGCAATCCGAGATATGATGTGCTTGGCTCTCCATAGATGGCTCTGTTCGACACGTCCAGGTAGCGCCAGAAGTAAGCGAGAAACTTCCTCTCTCTTGGTGGATTACGACCATGCCAACTAGAACACAGCCACACACACACACTACTTCATTTTTTGAATGTATGGAATATAAATGCTAAAAGGAAGCGAAAATGCACTGGGTATCTATGACCGGCACAGATTTCAGAGTTAAAAGTGGTGTGTGACATTTTCCTGTATAGGTAATATATAGGTATATATCCCTATATACAGTAGTTTATTTATGCGAATACTATAACCAATAATGGGTGTTTATAGTATAGTTCGATAAATGACGGTATTGCTAGCGACAACAATATTTATATAAAATTGAGATTAGGATACTAATAATGCAACACAAATGCTGTAATTGAATATGGTATGGTTCATAGGAATGACATAACGTGGTGTATTTCTATTTTCTATTACTCTAGACATATCGAAAGCCTTCGAGAGTGTCTGGCACAAATCTTTAATTTCCAAACTACCCTCCTTGGGTTTCTATCCCCTTATCTGTGCTTTTGTCTCTAATTTCTTTCAGACCGCTCCATAGCGGCAGTTGTGGACGGCCATCATTCACTTTCTCAACCTATCAACTCCAGTGTTCCTCAGGGTTCTGTCCTGTGTCCAATTATCTTTCTAATATTTATCAATTATCTCCTCAACTGTACCTCTAGTTCTATCCATTCATATACTGATGACTCTACCTTACACTATTCAACTAGTTTTCCCATCAACCCAGCATGCAAACACTCCTAATCAAATGTGGCGAGGCCACAGAATGCCAATCATCTGATCTTTCAATTATTTCTGATTGAGGCAGAGAAAATCATGTTACTTTCAACGCCTCCAAGACCCAATTTCTCCCTCTATCTCTCCATCACAATCTTCCACAAGAGTATCAACTATTCTTCAACAACACACAACTCAACCCTTCATCTTCTCTCTTCTTTTCGGAGAAGAAATCGACTCAGCACAGGACAACCAGGAAGGAGGACCGAAGACAGCGAGGGCGGCAACCTGCGAAGGAATTAAATGCTAATCTGTAAAGAACCGCGAATTTGGATAAAGCTCCACCAACACGACCCAAATTCAAAACCGCCAGGGATAACGACCGAGGACCGATGTCAGCCATGAATGTAAATGTAGATCCGATCAGAACCAAACATTTTATTAAAGAACGTTCTGTGAGTTCTAAAACCGCAACTTTAAAGGTATTCTATGCAAACGCTCGTAGCATACGCAATAAATTTTCAGATTTAGAGGAACTAGTGTTTACTGAAAATTATGATGTGATTGGTATAACAGAATCTTGGCTCAATACAGTAGATAGAGACTTTTTAGCAGAGTATTCACTTCCCGGTTATGTAATGTTTGAGAAAAGCCGAATAAATAAAAATGGAGGTGGCGTTTTATTTTATATCAAAGAAAGTCTTAACCCGACCCTCTCGTCAAAACCTCAAATTGTAAACGTCGACACATCTTTTGTGCTAATAAAGAATAATAAAGGTACAAAAATAATACTTGCATTAATATACAGACCTCCAGCTCAATCAGTGCAAACTGACCGAGAAATTTATGAACAAATTGCAGATGTAAGTAACTCACAAGATACCGTATTTTTTGGCGACTTTAATTTACCTGTGACCAAGTGGGGCGATACTCTTACTTCACACTCCGGACATGACTTGTATACGAACTTGCAAGAGAGTTTGCTTTATCAATTTGTTCGAACACCGACCCGTGGTAATAACGTTCTTGACATTGTACTTGCAACAAAAGAAGAATTAATAGAGAATTTGAATGTTGGTGATGAATTCAGTAACAGCGACCATCGTACGATAACTTTCACTTTAAACTTTACTAGTAACGAACCAAATAGTAGCATCGAAAAAGTGCCTAATTTCAAGAAAGCAAACTTTCATAAACTTAGAGCTATGTTTAAAGAAACTGACTGGAGCTTTTTAATTAACAATAACGACATAAATACATCTTGGAAGTTATTCGAAACCACTTACCTAAAAGCAGTGCAAGACTGCATACCATCGAAAATACGGCGTCCAGGCCATAATAATAAGCCCAAATGGTGGAATAAAGATATTTCAAACTGCCTGCTTGCTAAAAAATTTGCTAATGATAGATTAAAATCCTCACAAAATGACGAAGAACGGGTGAAATTTGTAGAGCTACGACGCAAAGCCAAAAAGTTAATTAAGCAAAGTAAAAAGACCCTAGAGTTACATATTGCGAATCAAAGTAAAACAAACCCGAAAGAATTCTATAGTTATATCAGAAAGAAAAAAGTAGTTACTTCAACTGTTGGACCGTTAGTCGATGAAAATGGAGAATACACCAAAGACGAAGTACAAATGAGTAATGCCCTCAATACCTTCTTTGCATCAGTTTTTACAACAGAAGACCTCAGTGATATCCCTACACCATCGCCGATTCAGATTGATAATTCAGATGTTCTAAGCAATATCACCGTTACAGAGAGAGAAGTATTGAATTGTTTAGATAAACTCAAGGTAAATAAAACGCCTGGACCTGATACAATCTCGCCTAGAGTTCTAAAGGAAGCTAAGGATGAGCTCTCCAAACCACTGACATTACTATCCAATAAATCCTTGCAGTCTGGAACTATGCCTGATCAGTGGAAGATAGCCAACGTAACACCGATATTCAAAAAAGGCAGCAAATCCCTACCCAGTAACTATCGTCCAATTAGCTTAACCTCAGTTGTATGTAAAATGCTAGAAACGGTCATACGAGACAGACTCGTAAATCACTTAGAGGAAAATAACATACTTAAAGATACTCAACACGGCTTTCGTAAAAAAAGTTCCTGTTTAACAAACCTCTTAGACTTCTTCCACGATATCCTCAACCTCTACGATGAGAGTAAAGCTGTAGATATTATATACCTTGATTTTCAAAAGGCCTTTGACAAAGTTCCCCACAAACGTTTACTGCTAAAACTAAAAGCGCATGGAATACAAGACGGTGTGTTGAAATGGATAGAAAATTGGCTCAGCGACAGAAAGCAAAGAGTAGTCATAAACGGTAAGGCATCGAAATGGACCAATGTAAGTAGCGGGGTACCCCAGGGATCGGTACTAGGACCAATTCTCTTTCTAATTTACATCAACGACATAGATGAGGGTCTCACCTGTACAATCTCAAAATTTGCTGACGATACAAAAATTGCAAATAGCGTACTCTCAAAAGATCAAGTTGACGATATGCAACACAATCTAGATAAATTGTCACATTGGGCCCAAATTTGGCAAATGAGTTTCAATGCGGATAAATGTAAAGTACTACATATCGGATACCTAAATAAGAAAGCAAACTATTCGATGAATGGCACTCAGCTTAAGAATGTAAACAGAGAAACCGATCTGGGAGTAACAATATCGAGTAACCTAAAACCGAGTCAACAATGTTCAGAAGTTGTTAAGAAGGCAAACAAAATAATTGGCTTTATAGGCAGATCATTTGAGCATAAATCCAAAGACGTAATCCTAACCCTTTACAATTCCTTAGTCCGCCCTCTTCTGGAATACTGCGTTCAATGCTGGTGCCCTTATTACCAAAAAGACATAAACAAGCTAGAACGAGTTCAACGTAGAGTTACCAAAATGATACCTAGCCTAAAGAACAAACCATACGAAGAGCGTCTTAGAGAATTAAATCTATTTCCTTTAACCCAGCGCAGATTAAGAGGTGACTTAATTCAAGTGTTCAAAATCATCAAAGGCATCGACAATATGAACTGTAGTAAGTACTTCACTATCGACCAATCTAATTACACGCGGGGAAACGGTTGCAAAATTATTGGTAAATCTTTTAACTCACACGAATCTAAGAATTTCTTCTTCAATCGAGTTGTCAACTTGTGGAATGGGCTTCCCCGAGACGTTATAGACTGCAGCACCGTTGATTCATTTAAATTCCGCCTACACAAATATCTCGCATCAAACCCGCGACTGACTGCGTTTGTAAATGAATAACTTTATTTTTTCCTCCCCTCAGTTACTAACCCATATGTCCCCTACTAACTTCCTAGTCCTGCCACGTTAGTGGCAGGGCAGTAGTTCCCTTTCCAATGTTCTCTTACCCACTCTAAACCACTGTTTGGACACTTGATCCTCAGTGTTTTGGAGGACAAGCAGCCTAGAAGGGTCACTAGATCTGTTGTTGCTTGATTTCCTTTGTACTCCTTTGTACTCCTTTAACATTATAGGTGTATCTTTTTCATCTGACCTTTCATGGAAAGATCATATTACCACTCTTGCTAAAAACAGCTTCCCAAAAGTTAGGTGTGCTCAACCGTCTCCGCGGGTTCTTAACCCCCGCACAGCTTCTTGCTCTGTATCGGGGAACAGTGCGCCCCTGTATTGAGTATTGTTCGCATGTGTGGGGAAGCTCCAACCATACCTCACTTCTCGAACGAGTAGAATCCAAAGCATTTTGCCTCATCAACACGCCTCCTCTTACTAGTTCCCTACAATCTCTTTCTACACGCCGCAATGATGCATCTCTTTCACTCTTCTATCGCTTTTACAATAACCAGTGTTCTTCAGAGCTCTCTCAGTGTATACCCTCTCCCTTGCGGCGAGTGAGAGGCACCCATCTTTCAACACAGTCCCACTCTTATTCTGTCCAGCTCTCCAACCCATGAATTGGCAAATTTTCTCAGTCTTTCTTTTACTCAAAAAGTGAACTCTGGAACTCTCTCCCTCAATAAATGTTTCCTTTATCCTATGACTTGGACTACTTTAAACTTCGTGTGTCCAGGCATTTTGACTTCAACGTCCCTTGAATGTGGTTATGTCTCTCTTTACTTTGAGGGATACACACGCTACAGGCAACCTGCCTTTTGTCTCCTCCATAAAAAAAAAAAAAACAAAACATAAGATTAATTAAAACACAACATGTATGATATTAATATAATGTCGAGGAACAATAGACAATAGAAGGAAACAATTAAAGGATTACCTATATGAGAATATTAATATACAGTATTGCATTAAAACAATATTGCGATTTATTTAATTCCATCATTCCAAACAGTAAATTGTGTTAGAGATCCCTCCGCCCAACCTTGGCTTGTATCCCACCACCCTTTGATCATCCCGACGATTTTTTTATTATTAAAAAATACCTCTACAAACGTTAATATGTTTCACTATTTCATATCTCCTTCAACAGAGTTTGATCATAGTGTAATAAATAAAATTCATATGTTATTCTAATACCGTCTATATCTCATATCTTCATGGAGGAGAGTGAAAGTTTATGAAACGCTCCGGAGCAAGGAGAAAAGAACTATAGCTCTTTTAGTAGTTTAGGGCGATTCATATTTCAAACTAGGTCTTATTAAACTCTTTTCTTCCATGGATATTTTCTAATAGTGTATAAAAAACAGATAATAGCTAAAATAAGGCATGAGGTTGATTTAGGGATGACCGAAAAGTTTAAACAACTTCCCAGACTGTAATACGGTAGTTAACCCTCTCCGACATATGACGCGATTTTGAGCCTATTAGGGATACTTTAAAACCTTTGTTACCATCAGGGGTATTTAGAAACCTTTAGTTTAGTTACTTCAACCTCTGCTGTTTTCTTTGAGTTAGCTGTGGGCAGAAAACTAATTTTGGAGAGGTAATTATAAGAGTGAGAGAACTCTATTTATTATTGCTAATCTGGCAACCTCTGCATCATATGAGTCTGAAGGGGTTAATCTATAATAATATAGAATAATAAACCTACTATAGGTTTCAGAGGCCGTGTGGCATCGTTTTTCGGGAATAACTTATTAGCAAACAGTTGGATCAGTATGATATTTTGACACAGCTTTTTTCACACCGTCTCCTAATTGTTGTCAATATTGTGCATCACCAAAAGTGTAGAAATAAGCCACTTGTCCCTGTGTCATGAGGTTAAAGTCGCACATTTATGTCTAAGAAACGGACAAGGCTAAGGCCGTGGCTTACCTGTAAGAACAACCAAACCATTATTGCTCCTCCATCAAACACGGTAGTTATCAGCCACCACCCAACCCTATTATCGCCTTTAAATTCAAGTTATCTGTCAATATCAAGTATAAATATACAAACAGTCTCTAATTTTGTATATTTATACTTGATATTGACAGATAACTTGAATTTAAAGGCGGTAATAGGGTTGGGTGGTGGCTGATAACTACCGTGTTTGATGGAGGAGCAATAATTATTTGGTTGTTCTCACAGGTAAGCCACGGTAGCCTTGTCCGTTTCTTAGACATTAATGTGCGACTTTAACCTCATGACACAGGGACAAGTGGCTTATTTCTACACTTTGGTAATGCACTATATTGAAACAATTAGGGGACGGTGTGAAAAAAGCTGTATCAAAATATCATACTGATCCAACTGTTTTTTTTTTTTTTCTATGTGATTGAGGGAGGCAAAAGGCAGAATTACCTATAGCGAGTGCCTCCCCCATAGTTGAAAGAGTGACAGGGCCAACATCAAGGGACGATCGAGCCAAAATGCCTGGACACACGGAGTTTGAAGCAATTTAAGTCATAGGAAGAGGGAAAGACTGATTCTGGGAGAGAGTTCCAGAGCTCAGCTGCTGAGTAGAAGAAAGTTTGAGAGTAACGTTTCACTCTTGGGTTGGAGAGTTGCACAGAGTAGGGGTGGGATTGAGTTGCAAGACGGGTACCACGTGCCCTACGTAAAGGAGGTGGTATGCACTGGGAAAGCTCTGAGGAACACTGATTATTATAGTAGCGATAGAATAGCGAGAGAGATGCAACATTGCAGCGGAGAGAGATTGCAGAGAGTTGGTGAGTAGACGGGAGTTAATGATACGAAAGGCCTTCCTTTCAACTTTGTCTAGGAGAGCGGTGTGAGAGGAACCTCCCCACACATGTGAACAATACTCAATAAGTTATTCCCGAAAAACGATGCCACACGGCCTCTGAAACCCATAGTAGTTGTGTCAATTGTTTATATTATACAGCACACCTCTAAGTGTGTACAGGTTTGATAATCATTGGGCCTAGTCAGTATTTGATAATATTGAATAACATTTCATAGTAACTATTGTATGCAAGGTTTCAGAAGCCATCTCCTCCACATTAAATTTAGTGCCCTCGAGAACTCCTTGACACAATTATTTGTGTTAGGTGTTCTAGTTATGTCTTTGCTCAGCAGGTCAATCATCCTTTCTGTAATTACCAGTTAATTAATCTGAATGACAGTACGCTTTATTTTCTACAATGATAAGATTATTGGGTTACAAAATAAAACTTATATTTATAAAAAAAAAAAAAATTTCCGCTTATATAAAATCGAAAATATATATCCACTATACAGGGCAACTTATTCAGTTCACTACCCATTACAAAATGTGTCACTATTCTGTTTATCCTGTTGTGGTATGCTTCCTAATAATGCACATCTTGCTACACGAGAGAAATCTTCTTAAAATTAAGATGTACATAATACAATGTTTTCTTTCACTCTTTGCCCATATTGACCCTGCCAAACCCTACAATTTATTTGTTATTAATTTCCCTCCAACACCAAACACCTCCAATGAAATTATTAAAGCCTCTCTCCCACTATCCCTCCCTCCCTTCACCTCCCACTACCCCCTCCCTCCCTTCATCTCCCACTACGAGTTAAAGGAGAGATACTCACAATGCAGTGAATATTTGAATGGAGAATTATACTCACCTGGTAGAAAATTATCTTTTATTATTTACATGGATGCGACAGTTTTGACTCTCACAACCGCTCTTCACAACTGAATAAATCTCCAAATAGAGTCGAAACTTGGCGTGTCCTTGTAAATAATATCTAGGAGCAGTCTATCAAAAGATGTTGAACTGTGACTGGAACCTGACAACAAGGGCAAAGCGTGGGAACATCCCCCGATATAAAAAAAAAGCTATGCATGAGCGTAGTGTGACTGAGCCTCAGGCGAACCAAGGTAGTCCCCTACATTCTATTATGATAGACAGAATATTGCCAGGGAACTATGGTTAGTTTAGTTAAGTGTAGATAGTTATTGTCATGGACGTCTGCTTGCCACCACTGACGTAGGAGTTGGGTAACGTTTGAGAAATTACCAGATACAGGAATAGGTCACGGCATGATCAAGTTGAGTAGATTTTTTACGCAAAAAGTCGTAGTATTTCCAATATCCTCTAGGTATAATATATTTCTAAACATTAGTGCAAACCAACTATGATTATTCAAATTATACATGAAATATGACTACATTATAATAGGCTATAGACTTGTGTTGCATTCACTTACAAAGTTTTGTATACTGTATCCACTATAGGCCTATACCATTTCCCTAGTAATCTAGAATACTCGGTGTCCTTATCTACATTGCTATGTTTTCCCATTATTAAATATTTAATCATTAATATCCGGAACGGCGTCTTAAAGGTGGGTGTGCATGCTATTATTTTCCTCCACAATCATTACCGGCAGTGTGCACTATAGCTTTCGGTGCAATGTTTTCGGCTACAATGGCTTAATTATTTATATAATGGCCAAAACAGGATATGGGTGACACTTTTCTGGATTCGAAGTTTAAACGCTCTGATGACGTATGCCCAGCAACACAACAAGCTCTTCTGACAGGTGGAAATGGAGGATAGTGACAGTAGTTCCGATTCATTTGCCAATACTGAGGGTGATAACCGTGATTATGGCGAAGAACCTCAAGTGATGAATATTGGTGGTGTCCAGGCTTATATGTATGAACCTGTAGGACGAGATCCAGCAGCAGGAGAGGAGGGAGAAGCAGCTGTGATTACCGCCCGCCTTGTTTACACTACTCGGAGCCGCGGCGGACGCTAGCAATCATGTCCCCGTCTATTTTGACTGCATTTGGATACAATAATGAAAGCCCGCCCCTCATCCCTCCATGACTTATTGTCATCATCATATACATTGCCAACAGGGTGCACAAAACAGAAAAAATCGCTGTAAAAATGGACGGGAACTTAACCGTGGCGATCGACTTATGTAAACATGATGACCTTACGCCTGGTCACTACATATCCTGCCTGGTCACTACATATCCTTCCCAACAATGTTTGCGCCACTCACTGTTTTTTTTTTTTTTTTTTTTTGTTAGCCTAGTTGCTAGTAGTTGAATTTCAACCAATACATTTCTTTAGCCTAGGTTAGGCCTATATCCATCGGCGCTGATTGTATAATTTGGGCTAGGCTTAAGTTAGCCCATATTATCCACTCTCCTGACTCCTGAAATTGGCAAGCACGTATGGGTGGGAAGGTGGTTTGGGGGATGGTGAGGGGAAGCTAGAAGGGTAATTGACTCGTGTTACAAATATGGAGCCGATTGGTGAGGTAGTTTCGCCATCACGGAATTTCATTTTTTTATGTGATGATCTACGGATAGGCTGGAAGTGGGTGGTGGGAGGAAGTTTGGGTTGAGTGGGAAGACAGAAGGGTAGGGGACTTGTCACACAAATATGGAACCAATTGGTGCAGTCGTTTCGCCGCCACATATTTTCCTTTTTTTCCTTTGTGATGGCCTGATGCGGCGACCCATGGTCGGCGAGTGGATTGGGGGAGGGGGTTGGGGTGGTGGTAGCAAGAAGCCAGAAGGGTAAGGTACCGTTGTGGACAGATGAAACAGATACAGATAAGTCGCTCAATAGGGGGCAGCACAATTAGTGTCCATAAATTATCTGGTAACAGTGATGTTGTGGGGGTAGGGGATGAAGGTATGGGGTGGAGGGAGGGGGAGGAGTGGAAGAGGGAAACCAGCGCAGCGGCGAGGTGGGGGTGGAGGCAATTGGGTGACCAAATACGTTACTGTGAAAACATAATGTATGTGTTTTGAACATTATATGGGATTATTATTGTAAACTATTGGTTTGATGTTATTAATGTAACATATAATACTAACAAAGTGAAACAGAGACACCCTTCAATAAAAAAACAGTGTGTTTCTAACTCTAGAATCATAAGTGGGGAGGGTGTTATTATTAGTATTATTATTATTGGATATTTGTCAAGATTTATTACTGTGTAGGTTAAAGTCATATTTAATTTTAGAAATGCTATGTTATGTCCTATATATTACAAGCCCCATACATGAAATATATTTATATTTATTCCATACCATGTGTGTATTTTCGTACAACATTTCGTTATTATGATAACAATAATAACGGAAAGGCAGCAACTCCTCCGTTTCAATCATCTTTGAGATATTTTCCTAGTTATTAAGCTTTATGTTATTAACAATCTAGTGTTAAAAATGATCCAAAATCACAGAAGCATACATAACCACATATATGAACATGAACCCTGTTTTTAAAAACGAGGTTAAATGTTTAAGGAGGACGGATAATATGTTGCTCCCGTTTCTCTTTTGCGCATTTCCTCTCCCACTGATGTGTATGTTAAATGTAATATATCAAGCTGTAAGTATCAGTCTACATATACTTATGTGTGTATACAAATACTTATTACTTTCAGTATTCTACTGTACTTCTCACTTCTCAACTTGTTCTTCCTCTGTC
This sequence comes from Paralithodes platypus, assembly GCA_032716605.1. Lineage (NCBI taxonomy): Eukaryota > Metazoa > Arthropoda > Malacostraca > Decapoda > Lithodidae > Paralithodes > Paralithodes platypus. Next base: position 47,410,615 of record CM064566.1, read on the forward strand.
CAATTGTCTTTCTGTCCTACTTTACTCCAGCCATCTGGTCTGGTATTATTTTTGGCTTATGCATGCACCATATCTCTCCTTGTGCATCGGTTCATCTTTTTCTAGATTGTTAGTAGCTACATCTCAAACCTCTGAAGTCTACTTTTACCTATATTATGTCATCATATAATATATTTTCCATATTATCTTAAATACACCTTTAAATCATTAAGCAGTACAATGCATTATTGTCGTTTTACTAGTTTTATATTCCATGCATCTTTGCTCATCATAATTATTTCCAATCATATTGGGTATTTCATTTTATTCCCAACCCTTTCTTAATACGAGTATGGTTGTTCACTCGAATTTCACGATCATTATAGGAGATTCCTGAGCTTTGGAATGGTCTTTAACTATTAAATCGGAAATTACTATACATTTCTCCTCCAACTACAAAACGTACCGCCTAAAATTAATGCACTCCTTTACTATATGCCACAATAAGTGAAGAAGTGTATCCTTATATCTCTGAAGCACTAAACAACTGTATACAGCTTGGAACCGACAGCAAGGAATGGCCCCTAATCTCAATTAACGCTTTGTTTAACATCTCACCTAACCACCTTCTATTGTGATTTTTCCTCTCTCTCTCTCTCTCTCTCTCTCTTCATATCCAATATTTAAATGACGTATATAGGCATTTACAAAATGATACCTTTACATTTTAATGTAGTACTACTTCATTGTTGTCTTCTGTTTAGATCGCCTACTGAGTTGTGATATCGGGAACGTGCTATTCTTCAAACAAGTTAGGAACCCCGATCGTCAGAAACATCTGAACTACCTGTTAGTTACCCAACAAGGGAAGATATAGTACTTGTTATTATTTGTCAGTTCGAGAGTTCGTCAAATTTCAAATATTATAGTTGGTGTTTCAGCATAATGGTGAGTGTATAGGTCATAGTAGTAACGAAAATATGCATATATGGTATATATATAATACGGTATCAAAGACAAGCCAATTTAAGTGTTTTCCAAGTGTACCGGAGGTGTTAACAGCGTTGCCATCGTCACGGGTGGTACACTTTGTCTACATCCACCATGGAGAGAAGAAGGATTGACCAGGTAGCTAGGCGAGCTAGGATTGTGGGCATGTGGGAAACCGGGGTGTCAATTCGCTACATAGCTAACCACTTAGGCACATCTACTGGGACTGTATCGAGGTGGACAGAAAGGTAAGTCGAAGAGGATAAATGTTGCTATCTAAGTAGCATAGCCTCCGATAGTGCAGTTAGGATATTGTACATGCTAAGATTGGTATGCAGGATTCGAAACTGCATAATAAATCGTAGGCTTGTGCAGTATTCTTTAACTGTCTTCGTGGCGCAATGCATAAGTGTGTTGATTTTCGGTGTGAGCATCCTAGGTTCGAATCCCCGGACTGCCACATGTGTTTGTTAATTTCATTAATCGAGTTTAGGAGTAAAGTTGGTTGGTGGAGAGAACATAATATTATTAATTATATAAATCGGTGTAACTAGTAATCATGTGCCTATGTTATTAATGCACTGCATCATCATAGTGACTACGGTATATTTCTTTGGATTTGAGTTTCATTGTTACAGTGATCTTTAACCCTTTCAGTATCACGAATGTCATTTGTTTTATTTCCGCTATATTTAGACAATGTTTTATAGGTAAGGAAGGATTTGTAGTAGCTAACACGGTTGGTTGAGATAGTGTGAATCCATTTAACTGCTACCGTACCCGTCCATGCTAAGCTGATGAAATGGTCTAATAATTTGCACAATATAATGAAAACCTCACCGGTACTGAATTGGGTAAGTAAAGATTGGCAATTAACTGATGGCAGCAGTAGAACACCGATTAAGTCAACTTAAATTATCTGTAAAAATGTAAAACTATATATTTAGTAAATCATCCCTGATGATAAATAATTAATAACTTAAGGATTTTCGTATAACGTGTAACGAACTTCATAAATTATTTACGTTAATATACATAGTAACTATATATGTGTATTTAAATGTCTAAATTACAGTTTTGATCCGTTTCTGTATAAAATAATGTGTTAAAATTGTCTTTATATGAGAATTAAAATGTTTGATTAGACTAAATGCTTTCGTATTTTACACATCATCTGCACTATGTCGTCAATATATACTTGTTTATATTGCCATCACAAATATTTATTTAAGTCAATTGATTAACATGTTTGAAGTTAGCAAGACAGTAAATAATGTCCTGCATAATTTACGCAAAACATACACTAACACGAAACATGAACTTTGCGTCAGATTTTATATTTTTACTCCAGCATCCTCCTGACAGAGTAGTTCAAGAAACCGTGCATATTCAAGTTTGTGAGCAAGATCAGCTTTAATGCGAAGGTCCTACCAGAATATAGGCTTCAAAGCACCTGCTCCCATCACTTGATCTCGTTGTGGCTTTACATTTCTCAAATTCCAGTGATTTGCTCTACAGTATATTTGGTCAGAATCTTTCTTTGGTGAATGCAATCTTCGTAATTGATTTAGGGAATGAGTGATAGGTATATATATATTATTCAAGTAATCCAGATTGGAATAATATAATTACAAAATCTCGCAGATGGCAAACGAGTGGAGACCTGACGAACCTTGCCCGCGGTAGACCACCACGATGCACCACACCAGCCCAAGATCAAGCTATCGTCGGTGCAGCACAAGATAACCCACTCACTAATGCTCGAGCCATTCTTGATAACTTGCAACTGGAGATTAGTGACCGAACAACGAGAAGACGCCTGAATGAGGGGAGACTTCGCCATCGAGTGCCAGCAGCCAAAGAAGCGTTAAACGACCGGCATCGCGAGGGACGGCTGCAGTTTGCACAACAGTATGTTGACAAGGGTGAAGATTTCTGGGGACGTGTCATCTAGACAGATGAAAAAAACTTGTATTCAACGTCCCATGGAAAACTACGTTGTTGGAGACCAAACAACACAAGGTAAGCTCCATCACGGCAACCCTAAGCTAATTAAATCTTTGTCAGAATTTTACAATTGTTAATGACTGGCCATTACATTTTTTTATGCGAGTAATAGACACCAAGCTTCATTATTATATAAATTTAACGTGATTACCTATGCTTCGGAATAAATAATATTATGGCTTAGTATAAATGTGCTTATAATAATTACGTTAGTTTTCTTCTCACACAGACACACACACACACACACACACACACACTATATTGGAATTCAATTAAATATTCTATATAATAAAGGATACACCAGAGCTATTACTATAATGCCCTACTGTATAATGTATGTAATTATATATATTTTGTTTTTCTGCACACAGATATGACCGAAGAAACATCTACGAGGAAGCTAGGAGCGGTCATCAAACCGTGAATGTTTGGGGCTGGGTAACACTCCACGGGATGGGTGACATTCATCAGATTCACGGGCGCTTCAATGCAGTGAAATATGTGGACATTTTCAATAATTTCTTTGTGCCATCATTTAATAACCGGAACCACCCCTTTCCCCCTGGTCAGGTATATTTTGTCCATGATCGGTGTCCTGTGCATCAAGCACATATTGTGCAGAATTGGTTTCAGGAGCACCCCCAGTTCCACCTTTTGCCTTGGCCAAGCAAAGGTGCAGACTGCAACCCTATTGAGAACATTTGGGGTTCAATGGTAAACAGCTGGGAACCTGCTAGAGAGCGCACTGCACAAGAATTAATGAACCACACCAGCACGGTATGGGAGACCTTCCGAGCCAAGCCCGACCTTGTCCGGCGCCACACCCAAAACATGCCTGCAAGACTGCAGGCAGTCATTGAGAAAAAAGGGGGGTGGACCGGCTATTGAACTACGCTTCATATCTATATCTTTAGTTATGTTCATATTGAATATATTGTTCAAACTTTATTCATACTGTTGAGATGTGTTTTTTCCTTATTTATTTTTGTTTTGTTTGTTTTAATAAAAGTAAATAATCCTTGCCATTTTTGTCCACACATTTATTGCAAATAAAAATGTCTGTGAAAGCTTTCAATTACATTTGTCTAACCTTCCCATAAGTAATGCAATCTTCAATAAAAAGTATAATTATATATTTAAAAAATACATACAGATTATCGTTTCCAATTGTCATGAGTGGCAACGATATCACATTTAAGTATTATTCTGGGGCGTGCTAGCCATGGCATATATATTAACTTTGTATTATATGTGTCGATGTGAATTTAAAACAAAAAATATTAATAAATAATAACAAATACTTAAATGTATCTATAAATAAAGCAGAATCCAGGAAACAAAGGATGCCTAATATTTAGTCGCATAGCAATTCACCTGTTCAAGAAAAACAACCATGTAAATATAATGTGTCAATACAATCCTCAAAGTTTCGGTATAGAGGCGCAAAAGACCTTTTCATAAAATAATATACACAAATTGAAAAGCAAGTTATTTTTATTGGCCAAACCTTTTGGTAGATATGCTCAACTATACTGATACATGGGTGGTGTAAGCTGTATCTCAACTATACTGATACATGGGTGGTGTAAGCTGTATCTCAACTATAATGATACATGGGTGGTGTAAGCTGTATCTCAACTATACTGATACATGGGTGGTGTAAGCTGTATCTCAACTATAATGATACATGGGTGGTGTAAGCTGTATCTCAACTATAATGATACATGGGTGGTGTAAGCTGTATCTCAACTATACTGATACATGGGTGGTGTAAGCTGTATCTCAACTATAATGATACATGGGTGGTGTAAGCTGTATCTCAACTATACTGATACATGGGTGGTGTAAGCTGTATCTCAACTATAATGATACATGGGTGGTGTAAGCTGTATCTCAACTATAATGATACATGGGTGGTGTAAGCTGTATCTCAACTATAATGATACATGGGTGGTGTAAGCTGTATCTCAACTATAATGATACATGGGTGGTGTAAGCTGTATCTCAAATGGAAGCACGATTATGCAGAACCTTTTCTGCATACCATGATGCGTTCCAGTTATTTTGTGTTAAGTTTTGACGGCATCGGAAGAGAAAGCGTTAATTGAGATTAGGGGCCATTCCTTGCTGCAGGTTCTAAGCTGTATACAGTTGTTTAGTGCTTCAGAGATATAAGGATACACTTCTTCACTTATTGTGGCATATAGTAAAGGAGTGCATTAATTTTAGGCGGTACGTTTTGTAGTTGGAGGAAAAATGTATAGTAATTTCCGATTTAATAGTTAAAGACCATTCCAAAGCTCAGGAATCTCCTATAATGATCGTGAAATTCGAGTGAACAACCATACTCGTATTAAGAAAGGGTTGGGAATAAAATGAAATACCCAATATGATTGGAAATAATTATGATGAGCAAAGATGCATGGAATATAAAACTAGTAAAACGACAATAATGCATTGTACTGCTTAATGATTTAAAGGTGTATTTAAGATAATATGGAAAATATATTATATGATGACATAATATAGGTAAAAGTAGACTTCAGAGGTTTGAGATGTAGCTACTAACAATCTAGAAAAAGATGAACCGATGCACAAGGAGAGATATGGTGCATGCATAAGCCAAACATAATACCAGACCAGATGGCTGGAGTAAAGTAGGACAGAAAGACAATTGGACAGAGGAAGAACAAGTTGAGAAGTGAGAAGTACAGTAGAATACTGAAAGTAATAAGTATTTGTATACACACATAAGTATATGTAGACTGATACTTACAGCTTGATATATTAAATTTAACATACACACCAGTGGGAGAGGAAAGGCGCAAAAGAGAAACGGGAGCAACATATTATCCGTCCTCCTTAAACATTTAACCTCGTTTTTAAAAACAGGGTTCATGTTCATATATGTGGTTATGTATGCTTCTGTGATTTTGGATCATTTTTAACACTAGATTGTTAATAACATAAAGCTTAATAACTAGGAAAATATCTCAAAGATGATTGAAACGGAGGAGTTGCTGCCTTTCCGTTATTATTGTTATCATAATAACGAAATGTTGTACGAAAATACACAAATGGTATGGAATAAATATAAATATATTTCATGTATGGGGCTTGCAATATATAGGACATAACATAGCATTTCTAAAATTAAATATGACTTTAACCTACACAGTAATAAATATTGACAAATATTGCCATTCAATAATATAAGGTCCCTTGATTTCATGTATGGGGCTTGCAATATATAGGACATAACATAGCATTTATTAATTAAATATTACTTTAACCTACACAGTAATAAATCTTGACAAATATTGCCATTCAATAATATAAGGTCCCTTGATTTCTTAATATGTTTAGTAACGAACCGTCTTTACAATTGCATAGTAAAGACTTTTACCAATAAAGAGGGTAATCTTAATTAATCATACTAAATACTTGACTCACACAAAACCTGTAGAACGAAACTGAAATGAAAGCATGGTCATGTTTTAGTTATTAGATAATACAATTATGTATAAAAAGAATGTGGTAGCATATGTTTTAGTTATTAGATAATACAATTATGTATAAAAGAATGTGGTAGCATATGTTTTAGTTATTAGATAATACAATTATGTATAAAAGAATGTGGTAGCATATGTTTTAGTTATTAGATAATACAATTATGTATAAAAGAATGTGGTAGCATATGTTTTAGTTATTAGATAATACAATTATGTATAAAAGAATGTGGTAGCATATGTTTTAGTTATTAGATAATACAATTATGTATAAAAGAATGTGGTAGCATATGTTTTAGTTATTAGATAATACAATTATGTATAAAAGAATGTGGTAGCATATGTTTTAGTTATTAGATAATACAATTATGTATAAAAAGAATGTGGTAGCATATGTTTTAGTTATTAGATAATACAATTATGTATAAAAGAATGTGGTAGCATATGTTTTAGTTATTAGATAATACAATTATGTATAAAAGAATGTGGTAGCATATGTTTTAGTTATTAGATAATACAATTATGTATAAAAAGAATGTGGTAGCATATGTTTTAGTTATTAGATAATACAATTATGTATAAAAGAATGTGGTAGCATATGTTTTAGTTATTAGATAATACAATTATGTATAAAAAGAATGTGGTAGCATATGTTTTAGTTATTAGATAATACAATTATGTATAAAAGAATGTGGTAGCATATGTTTTAGTTATTAGATAATACAATTATGTATAAAAGAATGTGGTAGCATATGTTTTAGTTATTAGATAATACAATTATGTATAAAAGAATGTGGTAGCATATGTTTTAGTTATTAGATAATACAATTATGTATAAAAGAATGTGGTAGCATATGTTTTAGTTATTAGATAATACAATTATGTATAAAAGAATGTGGTAGCATATGTTTTAGTTATTAGATAATACAATTATGTATAAAAGAATGTGGTAGCATATGTTTTAGTTATTAGATAATACAATTATGTATAAAAGAATGTGGTAGCATATGTTTTAGTTATTAGATAATACAATTATGTATAAAAGAATGTGGTAGCATATGTTTTAGTTATTAGATAATACAATTATGTATAAAAAGAATGTGGTAGCATATGTTTTAGTTATTAGATAATACAATTATGTATAAAAGAATGTGGTAGCATATGTTTTAGTTATTAGATAATACAATTATGTATAAAAAGAATGTGGTAGCATATGTTTTAGTTATTAGATAATACAATTATGTATACAAAGAATGTGGTAGCATATGTTTTAGTTATTAGATAATACAATTATGTAAAAAGAATGTGGTAGCATATGTTTTAGTTATTAGATAATACAATTATGTATAAAAGAATGTGGTAGCATATGTTTTAGTTATTAGATAATACAATTATGTATAAAAGAATGTGGTAGCATATGTTTTAGTTATTAGATAATACAATTATGTATAAAAAGAATGTGGTAGCATATGTTTTAGTTATTAGATAATACAATTATGTATAAAAGAATGTGGTAGCATATGTTTTAGTTATTAGATAATACAATTATGTATAAAAGAATGTGGTAGCATATGTTTTAGTTATTAGATAATACAATTATGTATAAAAGAATGTGGTAGCATATGTTTTAGTTATTAGATAATACAATTATGTATAAAAAGAATGTGGTAGCATATGTTTTAGTTATTAGATAATACAATTATGTATAAAAAGAATGTGGTAGCATATGTTTTAGTTATTAGATATACAATTATGTATAAAAAGAATGTGGTAGCATATGTTTTAGTTATTAGATAATACAATTATGTATAAAAGAATGTGGTAGCATATGTTTTAGTTATTAGATAATACAATTATGTATAAAAGAATGTGGTAGCATATGTTTTAGTTATTAGATAATACAATTATGTATAAAAGAATGTGGTAGCATATGTTTTAGTTATTAGATAATACAATTATGTATAAAAGAATGTGGTAGCATATGTTTTAGTTATTAGATAATACAATTATGTATAAAAGAATGTGGTAGCATATGTTTTAGTTATTAGATAATACAATTATGTATAAAAGAATGTGGTAGCATATGTTTTAGTTATTAGATAATACAATTATGTATAAAAGAATGTGGTAGCATATGTTTTAGTTATTAGATAATACAATTATGTATAAAAGAATGTGGTAGCATATGTTTTAGTTATTAATAATACAATTATGTATAAAAAGAATGTGGTAGCATATGTGTTTTTACTAAATCATAGAACTACACAGCAATACAAAAAGTGTAGGGTGTAAAATATAATCACGGTCGACCCAGTTTGTTATAAGGTAAAACTGCAGACTAAAACATACACTTAATATAACAAAGATAAATATTGAGATAAAGCTTGCTTCATATACTGTAATATACAGTATACAGGTGTATATTTTCAAAGTAAATTATATATACAACCGCCACACCTATTATGCTTATGTTCCGAGAGAGAGAGAGAGAGAGAGAGTAAGAGTAAGTTGCCACCTTATAGCGCGGTTATCAAGCTACACACAGCACTACGTAATTTTATCAAGGTTTATGGTATTACGAGGCTCTAAAGTATTTTGTTTTTCATAGCTGAATATTATGTTAATGCATACGAACACCTTATATTACTATCACAATCGCAGGTGAGATGCTACACAAATTATATATTTGTTATGCCTTTACAAAGTATAAATAAATGCATTGTTTTTCATATATTAATTTACAATTCAATCACCAGTTTCTTTGTAATCCACCACCACCTACCGATATCCTATACTGCTGCTGGGTTGCGCTCTATCGTTTGTCACCCCCCACTTTGTCTGTTGACCGTCCTATGCAATTTCTGTCTCGAGTTTGTTTGCTATCTCTCATTAAACGTTTTTCCTAAAGCCTCGTAAGTTTCTTGAAATCGCCTAGCTTAACTCTGCTGTTGTAATCATGAGTTTTAGTGCCACATAGTCTTTATGGGCTTGGTGCTAGTCCTTTTTATTATAATAATAATAATAATAATAATTAAAGTTGCAAGCAACGTTGTGCGGGGTTGCACACAGGGTATTGTGTTGGATACAAGGGCTGTGCCACATATATCAAAATATCATGTATCTCATTGGGCATGGAGAAAGTACAGAAGGAATATAGTGTAGCCATTTTGGCTATGGCCACTTAGACCATTAAGGAGTGTGACCATTTTTGGTTACAGCTATTAATCCTGTACGAGTTGTTGTTGTTGTTGTTGTTCCCTAAGCTGCCTGGCCGAACAGCCCCGAGTCCCTGAGGAAGGCTATGGCCATGATCGGGCTTTCCCACAGAGCTCTCATTGAGTGTAGATTGTGTTGTTGGCGTAAGTGGTTGTGTGAAAGGCAGTCTTCTATTATGTGTTTAACCCGGGAACTGAGGGGAGACTCTTAAGAGTTCCCCCGGCGGACTGCGGGAAGACTCTTAACCCGTACAGCCCCAGCGACGCGCCTGACGCGTCGGCGATGTATGTAACGCACAGCCCCAGAGACGCGCCTGACGCGTCACCCTAATTACGCCGACCGTAACCTCATGTGTAGCCACTCAAGAGGGCTCAGATTTGTATGGGAACTGTGTACGTATCCCACGCAACCATGCCGATGGTTGAAAACTCTCAAAGTCCACGTGCGTGCGCGTGAGCGCGCAATAACCTGTTTTTTTGGGGTAATTGCCTTCAATTTTTTACTCTTGTAAAATACGTTTTCGGGGGCTCTGTAGGACCATTTTTTAAGCTTTTTGAGCGGTTTTTCGTGGTTTTTCCTTCATTCCTAACCCATTCGCTATTGTTTCTGGAATAAAAAAAAAAAATGAAAACCGGCCGGGTTCTGGTGAACAAACATTACAAAACTAGCCGGGGCTCCACGGGTTAAGAGTCAGAGAAAAAACAAATCAACTTTTGACATCGAAAAAACTAAAAAAACAAAAACAAATTTGGCCCCTGGGCCATGCAAAATCTCAGTCCTCTACCTCCCCTCCTTCCCCACTTTCCTCCTCTCCTTCAGTTATCACCTATTTTCCCTGTTATTCCCTTATTCTGAGGTATATTTTCGTGCTAACATTAGCGAGTTGCAAGCAGGGTGTTGTCATCACTGATGGCAAGCGAGTGCAAGAGAGAGAGAGAGAGAGTATCGATCGACTGTGTCTCAGTGGCCTTGGGGTAAATTGGCGGGAAAGCAGCTTGCCTCACCCATACATTATACAACTCGCGGGCTATATCTCCGATTTTGACCATCCAAACGCTGTTTTCACTCGTTTTATTGTTGTTTCAGGTTAATACCTTTATAATCAACCCATAATAGGCGCATATGGATAAATATTAATGCTATTAATGGTACAATTAATATTATAGTGACGGAAACACCTCAAATACATGCGCACAGGGAGAGGTGTCTAATTACCCCCATGCGCACTTGTTAGGTTAATGGTGGGTGCTGTGTTACATCCCGGGCAGGCATCGACAACGGAGTCATCCAGTCTCTTCTGATAGCTCAGGAGAGCTGGATGGTGTCCGCATCTCAGCCTGGCCAGGTGGACTCTGTCCTCGCGAGGAAGGGAGGATTCGGAAGGATGGATTTCGGGAGGTCGTGCTTGCAGCTGCGTGTTGTCTGTGAGAGTGGATGGATCGGCGAGAGATATGAGTATGGATGTGCTTCTGGAAGGTGGTTCGGGGTGGGAGAGAGGACAGTAATTGTGTGTGATACCGTGTGCTGGGTGTTGTTTTGATATTTCTTGGTGTCTGTGGTGTGTTGCCATGTAGTTTAGTGGGTGGTCTTGGTTCGTGGAGGCTACTGCCAGGAATTGAGTGCCTCTCATGATCACTGATCTTATGTATTGTTTATATACTGTGGTGGTAGTTTCTTTGTTGTGTCCAAATTTTGTGTGAGCAAGTGACCTGAGGGCGTTAAGTCTGGGTGTCATTTCTTTTTAATGTTTGTGGTGTGCTGTTTGAATGTCATATGAGTATCATATGTTACTCCTAGGATTTTGTGTGTGTGTGTATGTGTTAGGGGTGTGTTGTTTATGGTGAGTTGAGGGATGTATTTGTGTTCTCCTGTCCAGCTTGTGAGCAGGGTTGCAGTGGATTTGGCTGGGGGTAGATTAAGTCTGTTTGTAGTGCACCAGCCATGTAGTGTGTTGAGATAGGGTTGAAGGAGATCTGTTGCTCTTTTTGGGTCATGGTGTGTGCATGTGAGTGTTATGTCATCTGCATAGGAGGCTAAGTTTATTTGGGGCGTATTGGGTGTAGTTATATCGTGCATGTACAGATTGAAGAGTGCGGGCGATAGGATGGATCCTTGTGGGACTCCGTTTGGAAAGTTTCTGATTTTAGATGACTGACCGGCAAAAGATACGTGTGCACATCTGCCTGCTAGGAAGTTGGCCAGCCACCTTTTGTGTTGTTGTGCATGTTTGTGTTGTAGATTTTGTTTGTTAGGTTGTGGCGGGGGATGGCATCGAAGGCTTTACTAATGTCGAGTGTGGCTAATAGTGATCTGTGTGGTGGTCTAGCTGAGTTGATGCCGTCAAAAGCTCTTTGTGTAAGGTCTGTGAGAAGAGTGTTTGTGGAGTGCAGTGGCCTAAAGCCATGTTGTGTTGGAGCTAGGGGTAGGTCGGGTGTAATTAGTTGTAACACTAGGCGTTCCATGACTTTGGAGGGGGAGCAAAGGAGTGTGATGGGGCGGTGCGAGGAGGGTAGCGTGGGGTCTTTGTTGGGTTTGGGGAATGTGGTGATGAGACCATGCTTCCAAATGTCTGGTATTGTGTTGTGTGAATAACTGTAGTTTGATATGTTAGTGAGTGCTTGTATGCCTTGTGGTCCCAGGTGTCTGAGGTGTATGTTGTTTATGTTGTCTAGGCCACAAGCGGGTGAGTGCTTGAGATTGTTGATGATATGCTTTGTCTGGTGATTGGTGAAGGGTGTATAGTACAAAGTACAAAGGAGTACAAAGGAAATAAAGCAACAACAGATCTAGTGACCCTTCTAGGTTGCTTGTCCTCCAAAACACTGAGGATCAAGTGTCCAAACAGTGGGTTAGAGTGGGTAAGGGAACATTGGAAAGGGAATTACTGCCCTGGAACTAATGTCCGTGGCAGGATAAGGAAGTTAGTAGGGGACAGAGGGGTTAGTAACTGAGGGGGGAATAAAATAAAGTTATTCATTTACAAACGCAGTCAGTCGGGAGTTTGATGCGAGATATTTGTCTATGCGGAGTTTAAATGAATCAACGGTGATGCAGTCTATAACGTTTCGGGGAAGCCCATTCCACAAGTTGACAACTCGATTGAAGAAGAAATTCTTAGATTCGTGTGAGTTAAAAGATTTACCAATAATTTTGCAACCGTTTCCCCGCGTGTAATTAGATTGGTCGATAGTGAAGTACTTACTACAGTTCATATTGTCGATGCCTTTGATGATTTTGAACACTTGAATTAAGTCACCTCTTAATCTGCGCTGGGTTAAAGGAAATAGATTTAATTCTCTAAGACGCTCTTCGTATGGTTTGTTCTTTAGGCTAGGTATCATTTTGGTAACTCTACGCTGAACTCGTTCTAGCTTGTTTATATCTTTTGGTAATAAGGGCACCAGGATTGAACGCAGTATTCCAGAAGAGGGCGGACTAAGGAATTGTAAAGGGTTAGGATAACTTCTTTGGATTTATGCTCAAATGACCTGCCTATAAACCCAATTATTTTGTTTGCCTTCTTAACAACTTCTGAACATTGTTGACTCGGTTTTAGGTTACTCGATATTGTTACTCCCAGATCGGTTTCTCTGATTACATTCTTAAGCTGAGTGCCATTCATCGAATAGTTTGCTTTCTCATTTAGGTATCCGATATGTAGTACTTTACATTTATCCGCATTGAAACTCATTTGCCAAACTTGGGCCCAACATGACAATTTATCTAGATTGTGTTGCATATCGTCAACTTGTTCTTTTGAGAGTACGCTATTTGCAATTTTTGTATCGTCAGCAAATTTTGAGATTGTACAGGTGAGACCCTCATCTATGTCGTTGATGTAAATTAGAAAGAGAATTGGTCCTAGTACCGATCCCTGGGGTACCCCGCTACTTACATTGGTCCATTTAGATGCCTTACAGATTATGACTACTCTTTGCTTTCTGTCGCTGAGCCAATTTTCTATCCATTTCAACACACCGTCTTGTATTCCATGCGCTTTTAGTTTTAGCAGTAAACGTTTGTGGGGAACTTTGTCAAAGGCCTTTTGAAAATCAAGGTATATAATATCTACAGCTTTACTCTCATCGTAGAGGTTGAGGATATCGTGGAAGAAGTCTAAGAGGTTTGTTAAACAGGAACGTTTTTTACGAAAGCCGTGTTGAATATCTTTAAGTATGTTATTTTCCTCTAAGTGATTTACGAGTCTGTCTCGTATGACCGTTTGTAGCATTTTACATACAACTGAGGTTAAGCTAATTGGACGATAGTTACTGGGTAGGGATTTGCTGCCTTTTTTGAATATCGGTGTTACGTTGGCTAGCTTCCTCTGATCAGGCATAGTTCCAGACTGCAAGAATTTATTGAATAGTAATGTCAGTGGTTTGGAGAGCTCATCCTTAGCTTCCTTTAGAACTCTAGGCGAGATTGTATCAGGTCCAGGCGTTTTTATTTACCTTGAGTTTATCTAAACAATTCAATACTTCTCTCTCTGTAACGGTGATATTGCTTAGAACATCTGAATTATCAATCTGAATCGGCGATGGTGTAGGGATATCACTGAGGTCTTCTGTTGTAAAAACTGATGCAAAGAAGGTATTGAGGGCATTACTCATTTGTACTTCGTCTTTGGTGTATTCTCCGTTTTCATCGACTAATGGTCCAACAGTTGAAGTAACTACTTTTTTCTTTCTGATATAACTATAGAATTCTTTCGGGTTTGTTTTACTTTGATTCGCAATATGTAACTCTAGGGTCTTTTTACTTTACTTAATTAACTTTTTGGCTTTGCGTCGTAGCTCTACAAATTTCACCCGTTCTTCGTCATTTTGTGAGGATTTAATCTATCATTAGCAAAATTTTTTTAGCAAGCAGGCAGTTTGAAATATCTTTATTCCACCATTTGGGCTTATTATTATGGCCTGGATGCCGTATTTTCGATGGTATACAGTCTTGCACTGCTTTTAGGTAAGTGGTTTCGAATAACTTCCAAGATGTATTTATGTCGTTATTGTTAATTAAAAGCTCCAGTCAGTTTCTGTAAACATAGCTCTAAGTTTATGGAAGTTTGCTTTCTTGAAATTAGGGACTTTTTCGATGCTACTATTTGGTTCGTTACTAGTAAACTTTAAAGTGAAAGTTATCGTACGATGGTCGCTGTGACTGAATTCATCACCAACATTCAAATTCTCTATTAATTCTTCTTTTGTTGCAAGTACAATGTCAAGAACGTTATTACCACGGGTCGGCGTTCGAACAAATTGATAAAGTGAACTCTCTTGCAAGTTCGTATACAAGTCATGTCCGGAGTGTGAAGTAAGAGTATCGCCCCACTTGGTCACAGGTAAATTAAAGTCGCCAAAAATTACGGTATCTTGTGAGTTACTTACATCTGCAATTTGTTCGTAAATTTCTCGGTCAGTTTGCACTGATTGAGCTGGAGGTCTGTATATTAATGCAAGTATTATTTTTGTACCTTTATTATTCTTTATTAGCACAAAAGATGCGTCGACGTTCACAATTTGAGGTTTTGACAAGAGGGTACGGTTAAGACTTTCTTTGATAGGATAGTCAGGGTCTGTGGGGAATTGTCTCTTACGTCGGATGACACGTCGGTCGTCTTTGTGAGGTTTTAGGTGACTGACATGTGAGAAGTGATTGATGAGAGTGTTTGCTTGTTGTTTACATGAAGGAGTAGTGTCTGTTGTGATTGCAGCATGTGATTGTGTTGTGTTGCTGTTGGAAAGTGTGATGCTGTTTAGTGTTTTGTAGAGTTTTTTGGGGTTTGTTTTGTGATCAAGTGTTTGTAGGAAGTTATTCCAATTTAGTTTTTGTTGTTCTTGTATTTTGTTGTTAGTTTGGGTGTTGAGTGCTTGGATTTGTTGGGTCATGTCTTGTGTGTGGGGTGCTGGGGAGTGTTTCAGTATGTTGCGTTGTCTGATGAGGTTTTGAATTTCTGGTGTGAAGTTGGGGTTGTGTCTTTTTCTGTTACCTCTTGGAATGTGTTTCTTGTCAGTGTTTTGGATAGTTTTATTGAGTATGTGTACAGCATTGTTGATGTTAGTGATGGGTGTACTGTTTAGAGTTGTGAAGTGTTGTTCTGTCTCATTTGTGAATGCTTCCCAGTTAGGTCTTTTATAATTATTGGTGTATGTGTGTTTGTGGTTAGCTGGGGTGAGTCTGGTTTTGGTGGTGATAATGATCGGGAGGTGGTCAGAGCCTAAGGTTCTGACCACCCTCCAGAATGTTGTGGGGGCGAGTTCTGGGGAGCAAAAGGTGATGTCTGGAGATGATGGGTTATAGAGGGCTTGGTGAGGAATATGGGTATGTTGATGGATGTCGTTAAGGATGATGAGGTTAACAGTTTGGTTTTGTAGTACCAGCCCTCTGTCTGTGTCGGGGTTGTCGACAAACCAGGCCGACGTCTTGGCGTTGAACTCACCACCCAGGATGATGTGGGGGGTGTTTGTGATGTGTTGTAAGTGTGGTCTGTATTAATTTGGTACTGTAGGGGATGTATGTGTTTATGATGGTTTAGTTGGAGTTGTTGCCAGTGCGTATTTTAATTGATTGTATTTCTGTTGTGTTATCATTTGGGGGGAGGAGGGATTTGGTTTGTACACTGGTAACTATGTATGATATTTCTTTGTGTACCAGGGTGATGAGTCCACCGCCTCCGCCGACAGCCCGGTCTTGTCTGATGGTGGTGAAATCATGAAATGTGGGTGTTTTTTGTGTTGTGCGGAGTTTTGTTTCTTGTAAGATGGCAATGTGTATGTTGTGTTGTTTGATGAAGTGTGAGAGTTTCTTTGTGTTGATGCCATCTATGTTCAATTGGAGAATGTTAATGTTATGTGCACGATGTATGTTGGGTGCTGCTGCACGAGGATGGGGTGGGGGTGAGGGAGGGGGTGGGGGAGGGGGTGAGGGAGGGGCTGGGGGTTGGGATGGGTGAGGTGGGGGTGGGGATTGGGGAGCAGATGGGGGTTGGAATTGATTAGGATGGGGTGTGGTATGTTGAGTTGAGGATGTGGATGGTATGGGAATTTTAGGTGGGTTAGGGAGGAGAGGTGGACAGGTTTTAGGGGGGGGAGTGGATGATATGGGAAGGTTAGGTGGGTTGGGGAGGAGAGGTGAACGGATTTTAGGCGAGGGATTTGACTGGGTGAGGGAGGGGTATGAGGAACAGGTCCAGGTGTTCGTGTAGTGTTTCTTGGAGGCAAGTGTTGTGCAGGTGAAGTGGGTCCAGTTCCTGCATGAATTGCAGAGAACTGAACCATTAGTGTGGCGACTCGAAGCGATGGATTTTGAGCAAGTTGGACATATGTATGTGTAGGTGGGTCCTGGGTTGCTCTCACTGTCTCCGGCTAGAAGAAGTCTTCGAGAAATGACAGCCGGAGAGTCATTTCTCGGTGTAGGAAAAACTGTGTGATGTGTGTGTGTGGTGTGAGGTGTGGAAATTCCCGGCGCGACCGAAGCCGCTCTAAGGACTCCTGTACGAGTAGGCATAATTGCCCGAAATTGCCTTCATTCCCTGCTCATTTTCATGCATAAGCAAAGCCAGAGCGTAATACAATTATGTATTCGTGAAAGTACGGTAATAGCTTTCAAATTACTCCTGAATCATCCCTGTACGACGTCTGGTTTTCTTGTAAGGATCTTGCAAACGAAGGGCAAAATTGCTAAAAATTACCAAATCCGATAGGCCTAGGCGAAATCAATAATAATTACAAATTATTTTCTGTTTTCGCTATGTGTGACGCTGCACATAAGTGAACTCTCTCTCACACAAACCTCAGTGTCGTGGCGGGGCCTGTAGGCTCCGGCTGACGTCCATCCGTGCTGCTTGCAAAAGCTGGCCTGGCTCACAGGCTACAAAATAGCCGGAAAATCGTCTCCGTCATATGAGGGGCCCCGCGGGAATTGGGTTAAGAAGTGTGGTTGTTTTGATTATTTGATAAGGTCACCATAAGGGTAATGGTGTGGTATTTGTTCTGTACAGAAGCTTGGCCTTTTTGGTTGGGGCTTCTTAGGAATGTCACCTTTTTCGTTAGCCATGGAGAAACTGCAGAGGTACAAATTATTATAAGCAACCTCATGTTAAAAATATTGTATTGATTGTATGCGTGTATGCCCCGACAGAGGATATACTTGAAAGAAAGAAAGAGGAGTTCTGGATGAATGTGGAGGCGTGCCTGGAGAAGTTTGACAAGAACGAAAGAATATTTCTGATTGGGGATATGAATGGTAAGGTGTGTGATAGGAAAGTTGAGGAAATGGTGGGAGGGTGGGGGGTACCATCAGAGGTGAATGGGAATGGTAGTGCACTTGTGGACGTATGTGTGGGGAGGAGGCTGTGGATAGCCAACACCTTCTTCCGACACAGAATGATCCACAGGTACACCTACGGATGTTGACGATGAAGGATAAGACAGTGGTGGAACGAAAGTCATTGATTGATTATGTATGTGTGGATGAACGAATGAAGAAATCTGTGATGGGTGCTAGGGTGTATAGGGGTATTGGAGGGGGTCTGTCTGATCATTATGTAGTGGTAGCTAAGGTTAGGATACAAAAGAAGTGGGTGAGGAGAGCTGGAGGGAGGCGAGAGGAGGGTGGAGAGGTTGCAGGAGGAGGAAGTCAGGGAGGAGTACAGGAGAGCAGTGGAAAGACGACTAGGTGGGTTCGACCTGGAAGTTATGGAGGAAGTGGAGGAGATGAGCAAGGTGTTTAACCCTTAAAAAGAGGCTCACCACATAAGTCGTTTTTAATAAAGCTGGACTATGTGGCGGCGCTCGACATAGGTCGAGTGGCAATTTCAGCACGTAATGTTGCTGAGAGAGAGAGACAAGTGGTGGCAGGAGACTAGCGAGCTTATGACTGCTCCAGACCACCGCGGCGAATCTACTGACACGAATCTCAGCTCCCTCCTCCCTCTCTCACTCGCTACATACTGAATTATATGGGGAAAGTACCGAATTACATGCTTTTTGCACTCGCGTTGCACGGTTATTGCAAGAAAACTATCCATCATACAAGGATCGTTATGGTGTCATTCGAAAGCTCTGTTTATGCCCTTTCAGGGATAGATACTTGTTTTACGTTCTGGGTCTTATTTAGGCATGAAAATGATCACGTAAACAGCCCTATTTTGGCTAAAAACACCCCGCTGGGCGGTACATATAAATAAACCGCATAGGCCGCTAAAGAAGGGTTAAGGATGAGATCTGTGCAGCATGTGAGGAGGTGTGTGGAGTGAGGAGAAGAGGGAGGGGAGTGAAAGGTACATCATGGTGGACAGAAGAGGTAAGAATAGCTGTGGAAGAAAAGAAGAAAGCATATAGAGAGTGGTTGGGTAGTAGAGGGAATGAAGATTCCGAGAGACAGAAACGAGCACCTGAGTGTAAAATGGAGGGAGAGTAAGAAACTGTTCTGGGAAGAAGTCAATAAAGTTAGGGAAGGTAGCAAGGGAAACAGTAAGGGTGTGAAAGATAAGAATAGGAGAATGCTAGCCGAGAAGCAAGAGAGAGTCGAAAGATGGAGGGAGTACTTCAGTGAGTTGCTAAATGTAAGGAATGAAGAGCCAGCAAACATAGCTGGATATGGTATGGGAGGGAGAAGAGGAGAAGTAGTGGAGGAGGAGGTGGGGATCAGGAGGTCAGAAGTGTGGGAAGCCATGAAAAGAGTGAAGTTGGGAAAAGCACCAGGAACAGATGGAGTGTGTGGGGAAATGTTGAGGTATGGTGGTGAGATAGTGATAGAATGGGTATGGAAAATGTGCAAACTAGCATGGGAGAAGGGGAATGCACCCGATGACTGGAAGACTGGCATAATAGTCCCCCTATATAAGGGCAAAGGGGAAAGAGGAGTGTGTGGTAACCACCGAGGAATATGTCTTCTAAGCGTAGTAGGGAAGGTATACAGTAGGGTACCGGTAGTGATTGAGAGAGTGAGAGTGAGAACGGAGAAATGGATAGGCGACGAGCAGGGAGGTTTTTAGGAAGGGAAGAGGATGTGTAGATCAGATTTTTACCCTGAATTGTGTTGTGGAGAAGTATCTGGAGACGAAACAAAAGGTGTATGTTGCCTTTATGGACTTGGAGAAGGCCTATGACAGAGTGGATAGAGAAGGTTTGTGGAAAGTACTTAGAATATACAGAGTAGAGGGCAAGTTGCTGACAGCAGTGAAGAGCATGTATGAGGGTGTAAAGGCGGCAGTACGTGTGGAGAGTGAGCAGAGCGAGTTCTTTGACCTGAATGTTGGTTTGAAACAGGGGTGTGTGATGTCCCCGTGGTTGTTTACTGTATATATGGATGGAGTCATAAAAGAAATACTATCAAGAGCAGTGGATGTTGGTGTATCGCTGAAAAGGGAGGGAATTGAGTGGAAGCTACCTATACTGCTGTTTGCGGATGATACAGTTCTGATGAGTGATAATGAATGGGAGTTGCAGGGTCTGGTAAATGAGTTTGGAACACTGTGCGAAAAACGGAATTTGAAGGTAAATGCGGGGAAGAGCAAGGTTATGGTCTTCGAAAGGGGTGAAGTCACAGAGTGTGAGGTGAAGCTGAACGGTCAGGCTATGGAGATCGTCAACTCTTTTAAGTATCTGGGAAGTGTGTTGAGTAAAGATGGGACTATGGATGAAGAAGTGCGGGAGAGGGTACAACAGGAGAAGAGGGTTGTAGGAACGCTAAAAGCAGTAAAAAGAAATAGGGTGGTCAGTATGGAAGTGAAGAAGTCCTTGCATGACAGTGTGGTAATCCCGACACTGACTTACGGAAGCGAAGCATGGACGTTGGTTGAGAGACTCAGACCAAGAGTGAGAGCAGTGGAAATGAATTACTTAAGGAGTGTGTGCGGAGTTACATGGAGGGATAGACAGACTAATGAGGAAGTAAGAAGGAGGTGTGGTGTGGAGGTAGATGTGCTGGAAAGTGTGAAAAGGAACAACTTGAGATGGTTCGGCCATATGGAACGTATGGAAAGCGAGAGAATGACTAAGAGGGTGTATGAGAGCGACGTGGAGGGACAGAGAGGGAGAGATAGACCGAATGAGAGGTGGAAGGATGGAGTGAGGAAGTACATGTCCGAAGGCGGTGCTAGTTGGGGGGAGGGGCGTCGACTGACTGGGGACAGAGGTGCATAGGGGCGGTTCGTTCTTGGCCACCCCTTCGGGGATCACGGCATCAGGCAATAGATGATAGATAGATGTTAAAAATATCTTATATTTTTTGTTTAGCTTTACTTGGCATTCCTCTTCCTCTATGTATCTAGTAATTTAACCCCCTCAAACTCCTTATGACGCGATGGTGTGGTAATTACCCCGGGCCAAAAAGCTCTAAAAGACGATCGAGTGATAACTCAAGCGAGCTTGAAATACGCAGGCGTTTCGTTCATGGTCACCCCTTCGGGGATCAAGGTGTCCGGCAATATATACCGGTAGGCTATAGATAAATTCAGTTTTTGGGCTATTTCTTCCATTTTATTTATCCTGTTAAAGTGCTTGATTGATTTTTGTGCTAATGTAGTTAGTATTTGGTGTAATTTCACATATTTCAGCTAAATCTGGAGAGCACATGCAATTTATTTGTGCATGATCAGTAAGTATTTGCTGGAGAAAGGGTTAACGTATTCATCTTTTGGGGTATTATTCTATGTTTTTATCCTGTTTCTGTGATTGATTGAGTTTTGTGCTAATGTAGTTGGTATTTGGTATAATTTTACATATTTTAGATAAATCAGAAGGGCACATGCAATATATTGGGCATTTTCAGTTAGTATTGCTGGGGAAACGGTTAACATACAGTATTATCATAGAAGGAAAGGAAGAGGATGCGTAGCTCAGATCTTTGCTCTGAAATATGTTGTGGAGAAATATCTTGAGAAGGGACAAAAGTTGTATGCTGCCTTCATGGACTTGGAGAAGGCCTATGAACAGAGTTGATAGAGAAGGTACCAGTATGTAGAAAGTACTTGGAATATACGGAGCAGATAGCAAGTTGCTGAAAGCAGTGAAAAGCATGTATGAGGGTGCAAAGGTGTCAGTATGTGTTGAGAATGAACAGAGCGAGTTCTTTGATCTGAATTTTGGGTTAAAGAAAGGCTGTGTGATGTCCCCGTGGTTGTTCAATATATACTGTACTGTACATGGATGGAGTCATAAAATAAATGCAAAGGATGAGCAGTGGATGTTGGTGTACCACTAATAAGGGAAGGCAACGAGTAGAATGACAGAGTTGATAGAGAAGGTATGTGGAAAGTACTGTACTGAGAATATATGGAGTAGATGGCAAGTTGCTGAAAGCAGTGAAGAGTATGTATGAGAGTGCAAAGGTATAAGTATGTGTGAAGAATGAACAGAGGGAGTTCTTTGATCTGAATGTTTGGTAAAGCAAGGGTGTGTGATGTCCAGATGGTTGTTCTATATATACAGTATATGGATGGAGTAATAACAGAAATATAAGGAAAAGCAGTGGATGTTTGTGTACTGCTGTTTGCTGATGATATGAATGGGAGTTGCAGGGTCTGGTAAATATTTTTGGAACAGTGTGCAAAAAATGGAATCTGAAAGTAAATGTGGGGAAGAGCAAGGTTATGGTCTTCGAAAGGGGTGAAGCCACAGAGTGTGAGGTGAAGTTGAACGGTCAGGCTATGGAGATTGTCAGCTCATTTAAGTATCTTGGCAGTGTACAGAGTAAAGATGGGAGTATGGATGAAGAAGTGTGGGAGAGGTGCAACAGGGGAAGAGGGTTGTAGGAATGCTGAAAGCAGTAACATGAAATAGGGTGGTCAGCATGGAACTGAAGAAGTCATTGCATGACAGTGTGGTAATCCCGACACTGACTTACGGAAACGAAGCATGGACGTTGTTGGAGAGATTCAAACCAAGAGTGAAAGGGATGGAAATGAGTTACTTGAGAAGTGTGTGCAGAGTTACATGGAGGGATAGACAGACGAATGAGGAAGTACGAGAGAGGTGTGGTGTGAATGTACTGGAAAGTGCGAAAAAGAACACCTTGAGATGGTTCGGCCATGTGGAACGTATGGGAAGCGAGAGAATGACTAAGAGCGTGTACGAGTGAGGTGGAAGGACAGCGGGAGAAATTAACCGAGAGAGAGGTGGAAGGATGGAGTTAAGAAGTATATGCGTGAAAGCGGTGCTGGATGGGAGGAGGGGCGTCGACTGACTGGGGACAGAGGTGCATAGGGGTGTTTCGTTCGTGGCCAATCCTTCGGGGATCAAGGCATCCGTCAATAGATAGATAGATAAATTCATCTTTAGGGCTATTTCTTACATTTTCTTTATCCTGTTAGTGTACTTTATTAAATTTGTTGGTAATGTAGTTGGTAATTGGTGTAATTTTACATATTTCAGATAAAGGATGTCAACAGAATAACAAATGATGAGCTGAAGAGACGTTTAGGTATAAAGAGTATTAGCGAGGAGATGCGTACAAGTAAACTGGGATGGTATGGACATGTGGAGAGAATGGATGAACAAAATTGGGTGAAAAAATGCAGATCTGCGATTGTGGAGGGAGCTGCACCAAGGGGTGGACCGAGTAAGACCTGGGATCGGACTATACGTGCCGATCTCAAATCCCAAAACTTGACAAGTAAAGCATCCCTTAACAGGGTTGCCTGGAACGCCACCATTAGGAAAAGAGACTGAAACTGCACATCTGTGTGGAGCACTCGGTCTTAAAATGTTATGTACGTATGTATGTATAAATCTGAAGAGCACATGCAATCTATTTAGGCATTTTCAGTCAGTATTGCTGGGTAAAGGGTTAACATATTAATCTTTTGGAGTATTTCTTCCATTTATTTATCCTGTTAGTGAGTTTTATTGATTTCAGTGCTACTGTAGTGGTATTTGGTGTAATTTTACATATTTTAGATAAATCTGAAGAGGACATGCAATATATTTGGGCATTTTCAGTCAGTATTGCTGGGGAAAACGGTTAGCTTACTGTAGTCATCTTAGGAAGGGAAGAGGATGTGTAGCTCAGATTTTGCCCGGAAATGTGTTGTGGAGAAATATCTGGAGAAGCGACAAAAGTTGTATGCTGCATTTATGGAGTTGGAGAAGGGGTATGACAGAATTGATAGAGAAGGTATGTGGAAAGTACCGGTACCGGTACTGAAAATATACGGAAGTAGATGGCAAGTTGCTGAAAGCAATTAAGAGCATGTATGAGGGTGCAAAGGTGTCAGTATGTGTGGATAATTAACAGAGCGAGTTCTTTAATCTGAATGTTGGGTTAAAGCAAGGGTGTATGTGATGTCCCGATGGTTGTTCAATATATACCAGTACAGTATATGGATGGAGTCATGAAAGAAATACAAGGAAGAGCAGCGGATGTTAGTGTACCGCTGAAAAGGGAAGGAAACGAGTGGAAGTTGCCTCAACAGTACAGTACCGGTACTACTGTTGCTGACAACACAGTTCTGATGAGCGATAGTGAATGGGAGTTGCAGGGTCAGGTAAATATGTTTGGAACAGTGTGTGAAAAAAACGGAATATGGAGGTAAATGCTAGGAAGAGCAATATTTGGTCATTGAAAGGGGTGCAACCATAGAGTGTGAAGGGAGGTAGAACGGCTATGAAGAATGTCAGCTCATTTAAGTATTTGGGCAGTGTGTTGAGTAAAGATGTGAGTAGGCCTATGGATGAAGAAGTGTGGGAGAAAGTGTAACAGGGGAAGAGCATGGTAGGAACTCTGAAAGCAGTAAGAAGAAATAGGGTGATCAGCATGGAAGTAAAGAAGTCCTTGCATGACAGTGTGGTAATCCCGACATTGACTTATGGGAGGGAAGCATGGACGTTTCTGACTGGGATTGATCATTGATAATACATCGGTTATGCTAGTTGGAAAATTAGTGGGGTAGAATGTAAGAGTTCGGGTTGTACCGCCAGCCTTGTTTACACTACGCGGAGCGGCGGCGGATGCTGGCCATCATGTTCCCGTCTAATTGACTGCTTTTGGATACAATAATAGGTTGAGGGGGGTCACCCCCCCATGACATATTGTCATCATCATATATATTGCCAGCAGGAGGCAAATAACCGAAAAAAAAAAAATGCCTTCAAAATAGACGCGAACTAAAGCCACACATAGCCGAGTCGGTGCGCGAGTCCAACACGAGTGATGAAATTTTGCTATTCAGCAATGACTCGTCGATACTCCTCAACACTCGTATAGACTCATGCTATCTTCGTGTATATACGCGACACACTCAGGGTACTCGCCACGGGGTCCAAAAATGTCATTCATGCATGACATTTTGGGGGCCCGGTGGCGAGTACCCATGAGTGTGGCCTAAATACGTGTAGACTCGTGTACATATGTGTTAACTCGTGTTTGACTCTGAATAACTCTTCGTTATTCGTGTTACTCCGTGTTGACA
>CM064566.1:47435827-47740514 GCA_032716605.1 Paralithodes platypus
TGTTGTTGCTGCTTTGGGGGCTTCGTTGATTGAGAGAGACCTCTCGAGCAATCATGAAATGGTTGATGCCATTGCTGATTCTTCTTTGTTTTCTCCACAATATCATCTATCCCGAGGAAATAACTCATTACTTTGGCACAAGATCCAGATTCACTATAGATAAAAACTTGTGAACGGTACGGGGAAATTTTTCGGCCACCAGTAAATTCTTGATGGGGTTTGGATAATAGCCTTCTTTCACGGGATCGTAATATATTGGGTGGGGCTGGGCAGTTAGATTTTTTATTTCACCGGCTATACGTAAATACGCTGTGCTTGTAGACACTACCTGTCCTCCAGTGTGCTCATCGTCCGTAGTCTGGGCTAGGGCCTCAACCGCTATAGCTCGCCCTGCGCCGCTCACCCCCACCCCTCTCACGGTAACGGGCTTAGGGACAAATAACATTTCCAAACCAAGAATGGCAGGAGGTCACAATACGCCAAGACCTGTTGCACGGATTTTTTGCAACCGAGATATTATAAAAAGGAAAAGTTTATTTATCAGAAATATAACTAATCTCGTTAACAGAACAGTGGACGGGAAGCCGGCATCCAAACTGTTCATGAAGGAGACAGGTACGGCCGTCGAGGCATCTTTAGATACTTGGACTTCGTTATTATCGACGGCCACCGACAAGGGCCTCCTCGCGGATGACGTGGGCATAGTTAACGACAATTCCCTCTCTAAAAGAGGGATAGGCTTATTTCTAAAGACGGTCAACTGGTGGTAATCTAACGTGATACCCTATTTGAAAAAGGGCGGCGTTAACGAGTATCTGCGCATGGTCGCAATCTCTTTTGCCAGGTGTTGGGTCATGGCGTCGGGGCAGGAACTCGACGGTAAATTGACACTGTCCGAAAAATGTTTCCTGAAAATGAAGGTGAAGGATCTCAATGCGCATAGATTAGCGAGTCGATTTGTGCAACTGCAAAGGTTGAAAAAGGATAATCGTAATATAGTGGACACACACTCTGAAGAAGATTCCCTCACCCGTTCCACTTGCATGCAAGTGGTCGGTAACGCCATTGTGTGTATGGCTTCCTCTACGCTCAAGGTGTGGGCTTCAATGGTAAAAATATCAGCTGAGCAAAATAAATTATTTCACCCAGGGAAAAAAGACAAATGGGAAACTCTGACGGATTTCATTAAAGTTTGGTCTAAGATGGCTAGAGTGTACGATAAGTATCCCAATCACACGGAAAGGGACGCACAATTGTGTTACCTGATGCCGGGCGCCAACCGTAGGACCTCGGGTAAAATATTGAAAAGTCTGGTGTGCCAGGATACATGGCTCAAAGAATGTCCTATTTCTTTCTTTCTCGTCTATCCCTTCAACATCTGCCCCTCTGTTCTTCTCTCTGATTACCTTTTGAAGTTGCTCATGGAGTTGGTTTTTTCACCCCACATTCACATCGAGTGGAAGATGAGCATGAGTAAGTTCGTCTCCGATAAAGGACCCAAGATGCTCTTCGCGCTTTTCAACAAGGCAATCTTGGACGACGCGAATGAGGCCAATCAACCGATACCGCGGAACGGGAAGGAGGGGAAAAATAAAAACGAGGAAGGAGCGTTGGACAAGGAGGAGGAGGAGGAGGAGCAGGAAGCAACACACCTAGGTGAAGAGGAAGATTATGATCCGGCTAGTCGTTGTCGGCCCACTTCCCCAAATAAGAAATTGTCCGTAGAGTCTCAAGAACAATTTGTGACATCAATGCAAGAAAGATTAACAGTCCCTAACCCTTTTGGGAGAGAGTGGAACTCCACGGTCGTACAACCAGTTGCCAGTAATTTTTGGGATTTCTGTCGTTCCCTCGACCCATCCCTCCCTTCTAAGATTGAAGTTGCTTTTCTCGACATGGAAACCTCCTGCAACCCCCTATTGTCTAGTTCGGCCACTCCCTATGCAGCACTCTACGATACTTATCATACCAGCTGCAATCCTTCAGGGAAGGGACCGTGCCCTCTGTGTCACGAAGCGGAAGAGGTCAAGACAAATGTTTTGTATCCCACTTTGAGGAATTTGCTCAACATTAACGCTTACCCAGTTGCTGTTTCCACGAAAAGGTGGAGGTACTGCGGACAGGTGTTGATGTTGAGCCTGTCTCCCCTTTCTTGGTGTTATGCCCCCCATGGTCTGCCCACCGAGATCATGCGCAGCAGTCTTCCCAAGGGATACTTTCTCACGTTGTGGATGCTATTAAAGAATCTAGGCTTCGACGTCGTATTGTCTGTGACCGGAGCACCCAACAGTGTGACCTAATGGGCGATAGCACACTAGAGTTAAATACTTTATCTTTCGTATGCTCTGCTACATTGAGAGAGATACCGGGATATAGAGGCCACTTTAACGGGACGTCGGGTTCCTTCCCACCGCTTCATTCATACATGAATAATTAATATTTTAAAGCACGTTTGCATTTGCCCTCCAGAGACCACGTCCTTGACACAATTTTGAGCCTATTAGGGATACTTTAAAGCCTTGCATGGATAAACCTTTAGTTTATTTACTTCAACCTCTGCAGTTGTGTTTGAGCAGGTGAAAGCAGGTGAAATAAATGACGTAGAGAGTGTACAAAGAAATTTCACTTCGCATATAAGTTCGATAAAACATCTACACTATTGGGAGCGTTTAAGAGCACTGAATCTGTACTCACTGGAACGTAGAAGAGAATGTTACCTAATAATATACACGTGGAAAATCGCAGAGGGTTTAGTACCAAACCTACATACTCCGATAGTCATGAAATTCAGTGATAGGAGAGGCTGGGAATGCGAAATCCCCCGGATGTATAACAGAGGTGCTATGGGCTCTCTTCGAGAGGGCTGGTTATCACACAGAGGCCCACGTCTCTTCAACAAACTCCCACGGCGAGTAAGAGACATGAGGGACATCTCGTTAGACAACTTCAAGAGAGCCCTAGATGTCGAACTGCAAAAAGTGCCAGACGAGCCCATCCTCGCAAGGGAGCGAGCTGTCGCTTCAAACAGTCTACTGCACCAAACCTTGTGGTTTAGCGGCGAACACATCAAAAGGTATCAAAAGGTAAGTTAGCTGTGGGTAGAAAACTAATTTTGGAGAGGTAATTAAAAGAGTGAGTGAAATCTATTTCTTATTGCTAATCGGGCAACCTCTGCGTCATCAGGACGTGCAAGGCTTAAAAGGCCCCCCGGACGTACGCTTATCTTCAGTTATATATCGTACTCAGTTAAGGATAGAACAAAACGAGTATACCGCCAAACTCAGTCAAGGGTATATATGTTGTATAGAACAAAAGAATTAGATAGCCGATATGGATAAAAAGACCAGAAACCTCGAAAAAGAAAAAGAGAAGACGAAAGCCAAAGACGATGAAGGTGACGGTGAGAGGATTAAAAGGCAACCCCGACAGCAACAGATATATCGTCGACGTCGGAGCACCATCGTGATATCTCCTCCACCGCCTCCCCCGACGAGACATCGTGGTCGTAGTTGTACCGGCAAACGCTCGTCCGGCAAGATGCCGTCTGCCACAATGGCGGTAGTGGCAATGTCTGAACCTGTGAAGAGGTTGCCCCGTGTAGCCGATACCCCTCTTCACCCCCGGACCAGCCCTGGCCGTCGTACTACAAGGACGCAAGAACACACTCCAGTGCATCTCTTGGCCGGTTGACTCTTAACGCTGACCGCTCCGATAAGTTGAAGCAGTCACATTTGCCACCACGGGGATTCGAAAATGAAAGACAGTTAGGATCAACCATGCGGCCAGCGGTAGCTGTTCCAGTCGCCGCCGCCATCGTTGGCCCAGCTAGACGGAGGGTCAATAATAACAGCACCGGAGACAGCTACAGATGTGACGGCCGACCACAACACACCTATGCATTGAGGGGGCGCAACATTAAAGGAGAGATGCAAGCACGAGTAGATGCAACCTCTGGGAATCGGGCACTTTCTAACTCTTATAGGAGCAATAGCGATTTTCAAGGAAGCGCCACCATGGCCAGGTCCTCCAAAGGCAACAATGCTAATGTAAAATGGACACCGATGGTCACGGTGCCTGTTGAAAACATCGTCAACGTGTCATCTTGTACGGGCGCTAATAGCAGTGGGTGCGCTAATATTAGTGGGTGCGGTAAGATCGGTAAATTTAGAAGAGGCTCAAACAAAGACATGTGTAATGGTAGTAACATTGGAAAAACTCATGAGCCCCTCTCTAGGAAAAGGAAGATGACGACAATGAAGACGAACAGCTTCCATCTCTCATGCACTTCCTTTACCGGACCCGGGAACTCGACCATGTCCAACTATGCATCTGGCAGCTCCATGAACACCCGGATCGTGAAATACAATTTGATGTGTGAGTGGCATTCCATCCCCAAGATCCTGAGAGCGGGAATGGATCAAGACAGTTACCATGGTGTCAAATGTGTCCCGATTATGGACACACTCAAGGTTCACATCAATGGGAAACAGGCACTTAAATGGGAGGAGGTGGAGGACCCGCCCGTGTATTTCAGCCGGGTCGAGTGTAATGCGGGTCTCGGCGACTATACTAACAGTAAAGGAGAGGATACTAGTAACAATAACCTGTTTGGCAAATATGCTGCCAGTAGAACCATTCTGCCAGACTTGCAATCAACTCTGCTACGTTACGAGGAATACCTTCAAAGAGCAAGGGGCGTGGTGCAAAAGTCACGCAGAGCGGCACAAGAAAATCGACCGTCTACATCCAAGTGTTGGCCAGTGGGCCTGATGGGTTCGGTTTCTATGACGAAACATTGTATAAATCCATGGATATTACTGGAGCTCGCTCAGAATAACAAGAATAAGAACAAGATCAAGAACAATAACAATAACAACAGTGAGTCAAAGTGTAGGCTTACTCTGGACGACATGATAATATATTTTGACTTGGATGCTGATGCAAAACACAGAGTGAAGAACAGGCAAAAGACGCTGCTTGCGGAAGTATCAGCCGCCTGTCAAAAGTGGGTTGAGAAGCGAGGATGTTTGGATATGCCTTCCTTCATTCCTCACACAGAGGTGGACTGCACCACGGTTATCGGCGAAGACGAGACATTCTACGAAATAAAAGTAGGAGTGTATTATGTCCCATCTCGAGAAACTGTGGTTAAGTTTCTAACTGATGTGATGAGTTACCCTGAATTTGTCATAGAGACGGCTGTCGGTTTCAATATCAGTCCCATAAAAGGAACGGTTGGTGTGACAGGCGTGTGCCCAGAGGCCTTTTGTCTGAAGATGCCATTTGCAGGTATAAGTCTTTACGCCGTGATTAATGCTGACTTTAACGGCAGTCATGTCTTCCCAGGCCCTAATGAGGGGGAACCCCTGATACGGCACCACATGAGTCCAAGAAGACACAGGGTGGGGTGTCTCTTGGGGTTGAAGATGCTTGAGGCCACGAATCGCCTCCCCTCTGGCGCGATGGAGGTGACCGGTCACCACAGCGTCATGGACACCTACACAGCCATGCGTGTTGTCAATTTGACAACTTGCAAGGCCTTCTCGACGAATTGCCTTTTCTTTTGAGCGAGATATCCAACATCGTGACGCGTTTGTCCCAGCAATATGTCGTCAATCCGGATATAAAGAGCGACAATATTGTCATAGACGGAAGGACTGGTCAACCCCTCATGATAGACTTTGGACTGGCGTTGCCGAACGGAATGAGCGTAGACAGACACTTCCCGAGAGACGATCTCTGCAGATATCCGCAAACTGCTCCCGAATACTTGCTGGGAGAGCCCTGTTCGACGGCAACTATGGCATATGGTTTAGCTTACACCTTGAAGGATGTTTTGAACACACTCATCACGAGGACGGCAGATCCAGCAGCATTGTGTTTGTACACCAGCCAAACTCTCGGTTTTTGGATCACAAAGGCCTATTCGGCGAAACACCAGGACAGGCCAGCTACGTACATTGCGGCGCAGAGGATGGGAGGGTGTTTCAGTTTCAAATCCCACATTTCTGACTTGTTTGTTAAGCCTAAACACATTTTAACCATTTAACCCTTCAGCGGGCACATGGCCTTACAGGGACACTGGGCTTGGAATTTGAATGCTTGAACCTAATGCAAAAGTTCTGGTAATGCTATTCCTATTTCTGCCAATTTCGCCCTGAGAGCCAATAATTGAAGTTATTCACAGTGTTCCCTAATATTAGTATTACGGACAGGCCAGTTGCAAGAGTGACGTTCCCTAAGAAATATTCGTGTCCGAATGCCAGTTTCGCACAGTGATCCCTAACATTAGTATTACGGGCAGGTCAGTTGCAAGATGATTTTCTGGGGTATTGGGGAAATAA
This sequence comes from Paralithodes platypus, assembly GCA_032716605.1. Lineage (NCBI taxonomy): Eukaryota > Metazoa > Arthropoda > Malacostraca > Decapoda > Lithodidae > Paralithodes > Paralithodes platypus. The sequence continues at coordinate 47,442,172 of CM064566.1, forward strand.
AACCATTTTAATTTTTTGTGTTTTTATTGACCAATATTTTTTTTTCCTGAGCTTAGGCATTATGAAATGTCCCATATTCAACACTAATTTCAATTTATCATCATTCTTGGTAATCATTTCATCAAAAATAAAATTTCTAATTACGCCAAGGTAGTTACGGAGTCAGATCTTTATTGCCAATATCCTCTAACATCTGTCGAAGAATAGACAAGTGTATTCTGCTATCATCTAGTATAAAGCGGGGCACGCCTGAGGCACACAAATATCCCAACACGTAGGCACATCTAATCATTATTGAGGCCACTTGCAAGAGTGACGTTTCCTAAGAAGTCTCTTCTCACAATGTCTTACCTAATATTGGTATTACGGACAGGCCAGTTGCAGGATGACGTTCCCTAAGAAACATTCTTGTCCGAATGCCAGTTACGCACAGTGATCCCTAACATTAGTATTACGAGCAGGTCAGTTGCAAGATGACTTTCTGGGGCACATTGGGGAAATAATACCAATTTCATTTATTTGTATTTTTATTGATTTATTGGCCAATAATAATTTGTTTCCTGAGCTTAGGCATTATGAAATGTCCAATATTCAACACTAATTTCAATTTATCATCATTCCTGGTAATCATTTCATTAGAAATAAAATTTCTAATTAAACGCCAAGGTAGTTATGGAGTCAGATCTTTATTGCCAATATCCTCTAACATCTGTCGAAGAATAGACAGGTGTATTCTGCTATCATCTATATTCTAGTATAAACCCCTGCGGCAACGCAAATATCCCACCACGTAGGCACATCTAATCAATATTGAGGTTTCGATGATACTTTTGGCCGACAGGATGACGGAGGCAGTCGCTTGAGTGACGGAGAGTCCCTTATCGCACAGGAGAGAAACCCCCTTGCCCAGCTATAGCTCACCTGGACAACAGGACCTCTAATCCCCAATGGTATAGTTGAATTAGAAGGGTCCCCTTTTCCAAAAGAAGGAGGTGGAAGATGGATATATATTCCGTAGCCGTCGGGGACCGCTTATTCTTTTTCCAGTTTTTTGCCTTTTGTCACAAGAAGTCGTGCTACAATATCTTCTAACGGATGAGATTCGAGGTGGCTCTGGCTAAAGAGGGGAAGGTAAGTGTCTTTGCGAGGTTGAATACGTTTGCATGTTTTTCTTCGCAGTCGGAACTGTCAGAGCTTCCTAAATTAAGAAGGTTGGCCGAGTCGGCTAATTCAGCTTGCCGTTTACGGGAGATTGGGCTTGTATTATCCCGCCGTGGTTGACTGTCCTGTGATCCATGATAGACTAACCCGGGAGAACACGAGTCACCTGCTTCCTCTGACCCAATCCTGCCCGTCCTCCCTCCGGCGAGTTCAGGCGACCTACATGTACAGTAGGAGAAGAAGGAAGAAGCCAAGGAAGGAAAACATTAACGGCATTCTGAGCGTTTTTCCCTCCTCCGCCATTTCTCCTCAATCAAATTGGTCACGTGCTTACACAACCCCTGTGTAGAACTCGCTAAGATTTTGTCAATGTTGCAGCACCTCTTTATGATATCAATCACAGCTTGATTCACACCCCATACTTTAGTATGCGCCTCATACTCTCTCTGCACTGTCATAGCGAAGAGGGCATTTAGTGCTCCATGCTGTCCGATATGTGCTTCTAGGACTCTCAGACTTTCAGTCCCTATCCGTTTTTACACGTCTCTTATATTTCTGAGATTGGAAGAGGCTTCGCAGTAATTCCTAACGTTGGTGACTGTGGCCGTTAAAGCATTGGAAACCGGTTGTTCCATTGGACCCAGGAGGAATCGTTGCCATTGCTCTTGCTGCTGTTGCTGTTTGACGCATTTCCGCAGCGTCTTATCGGTGACAATTGCGTAACACAGTGTGGAGAAAGCTAGCCTGAGCACATCCAAGTGAGGCCACGTTTTCCTCGGGTTGCAGGCAGAGTGAGTGATACAAACATTCCTTTCAGACAAGAATGAGTTGTTCAGGCACGCAGTGACGAAAGCGCCTCCTGAAAACAAAATGTCCATCACTTCTATTATTTTGTAGTACCTCTCTGAAGAGATTCCTGTGACGGACACGGCTGAGAAATACTTTGCGGGCCACGGGCAACTCTCTCTAGTATCGGCGATCCTAAAGCCTATGGTAAGTCTCAACCCTCCGATAATGCTACACAGTACCTTTTTCAGGTTGGGTATCATCAAAGAGGGTATGCCCGTGCTGGGCAGACACTCGCTCAGGGAATCGAGATTGAACATCAGTTCGCTGGACGTACGGACCCACTGATTCGCTTGGGTGGTCGCGTCACTGACACTTTGAAATAGGTTGCTCTCTGTACACTCCAACGAGAAGGTTAATTCACAACTGTAGCCCCTGTCATGATCCTGCACGACAATGCGTCGGCTAGGTGGACTGTGCCACTCCCAGCCTTCTCGCTCTGTTGTTGTTCCTGTATTTTGACGGCGGTGATGATTTTGTTTCCCCCTCTTCCCTTTACGCCGGGGGGTGGTCCTCCAGATATGATAGCGTGACATCACCTCGTCTTCCGCTACCTTTACCCTTTCCAATTGATTTTTCAGAATGGTCACGTATTTGCCAACTAAAGACTTGAACCTAGTAGATCCTCTTAGCGAACAGCACGTGTTGATGCATGTTTTAACTTCATTGGGTCTCATGAATAATGACACGAACATGGAGGAAGATGGGTCGGACGCCATTGAATGTTTGACACTGCTCCTTATGGACGACATTGACGAAGATGAGTTTAATGTTGTATATTTCGATGAAGAGCGGGTGGGTAATTTACACCGGGACTGACTGGAGAAGTTGTGGATAAAAGTTGCTGGATTAACGATAGCGTCACTTCTACGTAAACGCTTTCTCACTCTCTTGGGAGCTTTGGCTTTTGTGCAGAAGATGGCTGACAATGGTTGCACGGTTGAGTCTTCGTCGTTATCGCCCCTAATGTCGCCGAGTCCGGGCATGTCATCGTTAACGGTCACCGACGTGCTTCTGAAGGGATCGCCTGCGGCGAGCTCTTCGAAACTGTTATCGTCACTGTCTTCGTACCACATGGGCAGACTAGTACGTTCGATGGGCGGATTTTTTAGAGACGTGGCAGTGGATGCTGGCGGCGATATGGTCAATAATGCTGAGCGAGCCTGACTGTTATAAGCCACACCTTCCCTGAGAAATGACAAGAGCGAATTAGAAACACTCGTAGGACGGGTCGCCGCATTATAATAATTTGCCATTTATGCAACGCTAGCAGACCTGTACCATATATTGAAAGGGCCAAGAAATCCCACGGGAAAACCTTTCTGATGGGGTGCGTTAGGCAGCAGCATTTCGGATGTAGTGCCCGTTGGTATGCACAGGTCGAAAGAGCCTTCACCGTCATCTTCACCTGTGGTAGTTAGACCTGTCATACAGGAAGTAGCTAAGAGAGAAGTGAATGAGTCTAGAGCCAACATGATTATTGAGGTTTGAGCAACTCCGCTCTTATTATCCACCTCGACTTTTAAGGTGAGATTTTTGGTGTAATGGTTATTTCCTGACCGCTCGGTGTAAAACTTGACGGTGTCAGACTCCCCTTCCCTTTTCCCTAGTCGTCCGGCCATATCGACCATTCTCCACAGCAGCTTCTTCTTGCCCGGGGAGTGTTTTTTCGTTGCTGTAATAACGTCCTGCATCTTCAGGAAAGGGTTGCAGATATTCTTACCGTCGATCCATTTGTCGAAAGCTTCCGAAAAGTCTGTTTTATCCATCAATTCCTCTACCAAAACATCCTTGTATTCACTAGGGTTGGCCAAGACTACTTTCAGAGACTGGTGCATATTGTCGTAATCGGCTGTAGCCTTCACAAGAAAAGACCAAGTGTCGGTAAAGGCCCTCACGTAATTAATACACAAGTCCATTATTCTGTGGGCATCGCCCATTATGTCGCAGACAGCGATAGAGACGCTGTTATCGCTGTCAGAGTCCATTATCTATCAGGGTCGCCAGGTAGCCAAGAAGTGAGCTAAGTTATTCACTTGACTTTGTTCGTCCTCCTTGTCCACTGTCCTAGGAACTGTCCCTCGGGATGGTGGAATGACAAATGGCTCAGTTTCACCTATTATGTCGAAAAAGATATCAGAGGGGGATTGGTCGTTAAACTCTGCAATTCCCTGGGTGGGTTCCGAAGACAGTTCCGTCGTCGCGGTGGTAGTCGTGGTCGTGCGCTGGCTGACGGTGTCCTCTAATGAAGTCAAAGATTGAGATGTTTCGGGTGTACCCGGTGTCGTTGCAGGGGTTTCACGAGGATTATTCATTAACGGGGGACGAAACGATTCGGAGAGCACCTTACGAAATTCTTCGAACAGGTCCCACTTTCGCACAGTCGACGACGATTTAGTCGGCACGGTAATAACCTTTTCATCTATGAACGAAGACAGAACGAAACGGAAAAAATCTAATGGGGAGCCGGATTTCCCATCTTCTCCCGCTCTTAGGAGTGGAGTGTATTCACCGGGCGAAACCCACGACGTGTCCCCCACTCTCACCTCCTCTACCAACCTGAGTACTTCGTCTCCTCCGCCCTGTCTACAGGCGTGGTCGAGGGTCATTAAAGTGGCCGAGCTGGCGGGGTCTGTGAAGGAGTCGGATGCCTGAGAAGGATCAATGCTGAAAAAGAGAAATTTGAGAGCCCTACAAAAGTAGTGGTCGCATTTTTGTTTTCTCGTCCGGCTACGCGAGCCAGTGCTGCGTTCTAGACCGATGCATTTCAACTTGCTTATACATTCCGGTAAAAAATAGTCTTTGATGCCACTCGAAAACGAAAAACCCGCTTCCCTGTAATCGAAGTTATCGTCCGATATGTGTTGGTTCAGATAAGAAGAGGCAGAAGCGTGGGAGGAGGAAGGTGGGGGGAGGTGACCGGCGTTCGATTTCCATCTCTCCCTCGCTTGGCACACCTTATTGTCAGAAGGTTTCTGACCCCCCCGCCCTCTCTTAAACCTAGGCCTACCCCTATTCAACGGGACTTTGGCACATTTTCGAGTCTCCGCCAAGAGGGGTAAATCGCCGTCGACGAAACAAGAGATGACCAGGTTCATATACTTGACGATATTCGACAACACTACATAGATCCCCAAATCTCCATTAGGGGCATGGACGATAGAAGTGAAAATAGGGTTAGCAAATAAAGCGTTGAGTTGTTGTTCGTTCTGCAAGACCCTCTCGATGCTCTGGGAGTCCTTAACACCCACCAGAGATGGAGGGTCCATGAGTAGTTCTTTAAATCTAGTGGAAACGTGCTCCTCATTGGAAACAAAGAATTCCGGTTCACTGACCACATTTCCTGCCGTAGCGATTTTACTTTCGGCGAGCAGTGCGTCGTGTTTCTTGGCCGCATCCAATATGGCACTCCTGTCGTGGCCGCGGCTGTCGTTAAGGTCATCTTGTTTTACTTCTTCTCTTCTTCCTTGAGGGGTTATGAACTTCCCTTCAGCAGTTCGCTCGTTGACGTGAATACTGTTGAGCAAGGAACCGGACCGTAACCCATACACCTTATCGAAAAAATTCATTAAACATTTTTAGAAACAGTTCCGACACCTGTCGTTTGGGATATGAATTGAGGTCATCCTTGTGTCTTCTGTTGTAACGTGCAGTTAACATTTTCTGGACATCCTTAACGCGAATTTCTCTTTCTCCGTCGCTTATGGTCTTGATGATGAGACCAGGGTCGTCTCCTATGACATGGTGGCCACTCTTTAAAATGCATTGTTCGGATTTTCCTTCTTGGCCAATATCATTTTCATCGCTATTTTTATTATCGTCTTCAACAACCTCACTCGTTTGTTATGGCGAGTGTTGTCTGTGCCCGTGCACACGTTCCTCCTCATCTTGTTCATGGTCCTCGCTTTCCATTTCCTCTCCCTCTTGATCTTGCTCTTCACTTTCACTATCTTCATTGTATAGACCCTCCTCCTTTTCTTCTTCCGCTTTTCGATCCACCCCCTTTCTCAATCTTTTGGACAGAGGTTGCCACGTTTTAGTTCGGCTAGCCTTCCTCGTCCCGTTATTCCTCAATGCTCTCCTGTATTCCCTGGTACGAACGATTTTATTTTCGGCCGCCACTAATTCTTTAGCTGTGGCCACTTTAACCGTGTAGTTCACTACCATGTCCACGAACTGTGTCTTCATGACAGCACTGTGCAAGGGTTTGCCCATGTTAATGGCAATGGGTAAAGAGGCATCGTCGTCGACCTTGCCGTACAGAGAAGCAATGTCGTATTGTCCGTAATTTCGGGGAGGGCGCTGATTTTTAATAGCGACCCCTTCTTCGTTGCCGTTAGGGTCACCTCGGCAACCGTCCATCACGGGTGCTGTCGCCGCCGCCATCGGGTTCCTGGACAGCATGTTAGCGACCGTGGCATGCCCGGCCATTTCTTTGAGGACCTCCAAGTTGAAAGCAGCCGTCAGGAAAGTTTGGCCAATGCCTCCTTGTGAGAGAAAGACGGCAATGAGTGCAGGCACGTAGATCTTGAAACTCAGACGCCGGTGGGCCTTGTACCCGATGAGGTGCAGTATAGAGTGTTGTATCTGTTTCAAGAGTGCTTGCAGTAGAATCCATATGGCAGAAGTAGCAGGAGAGAAGAGGCAAGCGTCCGCGAGAACAGCCAACTTGGATTCCGTCCCGTTCCTTTCGTCGGCAAAAAACACGCCTTCACACAAAGCCTGACGCTGTTCGGAATTTAAGACCGTCTTGCTAAAAGACAAGAGTTCCAACATTTTGTTGGGATTATCTCCATGCACGAACCTGATGACATTTTCCAGTGAGGGTACCTTCGACAGCGACGAACCGTCGCCTCCACCTCTTCCTATTCCACAATCATAATTTTTTCTCTTTAGGAATGTGTCCTCCCAAGATGTGCGCGCCAAGGTATCGGCGGCGTCCCTACTGACGGGGGGGAGGGCATGGTTGGAAGCCTCTGCCGCCAACTTGAACTTAATTATAGCGAGAGCGATGGCCCAAAAGTGGGACTCTTCTCCGCCCCGACAAATGTCGCTCAGCAGGACACTTTCCTTACAGAAACAATCTCCCAAAAATAACAAGGAACGGTCGTGCGATTGCTTCAGAGATTTAGCGAAGGCTTCTCTGTCGTACACGGAACAGCCCACCGCGAAGGGGTCGTATCGTATCATGCCACTTCGGCACGCTTCAGCTATCCATTGCATCGCTCTCCATGTACGAAGGCGACGAGCTGCCAACCTACCGTTGCGCGCCCCCCCGCGTTTCAGATCCGGAATGGCCGTCGAGGCGTCGCGCGCCTTCACGGCCACGATCCCCAACTGGGTCGAACCGCGCATGACGGTCAACCAGTTGACCACGTTGGCACCCACGGGAAAGACGAGGTGGGAGGAGGTGCGGCCACCATTGTACTTGAATCCCACCAGCTCTCCGCACGATTCTACCGGTTTAACGACGAATCGGGAATCATTCATCAGACCCATGGAGATGAGGCAAGTCTTTACATAGTCGTGTAGAGAAGGGTCGTTGAAGAGGCACCAACCGGGAGCCTGGGCCATGATGATCGTGTTCATGTAATTCATGATGGGAGCGTCGGAGGCAGAGTAGCCCAGTACCAAACGCGTTCGGTCCGAGGGTACCCCAGAACTCACGAGGTAAAGAGCAGAGGCTGCCCCGGCTACGGTTTTGTCCACATCGACCCGCCTCCTGTTGGGACCCAATTTAGTTATTTTCAACTTGGTCCTATAAGAGGATAATATAGAGGCTCCTCTGTGTGCATCACTCAGAAAAAGCTCCATCCCTGGACCCAGACACAGAATTACAGGATGGATTATTTTACGAGTAGGGAAACAAATGTTACCAATAGGACTCCCCCGGCAATGATAGCGATCGTGATGTTAGTGCTTGCCGTGTTTGTGGCCGTCGTGAGTGTCGCGGCAGTGTTTGTCCTCTCGAAACCCATGTTGGCCAATTCGCAAGTGTTGGCCGACCTGAAAATCCGAACCGGGTTAAAAATTATGGAAAATTCGGATCCGCAAAATGTCCTACAAGAATACCTGAAAGAGAAAACCGCTTTTGACAGAATAGAGTATGTCGACGATGCCGCTGCATATCCGCCTCATCCTTCCATCCACGATCTGATGGGTCTGACCGCGCCGGGTAACCACTGGGGCGTGCCTTCGGACATTGCCCGTCGCACCCTTCACGAACTGGATAGAACAGCTCTACCGCACCGTCAGATCCACACCAACAACATGGAACGGGTCAACATTGAATCGGCGCCGTACCAACTTGTGAGACGTTACGTGGACTCTATTCTGGGTCGTAACGTATCTTCCCGGGTAACTCATTTGCAGAAACAAATGAGGAACTCGCTTCGAGTTTCAAAGAGAGATCTAAGATTATTCCAATATGTGTTGGGGGCCAAGCGTTCCAATGTTTTTAACGAGCGTGAAGAGGAGGGAGTGGAAGAGGCGGACGACCACCGAACCGAAGGCTTAGAGACTAAGGGGAAAAAAAATAAGAAGACAAATAGTAAGGTGAGAATGGACGACGATATTGATCTCCTCATTTATCACAGAGGCGGTCACTGTGCCAATCCTATACCGGCCGATCCCACGAGGACTTGCGTAGACGTGTGTGCTTCGGCCAGTGCCAAGAGAATACAAACACCTTTCGCGGCGGCTGGCAAGATCATCGTCGGAGAGAATCCGGGCTCTCGCCAGGACTACTGTTGGTCTGGTAAGCAGCGGCCAGGAGGTGAAGAGGGAGACGCCACCCTGCCTCCTCCCGCTACCACCGCAGTGCACGTGCCCGCCTTCCCTTCCGGCGACGATCACGAGCCTATTCATCGGCCCTGCTCCACGGCGACCAGCGTCCTCGTCCTGACTGATGACGGAGGTTGGCAGTGCCGTCCCATGTACCGTCTCCTATTCGGAGGCGCTGACGGTACAGAGAAGACGGCATGTGGGTTCAACCCTGCCATTCACGAATCCAAAGAGAAGTACGAAAGTACGGTCACGTACATGGACGTGGAATCCGGAGAGACCATCGATTCCCACGGTGACATGCCACTCAAATCCACTTTCATACGCAAGGCGATTGAAACCAGGTCCGTAGCCAAATTCAAAAACGTCGCTTCCGATCCTGAACTCTTTTTCAATTACCCCATAGTGTGCCAATGCGGTTCAAACAAAGACTTTTTGGGTAACCCCCTACTGGCTACGGACGCGAGTCGTCGCTTGAAATTCATGGGCCTGTTCAGGTGTGTTTCCAATCCTTGCTTCATGACCAAAGTGGCGCGGAAGTTCGGATCCTTCGATCCCGAGAAGGGGTTGTGCATGAGAGGAAACAAGGCTTCTATCAGCACGCTGAATGCCATAGTGGGAGATGCGAGGACGCCTCTGGTGGGGCAGACGCCAGCCATGGGTCTGATCGTAGCCGATGACGACAAACGGATAGACGGCATAAGCAGTGGCGGTGGGGTGAACGGTTTGGTCTTCGACGCGGAGCAAGCGAAGAGGATCACGAGAATGGGTGCGCCTGTCACACCCGCGACTAATCTCGATTCTGGCAATGGGTCTAGGAACGTCATGTTCGTTCCGGAGGCCTCCGTCTACACAGGAGCGTGCTGTCGTCTGATCAGAGCTTCCAATGTCATGCACAGGTCTTGCCTGCCGCCCGTTCACATCACGGCCAACCCTGGAGCCAGAGAAGAGCCGTTCAGTACTGCCGCCTTCTACGTCGAACCCGTCGCCGACATATTGGGCGGTGCGGTACCTCAAAAACCCTACGAATTGGATATGCTGGCTTCCGAATCTCTGAGAAACAGTAGGCTAGTGTCGGGAAACGTCCTCGGCGGCTCGGAAATGACCTTCTCGAACCTGTTATCAACAGAAAGTAAGGGCGTCAACCGCGCTCCCGGTATTAGATCAACCGGCAGGAGGGGGCACCTGTGCATAGATAGAATCAGAAGCTTCTACGATACGTTTATGACTAAGAGAAGATTATCTACCGCAGAATACATGCGCTGCACCAGGGGACCGGGCGGCAGCGGAGATAGCGGGAAATACTCAGAGTGGGATACGGCATTCAGATCGAATGATTTTAATCAGAGCAGAATGACGAGTGTAGCAGACATGTTTGTGGTAAGGGAGGGGTTACTGCTACGTTCGTACGGCGCGTACTCGGGCATGGTACTGGCGCCTCAACTGTACGACACAGGATTCGTGGAGGGTCTTCCGAACAAAGATACCACCTGCCATTTGCGGGTGCACAATCCCGCTCAAATTGCTTTTCCTACCTCTTATCTTAACCTGGCCCGCCGCGACGACGACAATGAAAATGACGATGACATCTTCACGGTGGACAGGAGTAGGGTCTTTGACTCGACGACATTAAGCCTCTTCTTCGACAACCATAGCCAACGAAACACTCCCTCTTCTTTTCTATTTCCCGAGAATGATTCGCCCATGAGAGACTATAGAGTTTCCTTGAAGGATTACGATTGGGGATTGCAGACATTCAGAATGGAATGGAATCCTCGTTCCGGTCTGTACACGAGAACGGATCCCAGACTCGCATTCGATCATCGGAAAATGAGATCCTTACCTCTCGGGGCCACGACGTTACCCTTTTCCATTTTTAAACGGATTCCGATTGAATGGGGCCACGACCACTCCGATATCGAGAAAGGCCGGTGGTTCAGAAATACCCTAGACACCAACAGTGCCTATCGGAGAATGTTGCTAGAAACCAGCATAGTGCTACGACCAATGTGGTTTGCCGCTGCCTGGGAAAGAGACAGTTATTATCACGTGAATACCCAAGTGCGTCCAGGCTGAAGCATCGCTAATGGGATAACCGAGGAGGAGTCGGAGTCGGAAAAGAAACAAGTTTTCGGGTTCAATAAAATGTATTGTAAAGAATATGGTTCAATAAAAAGTATTGTAAGAAGATTATCACCAGATTAGTTAGCCGACTGCAGCCTACCTACAGTACATGTGCTAAGCGCCGCAAGCTGCCATCTAAACTATAACTTGTGTATTTTTGAAGGGGGACGAAGGATAAAATGGATTGTAAAGAATATGGTTCAATTAAATGTATTGTAAAAAGAAGAATATCAACAGATTAGTTAGCCGACTGCGGCCTACCGACAGTACATGTGCTAAGCGCCGCAAGCTGCCATCTAAACTATAACTTGTGTATTTTTGAAGGGGGCGAAGGATAAAAGGGACCCTCCCAAACCACCTAACATCATTTGACGATCGTCCGCTCCAGGGTAAACTTCAGAATGGACATCCCCCAGGCTCCGAAGCAAGATAACCTCATAGCAGCCAAGACTCAACCCGAGGAATTACAAATGTTGACATTGGACGACGGACTTACCCATTACACTATTCTCAATGACGGGAAAGCTATTATTTGCATTCAGAGTAATTGCGTTGCAACCAGGCTGCATCAAGGTTCTTTGAACGAGGCCCTCTATGGCAAGCTCGGTTACGGGAACCCCTACAGTACAAGGACAAACAAGGGTCAATATAATAATTTGGCCTGCGATCGCTCTCAACCCTCTCCAGGAACCATTAAATTATTTAAGAATTCACAACCCAAACTGAATTTTATAAAAGCTCAGGATGAAGGACGCGGTTGGCCGGCAATATGCACTTTATTTGCCCAATACAACATGGCTGATAATTCAAGAATATACTATCGTGATGACCCTAACTACCTAAAGGGGTGCAAGGCAGACACAAAGGTTCAACGCGAGATTTGGTTCAATGAGTGTTTGCCATCACTCGGGGATTTCATGAGCACTGACGAAGGCGCCAAATATGATGTCATTTATATGCCTTGGGGTATTGGATGTACGGTAAGCTGGCGGTGTTAGGACACGTTATCATCAAATGATATTTGATTTCTCTAAGATTGTGCGTCAGCCTGTGTGCATTGTTCAACTCCAAAACAAATAATAAAAAGTAAATGTAATATGAGAAGATTTTTCCTTTTCCTTCCACTTTCTTTTATGTGCCGGTGGAAGGGGTAGCGCAGGTGTGGTCGTAGGGCTGGCGAGGGTATTTTCATAGATGGTGGAAGGGGTAGCGCAGGCAGTGGTCGTAAGGGAGTTGAATGTGTCCTTGAATGTAAATGTGTCGCTGGATGTTGTCTTTGGGTGTTGTCTTTGGGTGTGTCGTTGGATGGGCCATTGGATGCGTCCTTGGATCCCACCTGTTTAAAGGCAACATCTGTATAGTCGATGCGCCGGGATATAGTGAAACCCGGTGGACCAACTCCGTAGAGTGGTTAACATTTTCTACACCGTCGGCTCAGAAGGGATAATAGAGGACATTTTGCCTAGGAAGCGGTCTGAGGTAGCGGTCGAAAACTATTTTTTTGCCGAATGATGATCATTCATTATGAAAACAAAATGCGATGATATACAGTTCGATGTATTTCCGATCGCTCCCAAAGCCCACCGACCCACGTTGGACAGCAGGTAAAAGATTCGCCAAAAATAAATTCTGATATTCGACTTGAGTTGGCGGTGAACCTTTTTTCTTTCTTCAGGCGGGTCTAAATGTATGTGTGTGTGATAAATTTTGTGGAAAAATTACAAACATTATTTTTTTCGAGGAGGCTAAATATTTCGAAGAGCGAGTCTCCATCATTTCTCGGTGACGACTGCGGAAATGTTCGAGGGCGTCTCAAAGGCAAATTTACCCTCCAAAATATTCCGCTATTCAAAAACGAGACTTCGCAGGCTGAAGCATTCACTCTAACCCTTTGTCGGTATTTTGGCGAGCAAATGGCCTATCACTATATTATAACGGTCACCATTTTACAGTTTGACCACTTGAGGTGTAATCATGGACCCTCAAAAGACTACATGTGAGCAAGTGGCCGTGCAACTCGGTAAAGTTATAGAGTGCGCGTCTAGAAGAGGATGGCTACCAAACCTGTCCATCCTATACGCACATAGTGCCTCGTGTCTGAAGCCGAAGCACGGTTGCAATAAGCTGTGCCTGATGTGGCGTCACGTACGACAACATGCGAGAATGGGACATTATTGTCCCATACAGGAAATTGACGAACAGTTCCTGCACACCCACGTATCTCTGTGCAAGTCCAACGAGTGTGGCCTGCCTTCGTGTCTACCTCTCTGATTAGAAAAATTGGTGAATCAGCTGTAAGATGATGCTATAAAAAGGTGGCCAGTGGAGGATCTTGCATCATTGAAAGGTTGGCCACTATGGAGTCAACTACGTGTGAGCAAGCCGGTGTGCGACTTCAGATGCTAGTGGACTACGTGATCCTAGAAGGAAAACTGAAGGAATTGTCATTCTGGTACGGGCACAGTGCCACATGTCCGACGCCCGGTTGTCACCGGCTGTGTCTGATGTGGCGTCGTGTTAGGCGGCACGTCCTCGAGAGACACAAGTGTCGCGTCTTGGACATATATTGTTTATTACTGTTCACCCATCTTTCATCGTGCAGGCTAACCGACTGTGGTCTACCAATATGTGCTACCAGACGAAAGCCGCCATCTAAACTATAACTTTTGTAGTTTAGCCACCTCCGGAGACACAGGGTCCCAACCCAGGGTCCGAAGCAGGATAACACCGGACGGTAGGGTTGGAAATTGAATGCAGTCTCACCTCTCCGACCCCGCAGTCTCACCTCTCCGACCCTATTTCAATAAAGCATTTGTACATATTGTGATAATACAAAATAATGTAACAAAGGATTAGCTGATATTTTCATTTAATTACAGGATATAACAATAAATACAATTATTTTGTAATATTTTGTTTATTTTCATCCTTCATTCTACAGCATCGAAACATCCCATTGGTGAGTTGTTTGCCCGTTGAAGCTGGATCTCATTCCAAACACTCCAATAAATATGATGTAGGCATCTTGTACTATCGTCGGAGATACTCCACTTGTCTTTTTTCTCTTTCTTCTTTTTCGAGTAGATCCCCTATCACATAATTGCACAGTCTACTACAACTACTACTACTACTACTACTACTACTGCCTCTACCAATATTACAAAAATAAAAGCCAATGTAAAATCCACAAATACACTTTTTTCATTTTATGAATCATATATACCACATATTTTTCGTCAGTGTCCTGTTATTTCAAATTACCCGATTCGGTCGTCGTCGTTATTATTAATATTCTTCGTATAGCGTGGTTATTCAGACCTGGTCGGGATTAATGGTGTAAAGGAAGGGGTCGATGTTCATACACCAGTCGGTGATAGCCCTCACTTCCCGCCCATTCACTGAATCTTCGTCCATCATACTCTCTCGGACGTTTTTGTGTGATAGCAATGTACAGTCAAACATCGTCTTGGCACAGATCAGTGAATCCAAAGTGTAAAAAAAAAAAAAAAAATTGATGCAACACTCCGCTTGAGTACCGCAACCCTTCACTTTGGTATACACGAGTTGTAGGGCCGATTTCAAACTGGGGAAATTGGCGCCGTCGCTCTTTTGGGCAAAGTAAATGACCGGTAGTCTTTCGTCTTCAGTTACAGCTACTTTCAGGGCGTGAGTTTGGTTGTGGCAGAATCGCATGTTGTACAATGCAGCGCACAGTAGTGTGAAGATCATGCGTTTCGAATGATCGTACGATCTCAAATCTTTCAAATTTATAGCTTCTTGGAGCGAAAGGTAGCAGCTTTGTTGTGGTATGTTGTTGGGGTCGCTACTGACGTTCACCTTCAACAGATGCGCCAGAAAATCGAAATGCACCCTTTCTGTGTCATTGATGGGGGTGAGAGTGACCAGGTCATCATCGGCAGTGGTGGCAACATCGGCTTTAGGGATGTAGTAAAAATGACGGAAGGTGGTTGTACTCAGCTCACCTGCGTAACACTGACACATAAAGAGCGCTACTGCTACCACCAATTTGGTACAGTGTCGCTTGTCAACGCTAGTGTCACGTCCATTAACCTCAGCTATGGCACACTTGAGTGTCGTTACGAGCTCGTCGAAATTCACTTTGTGCAATATACTGCGGCACGCCAGTGGCGATAGAGATGTTAGGGGGTCGTAGTCCGCTTGTCCCGAGATTTTGTTTGTCACGTACAGGTTCCGTGAGCGAGACTTCTGCGTCACTTTGCGGCGGTAGAGATTTAAACGGAACGGCGATATTTTGACCACCGCTAGCACAAAGATGATTTTGAGACGTAACATGTCTATCTTCTGGTTGGTGTTACATTTGTTGACCAGGTTGGCAATTCTGCAGGGCTGAATGGTAGCCAAATTGATCTGTTCGTCAAGTGGACATTGCAGTGCTTTTTGAGAGTTGTTTCGACGTTCTGAATATTGAGCGTCGCCGAGTTGCCTCCTCGCTGAATTTTCGTCAGTTTATAGAAATCAGTAATGATATGCTGCTTCCCATTTTTTGGTGATGCTACCACTACCGCAGATTCTGCCGCTGCCATGGTGTTTCTTCTTATTCTCCTGTTGTGTGGAATTTGCCATCGTGGGGCGCTCGACTTAGCAGCTTCAGTGTCTTATTGGTTCAATGAGTGTTTGTTATCACTCGGGGATTTCATGAGCACTGACGAAGGCGCCAAATATGATGTCATTTATATGCCTTGGGGTATAGAATGTACGGTAGCTGCCAGTGATTGGACATGTTACCATCAAATGATACTTGCTTTCTCTAAGACTGTGCGTCAGGCTGTGTGCAATGTTCAACTCAAATCAAATCAAAAAATAATAAAAAATAAATGTAATCTTATTATGTTTCTTTTTCCTTCCACTTCCTTTTATGTGATGGTGGAATGGGTAGCACAGGCGTGGTCGTATGGGTGGCGAGGGTATTTTCATAGATGGTGGAAAGGGTGGCGCAGGCAGGGGTCGTAGGGGAGTTGAATGTGTCCTTGAATGCGAATGTGTCGCTGGGTTAATTAATATTCTATTTTCTAAAGAAAAAAGTGTAGGTAAAATGAGTCAACTCGTTAATATTTAAAACAAATATACATGATATGATATTGTAATCCCTACATTTGTTTTTTACAACAAGTTTTTCTAGGGCGATGGGGCACGAAGCCAGTTGCATGCACACATGAACGCCTTATCCTCCCGCTCAGGTATGGAAAGGCCAGTCAAGTCGAAAAAGGGCTTATTTATAGCATTGAGGTTAAATTTCAAGGTGTTTACTGACAAAGATTTTGTTTCGAAAAGATAATCTAAATATTTGAATATTAACACCTTACGAGCGGCCTATGAGGTTTATTTATATGTACCGCACAGCGGGGTGTTTTTAGCCAAAATAGGGCTGTTTACGTGATCATTTTCATGCCTAAATAAGACCCAGAACGTAAAACAAGTACCTATCCCTGAAAGGGCATAAACAGAGCTTTCGAATGACACCATAACGATCCTTTAATGATGGCTAGTTTTCTTGCAATAACCGTGCAACGCGAGTGCAAAAAGCATGTAATTCGGTACTTTCCCCATATAATTCAGTATGTAGCGAGTGAGAGAGGGAGGAGGGAGCTGAGATTCGTGTCAGTAGGTTCGCCGCGGTGGTCTGGAGCAGTCATACGCTCGCTAGTCTCCTGCCACCACTTGTCTCTCTCTCTCAGCAACATTACGTGCTGAAATTGCCACTCGAGTTATGTCGAGCGCCGCCAACATGTTTAACTCGACTTATGTGGTGAGCCGCTAATTAAGGGTTAAAGCCACTGAGGATTGCTGTTGGTCAGATTCTATGATCCAGGTGGTAAAGGCCTTCCAACATGTTTGGTACCTTCGTTGGGTTGTTTATGAGTTCTGATTGAGTAGTTTGTGGGTCACACTTCTCCCATATATATTTTGCCATTTACTCCTCCCAATGTCTTCCATATGGCAAAATTTAGCGAGGTCATGAGGTTTCCAACCGTGTCTAAGTGGAAGTGCGAGCTCGGGGTTGTCACTAGGTTCTCGCACCACGTCTTCAATTGCTTGTACCAAACTTGGACCAGCGGTGTCTGAGTTCGATGTGTTAGGTCTTTGTACCTGGACCATAGACCCTGAACTTGATGACCCTAGCCTGTCTGAAAACAATGGGCGAGTGAGATCTAGCACATCTCCGGCTTGGTTCCTGGCCCTTAAGTTCTTGGCCTCACTCATTCCAATCGACCAGTGGTTCAAAGCCATAGGTGTCAATACCTTCACTGGTTTGTTCTCTTTCAATGTCTTGATAAATTCACTTTGCCCTCCGGTCGGTGACGAAGGGTGAGGAGAGCCCTGCAATCTAGAAGGGGAAGGAACAGTCTTGGGTATCTCTGAAACAATCTTCACCACCTCAAAGGCCGGCCAATAGTTCTTCTTGAAATCTTCCGTTCCATCTACTATCTGTCGTCCCTCACGAATTGCTTGGCTATATGCGTGCAAGCCAGCAATGTGATTACAAGCACCAGGATACTTGTGGTGTATCTGGTTCTGCATGTTGGGCCAGAGGTGGACTTTATTGGGGCGAGCTGGAAGGCTGAAGCAGGTGTAGCCAAGTTCCCATTGTTGTTCAGGTGAGGGAGAGAGTGTGAGTTGCCGCCAAGTGAACTCATTGGGTCCTATGATGGGAGTGAAGTCTGTATGGATGGATGTTTCAATATAACCCGAATCAGGCCGATGGATAGTTGCCAAGTACAAGGAAGGTGAACTATGCAGCACAAATAAGAGTTGGCAACTTTACGCTTGGGCATTAGTATACGCCCACTTATTCCTCTTGGGAACATAGCTCTTGAATGTCTTTTCATGGATCTAGATGGATCCTCATTGCATTCTTCCTGGAAAAAAAAAGGGGATTTATTTTACCCGAGAGCATGTTGCCAATAAAAATATAACAAAGGATTAGATGATATTTTCATCATTTCACTATAGTATAGGATATAACAATAAATAAAAAGTGTTTTTTAATTATTTTGTTCTCTTTTTTTAGAAAGTTAACTTTTTGGGACAATAATTATCGATGTCGGCTACGCGAGAAGTGGTTCGGAGAGCACACTAACTTGGTGAACGAACAACATTATGTTTCTCGGAAAAGCATGTGATTTTTCACACACAAATTTAGGCAATCTTCTGCACACCTTCCGAGGCCTAGCTGCGGTACTACGCATCTCTTAGGCAGGAGAATCCCGAGTCCAACAAACTCCGGAATATCCCCTTGGCCCCGACCAACGGGATCGAGGCGCACTACGTGGACTTTGACGCGGTGGGGGTTGAAGCTAGGCTTGTGTTGAGACCTGGGCGTCCCGCCGGGCGACCTGTGTTCGGCTCTGTATACAGGACCATATAATTATAACCCTGAAGCGGCAAAACAATATTGAACCTTAATGACATTGGGATGGCGAGTTGTTTGCCCGAAAGGGCTATATAAGGGAGAACAATTATTACCACTCTCACTCTATCTGCTGCTGCTGCCACCACCACAGAGGAGAATGAGGGATAGTGGTGGTGAGAAGGTTTCCGACCCTACACCTACCAAAAGGACCATGGGTGTTGCACAAGAGAAAAAAGTTGATGGTGTTGTCGAAGAACAACAATTAGAATTGGAAGGCGGGGGGCTTAGGAGAGGTAGAGGCAGAACCAGAGGTAGAGGTAGAGGTAGAGGTAGAGTTGGCGGAGGAAGAAGCAGTGCCCGCTGCTATGACAGAGCGGTTACACGCTCCGCCTATAGACGCCTGATGCGCGACCAACAACAACAGCAACAACCACCGCCAACACCACACCACCCACCACCGCCAAAAGCACACACGTGCCCACCACCGACAACAGCACACCACCCACCCTCGTCGGCACCACCGCCAACACCACACCACCCACCCCCATTGGCATCACCGACACCATAACAACCAACACCCGGACCAACCTTACCCCAGTACGTCACCATCGTCAAGAACGAATACTACGAACTCCTGTGGAAGTTTATACGACATAGCACTGCTTACGAACGCCTGTTTCAAGACAGGCCGAGGTTGATTGGTGTCTTGAAGAAGAACATGCGTATGCAGCCACATGAATTGATGTAAGAATTCATGTAATACAGAAATAAAGAATAGTGTAGGTCTGTATTATATTTCCTATCCTAGCTAGCTTTTTCGTGAAGGTCGTTGGATGTGTCGTTGGGTGTGTCGTTAGATCAGCCGTCATCGAGAAATGATGGAGAGTCGCTTTTCAAAATATTTATCTTTCTCGAAAAGAGATTGTTTGTAATTTGTCCACGATTTTTTTTCTTCACACACACAAATTTAGACCCTCCCGAGAAAAAAAAATTCACCTCCAACTCCAGTTGAATAGCAGAATGTATTTTTGGTGAGTCGTCTGCCTGGGGTTGTCGGAGCTCTCGAGTCGAAGTATTTCCGATCGCTTATCAACAGTTATCGATTCAATATGCGAAGCATGACCTCGATGAACGATGCAATATGCGAAGCATTACCTCGATGAAGCATCACCTCGGTCAAATAAAAGGTCAATATGCTATGTTCTTTACTTTTCATGCAAGCTTACCACAATTTGGCGTACTGTACGAAGCATTAGATGAACCATTGGATGTGTCGTTAAGGGTAAATTCCCGACGCCACCTGTTGAAAGCCAACATATGTATAGTCGATGCGCCGGGACATGGTGAAACCCGGTGGGCCAACTCCGTGGAGTGATTAACATTTTCCTACACCGTCGGCTCAGAAGGGATATTAGGGGACATTTTGCCTATATTAGGAAGCAGTCTGAGGTAGCGGTCGAAAACTATTTTTGTTTTTGCCGAATGATGATCATTCATTATGAAAACCAAATGCGATGATGTAAAGTTCGATGTATTTCCGATCGCTCCCAAAGCCCACCAACCCACGTTGGACAGCAGGTAAACGATTCACCAAAAATACATTCTGCTATTCGACTTGAGTTGGCGGTGAACTTTTTTTTCAGGCGGGTCTAAATGTTTGTGTGTGATAAATTTTGTGGAAAAATTACAAACATTTTGTTTTCTCGAAGAGGCTAGAAATATTTCGAAGAGTGACTCTCCATCATTTCTCGGTGACGACTGAGGAAATGTTCGAGGGCGTCTCAAAGGAAAATTTAACTCCCAAAAATATTCCGCTATTCCAAAAAAGAGACTTCGCGGACTGAAGCATTCACTCTAACCCTTTGGCGGTATTTTGGCGAGCAAATGGCTTATCAAAATATATATATATATATATATAAAACGGTCACCATTTTACAGTTTGACCACTTGAGGGGAAAAATAACATCACAAATGAATGCGTTTTACTTTTCTACAACTTTGCGTGCGAATAATAATTATATAAATAACAATTTTGTTCTTTTTCCTTGAAAGCGAGATTTTTGGGACAATATTTTTCGATGTCGGGGCTTTGCCAGAAATGGTTCAGAGAATGTTTGCAGTCACTCGGGGATTTCATGAGCAGTGATGAGGGCTTTTCTAGAAAGCTAAATTTTTGGGACCACATTGCACGGTGGTTCCTTTCGGACCAGGCTGGCTATCTTTGCCAAGTGAGAATTGTTGAATGCCTCACGTTAACAGAGGTACTCCCAAGTATCCCGCCGAGGTGCAGGCAAGCGCACCGCCCGGCATGCCCGCGCACCGCGCTCTGTCCACTGCCCTCTCTGTTTCATCTCCCTGAAAAGCGTCTAAAGTGATGTCTGGCCGTCTCTTGGATGCAGTGGCGGATCCAGGATTTAGGAAAAAAAGGGGGTGGGGGGAAGGGGGATGTTTGACATTGTTTGCTGGTTAAAAGGGCAGGACTCGTGGATGTTCATCACACTTCTGGGGAGGCATTCAACCACCCCACCAAAAGTACAAGACCGTAAAATGTTCCCTGGACAGGATGCTCTTGAATCCCGATGGAGGCTCGGGTCCCCTCATGGAAAAGAAAGCGAGGGGGACGACAAGTGCGTCCAAATAAGCATCGAGCACATTATGTCCATGTTGACAGACCTTCACTCTATCGCATCCCCCACCCAGAGTGATCAGGCTTCTGCCATGAATGCCATCAATGCTTCGTGTTACACCAGCAGTGTCACCGATAATGTGGGACCGCGCCTTGATACGACGTGTCATGCAGTGTCCGATGCCATTGAACGCGATTTGGAAAAGTGCGTCCGCGAAGATGATGAGGTAGCATGGAAACTCGTTTCGGAAATGCTAGGGGTAGTCGACGCCGTTGACGTTAATGGGACCAATAGCGCTAAACCCCCTCGGACAGAGGGGGGTGGTGATCAAAATAGTATAATAGGAGGGGACGATGATAACGAGGACTGCCCCGACCATGTTGTCAAATTCGTCAAAACCCTTTCTAAAAAATGTAGCATGGGAAACCCTTTGTCGATTTTGTACATTTTTTGCTCGCTTGTTAATGACTGTGAGAGCACGGTAGTTGTCAAAAATCTATGGAGACTATTGCAAGAATCAAAACCCGCCTACATCGAACCTAAGAAAGAGAACCAGCCTGAGGAACCCGCCGCCGGTGAATCTACAACATTCCTTAGCAACAAGCCGGGGGAACCCAACCCTGCTGCCACCCCCGAAATATTGAACATCTTCCAAATTATCCCGGTCGCGGTGGAAGCAACAACCGATGCAATAGCTAGACTCTTTATTATATGGAGTCTCTTTGGTGCATACGTCAATGTGTCGGATCTTTCAAAATGTAAAAGTAATAATAATAATACAAACAAAAAAGGTTATAGGTTAGATTGTGACAATGAGGCTTCAAGCGGCGTAGTGAGTGTGAACCACCCCAGAGTGGTTCACTCTGTTACCAGGGTAAATCGCATTCTACATAACATAAAACACGGAGGAGAGAAAGAGGGAACAGATGGCGGCGAAAGTTGGATTTCAGTCATGGCCAGAATAATTATCCCCTCTCTGCAGCCCATCTCGAATAATCTGTCCAATCCCGCTATAAGCAAAAGGGTCTGTAAACAACAACCGAGGCGTTGCAAACAGGAGCAAGAACTCTTGACAGAAGAAGTAAAAAGACAACTTGACTCGGATCTTGCTGTGACCAAAAATACTGAAGATAGGCTAACCGGTATAGTGGAAGGTCTGTTAAGCTTATTGGACGGCCAAGTTTCGCCCACCGCAGGTGGTCATGGTGGCGGTGGTGATGGTGGAGTAGGCACTGCTAATACACCACGAGCCTTCACTGACCCGGACTGTACCTTCGATACGCTCGATAGTATATTCAATTTGAAGTTGGCAGCCAGTGTCCTATGTGAGAATTCAACGGCCGTCGACAATCTGCAAGACTACATCGTGAAGAAGGACAAATTTTGGCTCTTGTATCCCGGTGCTATCGACATAAGTTTGAAAATACTGAAGAGTTATTTTACCCTATGGTGGATTATTGGCTCATGTATCTCCCTCGAAAGCTTAACCGCGAGTGAGCAAGACGAAATAGAATACACAGACGGGCAGCAGCCGAAGCCCCAGATACACAAGTCTCATCTGCACGCGTACTTGAGGGAGATTATAGGAATTACCTCTAATAAGAAGGACGTGAACACAAACCACCATTGCCGACCTATACAAAGGCTAGCCCAATGCCTGTCGATTCTGGGCTCCGATAACCCCCATTCGAAAAAATTAATGTTGATCATTATCCCGGTGTTGGACATATTTTCCCAACTGGATGAGCGACATGCAAGCTGCTAGGAGATTAGTAACGCTTTCGAAAAATATCGATTGGCCCGCTGTGGTAGGTGTAATCTTCGTCATTCTTCTCGTCGGACTCTGTGTGGCCATCACTTTTCGGTTCTTTGCGAGAAGAGCTTTATTGAATCGCCCAGAGCATGAACAGTTCACAAAGTCCTATCTACCCGTGGCTTTCCTTCGTAAAGTAGTGGATGAAGGTGAAGAACATATACAGAATCTAACCACATAACCCCACAATTTGCCGGAGGATAACAGGTTTTTCACAATACGTAGACGGAGGTCTTTTAAAAAAAAAAACACACATAATAGAACGGAAAGACAGTGTGAAAGACCTTGGGGTATTAATGTCTGAAAATATGGGTTTCAAAGTACATAACCAGGTCAAAGTGGCGGCTGCGAAACGTCTAACGGGTTGGATTCTGCGTACTTTTAAAACACGCGGTGAAGTACCTAGAAGTCTCTAGTGCTACCGCGGCTTGAATATTGTAGCGTATTAACATCCCCATACAAAGCAGGTGAAATAAATGACGTAGAGAGTGTACAAATAAATTTCACTTCGCATATAAGTTCGATAAAACAGCTACACTATTGGGAGCGTTTAAGAGCACTGAATCTGTACTCACTGGAACGTAGAAGAGAATGTTACCTAATAATATACACGTGGAAAATCGCAGAGGGTTTAGTACCAAACCTACATACTTCGATAGTCATGAAATTCAGTGATAGGAGAGGCTGGGAATGCGAAATCCCCCGGATGAATAACAGGGGTGCTATGGGCTCTCTGCGAGAGGGCTGGTTATCACACAGAGGCCCACGTCTCTTCAACAAACTCCCACGGCGAGTAAGAGACATGAGGGACGTCTTGTTAGACAGCTTCAAGAGAGCCCTGGATGTCGAACTGCAAAAGGTGCCAGACGAGCCCATCCTCGCAAGGGAGCAAGCTGTCGCTTCAAACAGTCTACTGCACCAAATCACCACCCAAAACGAGGGGCGTCGCGCTCCTTGGTGCCGCTAGAAGAGTGGCGAACACATCATTAGATAAGATGAAGATGTATCGGAAGATATGTGGATCACTGCCAACCAATTCATGGTCTTTTGTACCCTATTCGACAGGACCAAGAAATTCAGACACAGCATGTGCACCGACCCAGTGGGATGGACCCATTTCTGCAATTACGCCGCCGCCAAGGTTTACCGAAGAATGGCACACATAGGAGAATTTGATTCGCCAATACGGAACCAGAGTGTCAAATACTTCATCGCCAAAACATTGGAGGATATCGCGGAGCCCTATATTCGCTACGTGTTCGGCAAAGAGGATGTTGGTGCCGAAAGATTGCAGACTGCCATAGCCCGTTGTAGATATGTGGAACATGTGAGAGGTATAGCACACAGAGATTACATAAAATTATATGATGGCGGTGTACAAATAAACACTGTTTATAAATTATATTTTATTATCCGTTTTGGGGGTTATTGGTTGTTTGTGGAGAGGTCATTTTCCAGGCTCTCCACTGTCTGACGACGAGTATAGACCAGTGCCTTCAGACCCTCTATCTCTAGATTGGTTTGTGCCAGTTGACCCTTCAGCTCTGTAGTTTCGTGATCCTGGGCTTGCCTCCGCCTTACAGCTTGTTGCCTCCTCGTCTCCTGCCGGGGGTCCTGTTGATAATCACAATTATCCATCTTTGGGGTGCTAATACGGCGAACCCTTTGATCTACTGTATTGGCGCATGGTCGCTGGTCATAGTGGACACTTGATCGCTCGCCATAGTGGCTGGTTCCGTAGCCTCGTTGATGTTGCGCATGCCACGGTGCTACCCAGCCGCTGCCGCTAATGAGGTCCATACCATAAAATCCATTTACTGTACAGTATATAACGGGAATGCTCCCCCTCGCACCCACCCACCAAAAAAAAAGAGATTTACCAATTCGCCAGTATAGGCAACCGACGCATGCACTGGCAACCTCTACAGGGAGAGGATACTGGTCAATAATATTATTATCATCTTTGCTCCCAATGTGGCACCAATACTCAGGAGAGTCAGACAATGTCGTTTGGATAGAGCTACCTTTGACAGAGCACTCTTTTTCTTTCTGTTTTTTGGGGCTTTCTGTGGGGTGTAACTCTTCTTGCGTTTCGTTTTAGTATTGGGCAGGTCCTTACTATTCCTTTCCGAATCGTTAACATTGACAATGCTAACCTTCTTCTTCGTGTTCCCTTTCTTTAGAGAAAAGGTTTTCACCAAATTTGTGAAAGTATGTTTCTTCCCATGATTGATATCCTCTGAAACTTCTTTGAGTGTCTGTCTGTCCATTAATAACTGAACGGAGCTACCCCCATACTCTAAATGGAAAGAGATTAACTCGTTCACGCCTTCGACGACATCGTTCCCGTAAACTTCCCGTGTGTCCTCTGCCTCGTGTTTGGGGACTTGCATGTCCTTTTCCCGACGCTCTTCATCCTCTCCTGGTACTATTTCTTCATCTTTGCCTATTACTTTTATTACAAAAGATTCTCTATCCTCAGGTCGTTTAATTTGTGTCTCTCCTGCTTCATCCTACTGTGGGCAGACTTGGATAACAGCCTTTTCCTACTTTGACAAGTCTCCGGTTCTTGAACGGGCGGCGTTCACGGCGTCGCTCCAAGCTTTTCGCTTTTGGGGTCGACGAGGCATTCTCCTCTGTCACTCCTTTAACGGGCAAACGAGATGCCCGTTACGATCATTGGAAGATGTCTCGAGAAGAAATAGGTGGACCTCTACTTCAGACCATTTCCTAGGTAAAATGTCCCCAAGAACCCCTTCTGAACCGATGGTGTAAAAATTCGTAATGGTTGTCGCTCGCAGTTTAGTTCTAGTAGTGCATCGTTCAGATTTTCCCATTTTGTTAGACGATAGAACCTTCATTCTCGAAGGGAGAGAAGATTCACCTGGGAAAAATTAAAAGATGAACTTCAAACACATTTGTATTAACATCTTTCTGGCACTCTTCTATAGGCTACACATTGCATCGGGTCCATGGCATCTCTTTTCCTCTAACGCGCCATTGTATGCAGTACCATCTTGAAAATGAACCCCACCACGAGTTATTCTGGACAACCCCGAACGATGCCAAAGGGAAACTTTTGAGACTATACGGCGACATACGGGGCATGGCCATTCTCAACGGTCCCGTACACACCAACGATCCGAGCCCTACTTGGGAGGAGCTACGCACCACACATTCGGCGTCCAGAATTTACCCTTGGGTTTTTTTTGTGGAGTCGGTCATTGACAAGTGCGCCTGTGAGTGGCGCAACCTAAATGATGGTCAATATGACACTCCCTTGCACCAGTTGATGAACTGGAAAGAGTGTCCCGTCAACAAATTACACATGTGTCAGCGAAAATAACTCTACATCCTGCGTTCTTTCATGGAAAAAAAAATAGCTGAAAGGACAAGAGGTCATGCTTCGTAAGAAAGGCTCCTCCTATCGGAGCCCGCTAAAGGATGAAGTTGGCCGAGCCTTCATCTTCTTGCTGGGCGACCTGGTCTTCGTCACACTCTTTTTCTTGAAAGGGACCGCCCTAAGCTCTTCGGTTTCGTTGCCGGGGCGGCATAGTCTAATGTCCCTCGTCTCTTTTCCCTCTATCTTCTCCTCCTCCTCTGTTGTTTCTCTTAACTCTCCTCCATATAGACAGTATGGAGTCATTCCCTCGAAACTCGCATAGTTGTCGAAACACAGCTGCATTACATGACCCGCCTTGGTGATATTAGCGGTGTGACGTTAACCACTCCGTTAGAACCGCATGGCTTGTCCTACAGTGACTAGCTAGGATCGCCAGGGCATTGGATGTGGCTACAGTTGATGTATCATTGTGTGCTTTATTTCATATGAAAGCTCGTGTCATGGGCAGTCCAGAAAGGCGCTTTTTTTTCACCCATGTCAAGGCTTTATATATTTAATTGCAAAGTTTATGTTTTATCATTAAGTAGTAATGATAGGATTTGAGAGAGAGAGTAGAACAGAGTGTGGGGAGGCGCGCAGTGTTTTGCTATACTCGATGACGTCATAGCTGGCTGGCCTCGTGGGGATTCGTTGAAGGAGTTTTTTACCATGCTTGGTGACGTCATATTTAGCTAGCTTCTTTAGCATTGGCTAGAGGACTTGTTACCGCTTTTCCTACGCGGTTCGAACTAGTGCTAGTATATATACTGCTCTCTGGCCACTCTCTCCCTCAGATCTGGTTTCTAGAACGCATCCCTCTTATCCCTTTAATACCTGTCTCCCTCACTGCACCTGAGAACCTTTTCCTCTGCCTATCTCTCTCATTTTCCATATCTTTCACCACCTTTTATTAATATTATACCCCCTCTAGTTAACTCTGCATAATCAGCTTCATGCTGGCCAGTTGTATTGTGCGTTAAGATCTTATATAACCCATGTATGTTAGTTGTTAAGATAAGTTGATCACGAAGCATTGGTTGGCATTCATATTGTTCAGTGCCGCTTCCTATAATTATTAGTGTTCTGCTAGATTAGATAATGCTAGACTAGGATTCTGATACTATAAGGTATTGTTTCCTATGAGTGCTGGCTTTAGTTAAAAGCTGCACGACATACCTGAGAACTGGAGTTGATTGGGTAAATTCTAGTCTGTGTGCCATTGAGAGTAGAGCATGCACGAATGAGGGCTTTTTGCCTATACCATTCTGCACTGTTCTAGGCTCGGTCGTTTGTCTTTGAGGTACGCCAGGAGAACGCTTAATACTTCGGTATTAAGGTTTCTCAAGAGAGCTACCCTTCCCTATAACGTAATATTTGACGCACAGACTTGAGATTTGCACTAGGCTATGCGGCATGCCATGCGCACCAGTATCTCGTATCATTGACTCTAGCTAGACTTTATCAGTCATAGTAGACATTAAGTATATTAAACCAATTACTCTTATTATGCATACCCGTTTATGATTACACAAGCATTTCGCAGCCTAGTTTGATGTATTGAGACACAAACGACTTAGGCTCTTTTTTGTTGATAGGAATATTTCATTGTCGTGGCGATTATTATTATTGTTGTAGTGTTTAGGATATTCTTGGCTCCGACTGCATTATATGTCCTGCCTTTTTGTGTGCATAGCCCGCACGAGCATTGTTCCGCTGCCTGCCTTTTTGGGTTCCATTTCCGATTCGAGCATCTTGATAGCATCTAACATTTAAAGAAGATTCCTTGTTGGTGTTGAAGGACTTTAGTGCACTTTCTTTCATGCAGGAGTGCCTGCCATTTATTGATTAAAGTAACGTAAGCTGTAACTTCTCTTACCACCTTACTTTGCATACCATAACCAAGCACCTTCGGTTATAGGTAGTAATAGGCTGTTTTCACATAACATTAAGCCTAGAGTAGACGCACATTTATTGAGAGTTTGATAACCTATTATTGCATATAGAACTCTGTGGAGAGTATTTGTGTTCTTTGTTCACTGGGAATATACATCAGAGGTTGGATCTAGCGCTTTCCGTTGTAGCATTTATGCCATTACTAGTCCAATGAATAAGAGCCCTGATATATTTAAACCTCAGTCGTAACAGCGGCTACGAAAAGGTCAAAGTGGTCATTCACAAACACGCTGTTTGCCTGGGTGAGGGTGAGCACGGTATTGTTTTTTAGGACACCCTTCACACAATGGGTCTGCGATTCTTCTTTGGTGGAAGACAAGAAAGGTGAAGAGTAGGATGATGAAAAATGATAGTCGTCTTTGTCGTCGAGTTCGTCTTTGTCGACGTGTCGGGAAAGAGAGCCGACAAGAAAGACCTTCTTGGACACCACTCGAGGTTGTTTTTTGACTTGCAGGTAACTCGCCCCCATTATGGCATTGAGTCTGGACTTGCACAGGCCCTCCAAGCGTTCGTCTCGCCCCAGTATAGTTCTGACGGCCAAATAGGCATCCTGCAAGAGTTTAGATTCTCTCCTGGGACCAAAGTAATTATTCTGGAATTGTCTGAAATTCATAGTGTCGGAAGAGAGACGTCTGGCGATATTGAGAACGTAATTATGTTGCCGAGACCTTATGGGTATAGAGGCGTTGTAGAGGTCGTAAACGAGCTTTAGTTTTTCCTTCATCAAGGCACTCAGTACGACAGTGGCGTAAATTACGGGAATCATTGTTAGATTATCTGTCTTCAACTCTATGAATTTATCTCTCATATTTATCACCCGGTCCGTGCACCCCTCTCCCAAAACACGAATGGTGTACACGACTGGCGCCAGCATCACAGATTGGACCGCCCCCTCCCAATTTCCACCGACGCTGCCTATTTCCGAAACAAGAAAAGACAAGAAGTGGGTTTCGAGAAACTCTTCGGAGTCGGCACCATTTTCCAAGTCGGGATTCGGATCGCCCGACTTTAATGTCTTGTGCTCGTTGAGCTTCAGGAAGTTGTGGAGGACCCGTACGCGCACTCGCAATATTTCTAGTCGATTATCACTCACACTACTACTACTACTACTACTCATACTACTGTGATTACTATGGGAATCGGTATGGATTAGAGGAGTTTTGCGGGGGCAATGGATCAAAGCCAGACAAGCGTTGGAGAATAGGATTCGTCCCGCCGCTCTCAATAAGGCTGCCTTCAAGCGAGGCGTGAGCGATCTTGCCATTTCGTCCGTGATGAAACTATCGACCACCGCACCTTCCAAGTCGTGCAGGGGCTCTAAATGTTGGAAGGGTTGTCTCTCTTTGAGGTAGGCCATCACAATACAACTACAGAGATCCAGTCCGAATATGACCGTGTCTACAAACAAGGAATTGGAATAATCCAAACCTTCGACCATCACAAAGTAGCCCTCCTCTTCCAGTCCGAAACTCATTCTGGCAAAGACGATGAAAAGGTCCACGGGTTTGATGTCGCATGCGATTATCCTGATCACGTTGCCCAATGTTTTAATTATGAGACCTTGGTCTAGGAACTGCTCTCGTTCATAATTGGCAGAGATGCACAGAGTGTTGTCACTGTACCTATCGGCAAACGAACCAGCTTTGGAATCTTTTATCCTATTCTCCAGACTGTCAAAAAATCGGTTCTCAGAGGGAGGGTCTGTGGAAAAAAGGAGGAATGCGGGATTGGGTGTCTGTCCGTTCCTGTGAGTTCTCCCCACAGTCTGCCTGAAGGCGACTGCGTTATAAGGCAAGTCGAGAATGCAGTGGAATCTCTTGGCGGTCAAGGAATTGAACTTGGAGTCGTGCAACGATATTCCCGTGCTTCCCTTGGGTCCCAGAAATATGCAGTCAACCTCTCTCGAATTGTTGAAAGTTGCGATACTGCCAGAGGTGTCTGTCGTTTTCGCATTCGTCTCAATCTTGAGGAGACCGTGGGGTGTGGCGCGACTCATCAGTTTCCTGTTGGTAATCTCGTAGTAACAATTTTGGCCCACCCCCTGTTCTATCTTGTCGAGAGTGTTCCCCTGCAAGACCAAAAAGGGTTCCATGGGGGGCAATCGAGGCACGAGCATCACGTACAAGGGACGGCCGCCGCCGATAGTAAGGCACGTCAGAGTCGCTATGGCCAGACCGCGAGTTAACAACCGGTGGCCGTCAGAGATGATGTTGGCAAGAGGGGAGCCATCGAACGGGTCCACGTCCACCAAAGCTAAACTACCTTTGCTCACTGGGTTATCCGTTTCATCTTTCTTTCCCTCTCTCTTCTTCCTTTCCTCTCTGGCTATCGTCCTTTTTTCCTTCACCCTCATTTTCTTTTCCGGGTCTTTTGGTTTCGCCTTCTCTTGCTGGACTTCTATCTTTTTACTCGTCGCCACTCTGAGGGACATACGGCTCAGGTAAGCGTCGCCCGTCTGTTCCAAGGATATGACGTCCTTCTTTCGTGTGTCGTCGCTCCTGCAGGTTCTTCGTAAGTCGCTCACGGTTTGCACCACAGATTGGCTTTTGATGCAGAGGAGAGCATTCTTGCACGCTTTAACGGACACACTTCCCAACATGACAAAGATTTGCCTGAAATATTTGTCACTCTCTGCTGAATCAAAAAACAGTTGCACCTCATTCTTGGTGGGAGGGTGTCCCTGATTGTCGTCGTCATCTTCTTCAGGTCCGTGACTAGGCCCTGCGGCGACGTCAGCCGGTTTCGGGTTTAATGTATCCTTCCCATCGGACCAAAAACTCACCATGTTAGATTCATCCTCTCGCAAAGAAGGGAAATTGCTAATGTCCTCTTCGTCTTTGTGCTCCCCCACATTCTCCTCGGAAAGGAAAGATGAAGACACAGGGACAGGAACAGAAGTGGGGAGGTCTCCTGCCGCCGTTCCTTTGACCGGACTTGCGCCAAAATATTCCTCCAGAGACGAACATGGAAGAACATCTCTCTCTGACAAGACTACGACCCGACATGACTGAGTAACCCATTGCAGGACACCGGCCACTTTCCCTCCGTTGATATTTTTGACGAAGCGTTTAATTTCATCTTCTACTTCGTCGTCATCATGGATATTACCGCGACGCCTCATACGCCGGGTGAATTTTTCGAGTTCCAGCAACAGAGAGGGGGCCACCAGTTTGGCTCCGCCCAGGACCTTTTTCATTTCCAGGCAATAGGAAGCAACGCGATCGAAAGCATAGCTCTGCAAGGGTGTAGCTTTGGTGTTGATGATCGAGCATTCCACATTATTACTGCTGATGCTCCTACTCACTAGAATGCCCTTGTAACTGAGAAGAGCGATAACCTGTTCCAAAAATAGGGTTGTGTACTCCCTGTTCTCGGCTATGGCGTCGGGTAATGCCGAGCCGCATCCTGAAAATGAGTCCATGGCCGTGTAGGCCGGCAGCAGACCCCTGATGATGTGATCCACCGTGTGGAGATCCTGGTTGGCCAAAAATGGAGTGACGCTCGCCATGATGTAGAAACTGTTGAATTTGGTCAACTCCAAGAGCAGGCGAAAGGAATCGGCGTGTCCCAGAGATTTCAAGAAACGGGAAATGTCCGACGACGAGGTCGCCTTGTCTGCTGGCTTTTCTCCTCTGGTTCCTCCTCCCCCCACTGTGGAAGAAGACGAAGAAGAAGAAGAACCCTTCCTTTTGCCATTATTCTTTAAGCTCTCGGCTCGATAAAAACGACCAATCGTGGAAGCGACCGAATGTTCGCCCAACCAGTTAGCGACCATGAGAGGCTCGCCACTCAGGATCCTGGTGTTCTCGGCGGTCCACCTGTTCGCGAGTTCCATCCTGAACCAATCCCGTATGTTCTTGACCATGTGGAACTCGTCGCACAGGACGGCAGTCAGCAGGCAGTCTGGAATGCCTCGGGCGTCTTGCAGATTGGTCCTGGCGAACAGAAAACTCAGGGCAAACTCTAAATTGACGGCGGGGTCGGCATAAGTCATGAACAAAATGGTGGCCGAGGTCGATACGAACCTCTCGGCTGCAATTTCAACTCCTCCCTCTCTTCTCATCTCTTCACTCACTTTTTTGAGAGTTACGAACCTTATGTGTATTTTCTCCAAAGTACCATTCACCAAACTGCACGTGGTTATACCGTTGTTGTTGAAGAAGGACACGCCCTCCGGAAACTGACCCCAATCCTTCTCTCTCCCCTGGCATTCGTCTTCACGCCCTACCTCCTCTTGCTTTTCCAATGTCAGGACTTTCTGTATATAATTTTGGCAACTGGCAATCAGTGCTTGGGAGGAGGTCAACCATAGAAAAAACGGTTGACGCAAGCAGGCAGCTCATGCGGTAGCGGCACTTTTGCGTATGCACGTCCATTGTACAGTTCTCTCCGCCATTATCACGCTGATGAGGAAAGCGGCCATCTCTCTGGTTTTTCCGACGCCGGTGCCATCGGTTATGACGAAGCCTCAAGCATTGGGAATCTTGTCTAACGTCTTACCCTCTTTAGTATACCGGTTTTTGTTTGCAGCGCTCGACAAGTGAAAGTTACCTTTTCCGTGGGTCGACGCCAGCTCAATATCTGATTTGTTTTCTGTCCAGCCCCTGTGTTTATAGTATTGAACTAGAGAGAGTCTGACGGCCAAGGCTTGAGCCGAGTCTATCGCAAAGGGACGCGGCAGGAAACGAGGCTGGGCACGCTCTCGCATCATCCTCTCCAACCCCACGCAGGATAGTGTCTCGCTCTGATAGCTCTAATAAGAAGGAGCCTTGTGAGAAAAGGTACCAAGCTTTTTGGCTTCCTTTTCGTCGGGAAAAAGAGCTCTGTGTATCTCATTATCTAATCTGTAATTCATTCTTCTTTTTCCGGAATCTGTATTTCCATGTTTTGGTTCACGGTGAGATTTGGTCAACCGCAGCCCAAAGACAAAAAAAATGGCTTCAACGTACACGCCTCTCGATCAACAAAACTCCATCAGGTATGCCCGCGAGAAAGTTCGCCAGGAAGCCATCTATCGTTTGAAAATGCAAGAACCGCTAACGTACGCTTTCGTACAGATCGAGAATCTGGGCGTGGAAGGATGGCCTAGTAATCTGAACATTCGAGTAGAGCAGGGACAAACGTTGCACCCCTATCGCAAGATCACCTACGATACTTCAAAATTGAACTGTGAACACTTTTCGTGCATACCCTTTGACATTGTCGCTCGACCTAGCACCGTAGACGACGATAGACCAGGAGAGGGTCCTTCGGCCTGCAATTTCGCCGAGGGTGTATCTGTGTCTTTTCCCGTCAATGACCGGCACGGCAATACCGTCAGGAGATTCACCGTTTGCGGACCCGGGTGTTACCTCTTCGCTAAGATGCGAAACACGCACACTGGTCATCCGGAGGCTTCAGGAGCGCTGATGGTGGGGGGTTCGGACGAGACCACAGGCGAGAAGTTCTGCCAATATGTTAACCAGTCCTTGGTCCTGTGGGCGGCTGTGCTAACCACCCGACGACAGGCGAACGAACAAATCAACGAAGGATACATTAGCTCCCACGTCCCGGGGTTTGGATTCGTCGTCGATGATGACACGTACAGTAAAGTGGAACTGACCGCCAACTATTGCCGGTTCTTCAAGAGGTACTTTGACGAAGCGAAGGGAGAGTGTTTCAGAACGGGTTACATGAAATTCGTAAACTTTTTCTTTGGTACTTATTTCACAAACCTCACTTACGAAATGGCTAATCCCAAGACCTCTGTACACCTGGACCCCTTTTCTTTGTCCTATGCGGCTGGCAGGGCGTTTTATGCGGCAGGGGCCCCTCCAAGTGAGGCGGGGGTAGACTTCATCAGCTAGAAGGTGCCTTGGGGGAGCGATATCAACAACATCGAAGACATGGATAACCATGATAATAGACAACGACGAGATTTCCGAAAAGTTAACGTGGCTGAGAAATGTTCAAAGACACCTTTCAATCGGTTATCCCATCAGGAAACCGATCAGGCAATGTCCCAAAGAATTAGTGACCATTACTTTGGCGGCATGTTGGACCAGTCTAAGACTTCGCAGGCCATAGTAGAATACGTTAGGGGGCGCGAGAGGTTGGAGAATGACCCCAAAGGAAAATTACAAAACGAAATGGTAGAAAAGGACAGAGATGAGAAGACCATGGAGTTGTGTAACGCTTTGTTGGAAGTGGCGTTGCAATTGGAACTATTGAGTGTAGAAGATGCCACGGGACGGCGAATCCTACTGAAAGAAACTCTTTCCAATTCCAAGTCGTACAGGGGTGACCCCAAAGCCTTCGAACAGTCCATTAGACTGGTGGGAATCATTTTGGCATTGCGAAAAGTTTTCTTTTCCAAAGAGGCAGTGCAAAGGAGACGGCGACGAAAAAAAGAAGACAAACACGACGAAAAAGAAGTAGAACAAGACAATTCTGCCCAGTCAGGTAAATTTGGATCAGAGCTTACGAGTGCACAGGCCCTGCAATTTGCCGAGATACAGTTAAATGGGAACAGCGACCACCGAAGCAATGGGTTCGGCGGGGGTGATTCTGCTCATTCTCGACGCCACCCGCCCTTCTTGGACGTGATCGCAGGCGTCAACCTAGACACCACTGCTTCGGAAGCAACCATTTGGTCAAGATTGGCCATAAAATACGGGCTTCGACCACTTGGGACGGTGGGCAGGACGGCCAAAAAAATCACCGTCGACATAGTGAGACAGATCTTCGAAGGTAGGATATTCAGGCATGGATACGACTGGTCCAAAAATGTTCCCCTCTTGATAGGAGCAGACGTGATCTTGCGGGGGGTCCTGAAGGGAGCGACCAGATTGTGCACGAGCTTCGTAGCCGACTTCACGCCCGCCTATATGGCTCACGCGGCCGACACCGTATCTTCTTTAGGCACCAAGGTGGTCACGGATGTAGCTTCACGCGTGGTCGGTTACGTCTTGGAGGAGGCGTTGATTAGGAGCGTGATAAGTGTGACAGTGCGATTTGCTCTACAGATATTCGTTAGGTTGGCCACTTTGGCGGCCGACATACTGTCGACCGCTGGTTTGGTGTTGATGGCAGTCACTCTCCTGGGCATCGGTCTCGATTTGGCTTTAGGCTTATACTGGTATGAGAATGTCATGATGCCGGATAGGTTGAAGGAGGCCGTCGACAATTTTGAAATTGCTTTTGCTGAAGCCACTAATTCCCGAAAGGGTGCCACAGTTCCTGTGACGGCCGAAGAGCTCCTCTCCATCACGGTTGAGTTAGAGATACAGGGTCTAGAGAAGAGTGGTTCTGCCTCACAGAGGAGACGGGAGCGTTCTGATGACACACCGGTGACGACGACATTACAGTTCGTCAATAATACAGGTGCCGACAATGACTCGGATGCCGGCGGTGGGGCCGATGGCGTTTCTTTTTCACCCATGGGCCACGCTGCCCAACAGGGGAACCGAGGTGACCACAAAGCAGATCACTATACCAATACCTTCAATGAATTCCTAGAAACCTACTTTCACCTATCCCCCGTTCAAGAGAAGAGTACCGCCCAGTCTTTACAGGAGGCAATATTCGAGTACCTGGGAGGGGTCACCATGAACTCTTTAGGACAACCTTTAACTATCAACGATGGCGAGAGCGATGATGAGGACGGGGGCTTCAACGCGGAGAATCGACGCATCATGTCCCAAACATCCCAGAGTATACAAAACTATGCCGACACGGTAACCTATAATGCATCGCGCATCGGTTACGTGGGTGAATCGTGGATAACGCGGGACGACACGGACAGCGACGCCGCGAAATCAAAGTTTCAGAGAGCGAGCGTGAGTGCAGCAGGCGCGGGCCTGGCACTTGTAGGTGGAGTCGGTGTCCTGGCCACTCTGCAACACTCTGGCAGTATCGCCTCTGCAAACGTGGCCCTGTCCGTAGCTATTTTAGGATTGCTGATTTTCATTACTTTGGCCACAATATCTTTCGTGAATATAGATAGTTTGGGTAATGTGAATGCCGATTCTTTAAATGGGGTAGAAAAGCTAATTTCGAGAAGTGCTATAAATTCCATCAAAAGGGCCGGAGTGCTTCAGTCTCTCACGTTCGCCGGTGCCAACGTCGGGGAGATTCAAAGATACCTCAATCCCTTCCTAGATCATTTAGATTCGCCCAATTGAAAAGTGTTTAGCGAACGAAAACTCTCACGAGATCAAGTGGCATCGACCGCCATCATGAGTAATTTGGTCGACGTGGAGCAGTTGGATACTTTTGCCCAGGATACCGCCAAGTTAATGACTACCAGGGACGGGCATCTTAAATTCACGAAAGAAGAGGTCATCAAAACCCTATCTCTGGATAAACTCTCCGATGGGGACTTCGCTAAGCTATGTGATGTTATGGCCGAAGAGAGTGTCATTTTCGGCCATAAGCAAATTTACGAGCAAGATATTCAGATAGACCGCTTCGTCTCTTTCGAATGGAAGGAAACAGCTCGGGGAAGGGAGGAAGATGAAGAACAATTACAACAAGAAGAAGCAACAGAAGAAAATGTCCGAGAAGAAGCAACAGAAGAAAACGGCAGGGAAGAAAAAGAAAATGGCGGTCATCGTCAAGTCATACAGGAAGGAGGAGGAGAATGTGATTCCAGTAGTCATGAAGCTGAAAACGCTTTCGATAAATATTGTAATGGGAAATATAAGAAATCCAAATATCTGTCAGTAGGTCACCCTTCATTAAAAGCGAAAGAGAATTGTCATGGAGGGGCCGCTATACTCACAGTGTCTTTTTCGGTTGAGTCCCTGGCCGTGTGCTCAGGATACAAGGAATTGACATTTGTTCCCTCTACATGCCATTATGTTTTGAAAAGTTTAGAGATAGCACCTGAACTGAGGACATTCCCTGTTCGCCCTTCCAAAAGAAACATGGACCATATCTGGTGTCAGTTGAAATATGTGTTTTCGTCCCATACAGGATACTTGAAATTGAGCGACTCCAGTTTCAGATTCGGTAGGGATAGATTGGGCAGGAAGGATAACCGCTACCCCACGGAGTTCAAAGTCCTATTTTCCCTGGACGATTCCATCCATCCAAACTCTCCCTGGGGGTCGTGTCCTCTCCTACACGTAGGTAGCAATTTCAAAACACCGGGAACATCCACGTCATACTATGAAGATAATGATGTCAGAGGAACCGGTGGAACCGGCAGCAACGATAAAGATACTATCAAAAATACCTGTTTCGTATACTCCCAGAAAAATCCTACCCTAGAGGTCCCATCCAAATTGTGTGAGGCTGCCGTTATTATACAAGGGGTGGTTAAAGAAGCAGCGGTCCTCTTCTCAGATGGAGCCAACTCCTTTTCTTCATGTTCCTGGCTGTTACGTTTCTGCATGGCCTTTTCACATCCAAAAGCCTGAGTGAGACATGTGGTCACAGCATACATAGCAACTGTCCTTCCCCTGCTCAACAATATTAAAGAGACCCGTTGTTGTAATGGGAGTGAATAATTATGTAATTGGTAAAAAATCTTCCCGTTTCACCGTCAGTGGCCCAGATGCCACAAGCAGGAAAATATCCATTTCACCTGGAGATTGTGTAGCCTGCGAGGACACCCAGTGTCTTAATATTTCCACCAACTGTCCGAAACAGTACGGCGAGACCGAGCACCTCTCTCACTCCTTTGACAAACTGTATTCCCGAGTCTTGGTAGCGTATCAAAAGAAGAATGGAGGAAGTCTGGAATATGGGGATTCCCAGAGAGTGACACCCTCTCAGTACGTTATGCAACCATGCCATAGAGCCGCTGTAGCGCACAACTATTTTTGTCAGGGAGTCGTGCCTTGTTACATGAGAACCCTTTACGATGAGGGCGGGGACGAAAAAGTAAAACATTTGGATTTTAGTGACGTTGCTAACAATGACAACCACGAAGGAAGAGGAGAAAAATAAAAATCAGTCTTGTTCGGAAAAATTATAGATGTAATTGCTCCCGCTCCGACCAGGTACGCTGTCTCGTCTGTGGCCGCCCCCCCTCCTCTTCCACACTTTCAGAGAAACGCTTCCACCTTCAATAGGCGCCCGGTTGATAAGTTGCGAAGGCGAACTTTCTTCGAGCGGTCGAGGTCGGACACGTGCCAGAGCCCGTTTAATTCCAATGCCACTTTCCGAGACATACTTATCAGATCCTGCGACCTAGCTGCAGCTAATAGGTACTTGGAAAGGAACATTATCTGTCAACAAGACTGTCCACAGAGGCCTGTACGCACGGTCGAGTTGGACAATTATCTCGCTACATTGAATGACAGAAATGGCACATGGGCCAAGATATGTAGGGCTCAATATCTACTTGCTGGCTCCGCCAGATCCTTTTATTGTGAAATGGCTTCTTTCATGAAAAATAAATCAACCATCTTTCCGGACAAGAGAGACCAACAACTTCTAGAATCGGTAATCAAATTCGCCAATTAATGTAGAGCCTTTAAAGACTTGAAAAGGTGGAGCAAGTTCTTCAGCGACAGAGGAGAAACTGGGCGACAACAGATCCTCGACGCTTCCCTCGACAACACCTTCCATTCGGACCACACAAGAAACAATCTGAAAGATAGTTGCAACACTATCATGGGTGCATTGAAAGACCTCGTCGAGAAAGACGAAGCTGCCTTTAAAACGCTGATTAATAAATCCATGGTCGTTTATTCACGAACGATCATTGTAGGATCCCGATGCACTCTGACAATGTCCGACTCGAGGAATATGGTTTTCGATGTGAGACAATACGTGTGCAGTTCCGCGGGCATGATCGTGGCGCCTGTGCAGGACGAATACCTGGAGGCGTTCACCCCCGTTAAGGGCGCAGTCTCGGCCGCATATGCTCCCGTAGATAGATTGCCTGATGGGGCCTCAGACCCTTGGAGAGTAAAGAATGCGGGCCTCGATAAAGATGAATGCCGCCCAAAGGCGTTCACTACCGTCAAGGGCGAGGCTCACGCCGATATTGCCCCTAGCTACAGATTGTCAGAGGGCACGCCTCACATCTGGAGGCTTAAGCAGTCGGGGGCCAATGCGCGCAACTGTAGCAAGTCCGTCCGTGATAAGAATAATCATAAAAAAGTAAGTTCTCCTTCTTATAATAACAAGTCCGTCCATGATAAGAATAATCATAAAAAAGTAAGTTCTCCTTCTTATAATATACACGGGGTGTACGTGATCCCTCAGCGTAGATAGGTACGATGGTGTCGACAGTTCAAGGCCTTCCTACCATTCCTCCTGCTGACACGACGACAACAACAACAACCACAACAACCACAACAATGGTAACGATGACATTAACCCCTTCATTACCAACGACGCCACGCAATCTGGAGGACCGCTCGACCAGAATAGAGAGGGAATTGAATGAAGACGAAAGATTACAGTTGCATTTGAGTAAGCTATTGTACTATACCCACATGGTTAA
Organism: Paralithodes platypus; assembly: GCA_032716605.1. NCBI lineage: Eukaryota > Metazoa > Arthropoda > Malacostraca > Decapoda > Lithodidae > Paralithodes > Paralithodes platypus. The sequence continues at coordinate 47,481,694 of CM064566.1, forward strand.
CGGTCTCAACATTTTTCAAGACTTGATGGTTCATTTCAGCTCCACTGAAAGTGGAGCTGAGCATATATCCGCACTTAATAGTGAAGAAATTGCTCTCGTATTTACCCAGCAGTCTGGCGCGACCCTGAGCCTGTGCGCCGCCCTGTTGGCCATAGAGAGGAATGACGACCCCAATATCCCGGAGTCGGAGAGAGGTGTGTCCGAAGACTTGATATTGTCACTAAAAGAAGGTTTTTTGAGCACCAACGGAAGACCTTCGGTGGACATTGAGGTACACTTCTTTCACCACACGAACAACCCCGCATTCGGTTTCAGAAAAAGAGGTGGCAGTGATGGCAAGGAAGATGATTCCTCCACAAACCACAATGGAACCGCCTCCAGCATCCACCATCACAAAATTTTGCATGGCAAATTGGACAAATTCAACCCTGGAAGGAAGATGGTGATCCACTCAAGAAGTTTTCCTTGTCCGGACCACATCGCACCACCTTCCTCTGGCGACCCTCCCGATGCTCTATTAGTCGGACCCATCACTCGCTCAAGAGTGATGGCAATTGTTAACCTCTATTACAGAACGGATGCTGCAGCCGCCTTGATACAGAAGTTGCTTGTTGAAAACCAGCTTTTGTTCACATTATACGCTGTTCTGAAAGGCTCAGCTATCAGCTAAGAGGTTTATTGTTTACTATTTACTAATAAAACAATTTTCATTTATTTTGTGTTTTTATACCCCTTTAGTGGGCAAACAGCTCACCGATATAGCCGGATACACCTAGTCGATGCTTGACATATGGCTACTGGTGCTTTTTGCCTGGCCGATTCTTTTGTGTGCATGGGGTCTCGGTTTGCTGGGAGGCTGTACCCATGGAGTGTCACTAGGAGCCGAGCCCACCAGACTCTCAGTCTAGCGTCCCCGGCGGCCGAGTGCGCACCTGTCTCGCGTATCTCTCTCGTGTACATCGCTGTTATGCCTCTTTATTCCAGTAATTTGGACAGCTGTACTGCACCATGGCTCCTACCAAATCACAAGCGAAGCCAAAGAAGGGGCTACGCAGCTTCAAAAAACGGCACGGCATACGGGCAGTGGATGTGTGTGGTGAGAAACGATCTGCGGATCATGACGGAGCCAAAGCCTACAGTACTGTTTTTGCTACACCTCTGTAGGAGGATCATTTTACTCCCGAGCAATGGGAGGAGGTGAAAGACATTACGTTGCAAAAGGCCTGGGAGAAACAAGAAAACTACAAGTATATGTTTCTTGAGGATGACTTTGCAGGCTTTGGTGAAGAGGAGGAAGAGCCAGCCCCCGTCACACCACCGCCCATCCACGAGATTGTCACTGCCATGCCTGCCAACAATCCCAAGAGGTTCACAAGGGAGGACATTGGTGAATGTGATATAGAAAGGGGATGACGAGGAGGAAGTGCAGAACAAATTGACCTGGGCTGAGGCTATAGCTGGGCTGGAGAAATGTGTGAACATTGCAGAGAAGAACCAGTACGCCTTCACTGTTACTGACGTTATGAACTATAACAGCATGCTCGGAGAGGTGTATAAGATACGACAGAGGGTTGAGAGCCTGGAGAAACACCTCTCCACAAACAACTAATATATAACCCCCAAAAAGGATAAAATAAAATATAAATGTTAAACATATTTTATTTATACACCGCCCTCATATAGTATTATGTGTTTTGGTCAAAAATAGTGTTTCAACTCACATTGAACGGCCACTGCAAGTCACCACTGCATAGGGAAGAACATGAACAAGCCCATATAACTCAATTTTCTGATAGTATTCACAAAAATGCACCTAGACATTGGATTAATCTTCGGAAAAAGAAAATATGGCCAACCTTATCATGTCCTACTAACATATTTGGCTTTATCACTTCCATAGGGAACTTTATCTTACAACTGGCCTGTCCGAGATACTAACAATAGGCAACATTGTGAATAGAGACTTCTTAGGGAACCAGGGCGGTGACAATGGCGATTGTCACGACGATGGCTAGGGTCACGACGATGGCTAGGGTCTCGGCGGAGTAGATGGGAGGTTCTCCGAGTGATACACCAACCACCGGACTGGTGGTCTGAATCTGGGTGGAGGGACTGAACGCATCATTATCACCGCTGTAAGGGCATTCAATGTGGTAACCGGATATGTGCTGTAGCGCTGCATCCGTGACGCCCAGTACGGCGTTGCACCGTCCTTCGTCCTTGTACCATGCGCAGAATGGATCTTGTAACCCCACGCATGAACTGCAAGTGTTGGCCTTCTGTCAGCGGTGTAGCGGGATGGACTTGACCTCATCATCGGTGATAATGATGAGCCGACTCTCTCCATTGCTGGGTGAAGCCAACTGAAGGTTCACAATCAGCACCGGATGCTCGAACACACGGATCTCCTCGATGATCACTGGCTTGATGCTAGAGCCCTGGATGGCCCGTGTGTTGATGGCTTTGAAGATAACGCCAGTGTCGGTTGCGACGAACAGAACGTCAACCGTCTTGCCATCCAGAAAGGTTACCTGGGAAGCCACCACTAGCTTCGAGAATCGGTACTCGAACGATGCCTTCATGAAAAGTGGGTGGCCGAGGAAGGCAGGTACGGCCTCGTCCATGAGGGGACGAGTCTTGGCGAAGTTAACGTTATACTCTGGCAACGTCTGACTGTTCTCCACGCAGCTTCCTGGTCGTGGCTCTCGGACATTGTTTGTCCGCACAGGCAGCCAGTTCGAGTTCATGTCCTCCTGTTCCTTGAAGGACGACTCGAATCTGTCCAGGATTGACTGCATGGAGAAGGCACAGACGGCCGAGCCTGGGATGGAGTTGGGCGGCGTGGTGAAGACTGCATAGATGATCTCAAGATTCTCCCCGCCATAGACGCCCGAGATGACGTCCGTTGTCGACTGTATCTCATCAAAGTAGAAGGGGTAATCTCCCGGCACTGAGCAGTTCAGCCGACTCTTGAGGAATGACGTCCAGAAAGTCTTGAACCTTGCCGGCCCTCCCCCTCTGTCCGACTTGCACACTCGCCCCACCCGCGAGTACACCCGCTTCCCGCAGTTCATGTACTCTACCGCCGTCTCCCGGAAGAAGTAGAATACGAAGTCTTTGTAGTCGAACGAGTGCACAAAGTCCGGCGCATTGAGTTGTTTGTAGTCGCTCTGGTCTGTTTTGAGAGGGTCCCTGAAGATGAGAGGTATGGTACCCTGGAAGTCCGCCACTGTGCCGGAATACAACTCTCCATCAACATAAACGAAGGTGGAGTTGTGTCTGGGATCATTGGGGCATTTCCCCACCCCATTAACTTCTGTAAAGTTAAAACTGCCATCAGTCTGGTGCGCATAATGCCGACACAAAGGCTTGTAGGCGTTGGTTCCACACACCAGGAACCGTCCCTTGCCCTCCTTGGCTAATATTCGAATGTAGTTCTGACACTCGTCCACAGACTTACCCTTATTGAAGCACACAGAGCTGTCGTGCTCTTTGGAGAACCACACGATCCGTTGGCTCAAATTCTCCTGTAGATCATTTACACTTATATTGTAAACGATATTTTTTGCACCAATAAGGAGGGAATCGCCATCCCTCTGCAATTGTCTGAAGTAGTCCCTCTCACTCTTGTTGCCCGCGAACACCTGGGACTCCACCTCATCTGGGAAACTGAGGGAGCGCGGGGTCAGGTCGGTGAGGAAGGCGTGTGCAGCTGAAGCAACCGTCAAACAGAAGGAGAACAGCAGCACCAGTGGTAGGGGTCCCAGCACCCCCCTATGACCCCCGCTACGCCACACCTCCATTACTACCGAAGTAACGCCATCTTCGCGCTAAAGTCTTCATTAATAATTTTAACCCTTTAGCGGGCAAATTACAAAACTTTGTCTTCTGAGCGTAGTAAGGTAGGTATACAGTAGGGTAGTGATTGAGAGAGTGAGAGAATGACAACGGAGAAATGGATAGGCGACGGACGAGCCGGGAGGTTTTCGGAAGGGAAGAGGATGTGTAGATCAGATATTTACCCGGAAAGTGTGTGGTGGAGAAATATCTGGAGAAGAAACAAAAGGTGTATGTTGCCTTTACGGACTTGGAGAAGGCCTATGACAGAGTGGATAGAGAAGGTTTGTGGAAAGTACTTAAAATATACAGAGTAGACGGCAAGTGGCTGAAAGCAGTGAAGAGCGTGTATGAGGGTGCAAAGGCGGCAGTACGTGTGGAGAGTGAGCAGAGCGAGTTCTTTGACCTGAATGTTGGTTGGAAACAGGGGTGTGTGATGTCCCCGGGGTTGTTTACTGTATATATATGGATGGAGTCATGAAAGAAATACTATCAAGAGCAGTGGATGTTGGTGTATCGCTGAAAAGGGAGGGAATTGAGTGGAAGCTACCTATACTGCAGTTTGCGGATGATACAGTTCTGATGAGTGATAATGAATGGGAGTTGCAGGGTCAGGTAAATGAGTTTAGAACAGTGTGTGAAACACGGAATTTGAAGGTAAATGCGGGGAAGAGCAAGGTTCGTGGCCACCCCTTCGGGGATCGCGGCATCAGGCAATAGATAGATAGAACAAAACTTTACACTGGGACACAGCGACAACCTCCCTCTACCACATCCACGATGGCCGACCTGAGGTTTTGCATCCAGCTAATATTTTGAGTGTGAATATATTTCTTGTGTGTGAAAAAATAATGTATTTTTATTCTGTAATATAATAAAAACAACAAACAATAACTCTCCCTACCAACAATTCCTTTGAGACCTCTGGTGGACGCTTCTGAACTAGCGCCAGAGCTACGACTGTAGACATCACTATACCCAACACCTAGGATATGCACAGTTTATCTCAATTTATGTGTGATTCTACTAAGTTTTTATTATACAGTATATGATATATGATAAGGGAAAGTCCATATGCAGCTGATAGTGATACTGACTACAAACATATAAGCTGATTAATTATATCGTAACAAAAATGGCGGGAAAATACATGCTGACTTTTTATTGTGAATAAATATATACGTTATTTATGAATATGGGTGATTTTATAATATGTTATTATAATATATAAAACAAATACAAAAAAAGTATGCATAGACCAAAGTATGTGTCAGCTACAGAAATTTCGATTAACTGCATATATTATAGAATTGTTGAAGGAGAGGGAGGGTGGATAGCTCCGCGATGTCGCCCATTTCCCACAAGGCGTCGCGGTAAACCTTGCGTTCAGCGCCTCTATCGGCCACTGTAGGCATTTATTGGTAGGGAGAATTGTATTTTTTGTCCATTTTACCGGCGAGTGGTGACGGCAATTCTCCCGCCACTGGCGGATTTTAAGTATTCCGTACTCAGAGTACGATTTTTTGATAGAGGCAATCATAGTTGATTTCCAGTTGTGAAAATTTGAACATGCTCACCGAGGCTATGTTTCGTATATTGCGTCGTTTACCGAGGCGATGCTTCGTATTTTGTGTCGTTCATCGATGCGATGCTTCGATTGCGTCGTTAAACGAGGCCATGCTTCGTATATTACATCGATAAATGTTGAAAAATAGCGACAAAATTAGCTTTCTTGGAAAAGCATGTGATTTTTCACACAAAAATGTAGGCGATCTTCTGCTGTCCAACGTGAGTTGGTGGGCTTTGGGAGCGATCGGAAGTACTTCGATTCGAGAGCTCCGACAACCCCAGGCAGACGACTCACCAAAAATAAATTCTGCTATTCAACTTGAGTCGGCGGTGAACCTTTTTTCCGGAGGGTCTAAATTTGTGCGTGTGAAACATTTCGTCGTGGACAAATTACAAACAATTTTTTTTCGAGAAAAAGCTAAATTTCTCGAAGAGCGACTCTCCATCATTTCTCGATGACGGCTGAGGAAATGTTCGAGGGTATTTCACAGGCACATGTACCTCCCCCAATGCTTCGTAAAATGTGTTGGTCACCTAATCAATGCTTCGTACAGTACGTCGTTACACCTAGGCCATGCTTCGTATAGTACGTCATACGCCTAGGTCATGCTTCGTATAGTAGTCGTTTTGCAACTGGCCTGTCAGGAATATAAATATTAGGGAGCATTGTGAATAGAGACTTCAATTATTGGCTCTCCATGTGTGGAAAATGTTATATATAATTTGTTTTTGTTTTTGAGAATGGCAGGGTACCGTCTAGTGCGTCTTCCATTTGGGCACGGTTGTTTCGTTCATCTGGACAGAGTACCGTCTAGGACTCTAGGTGCTTCGTTCATAAGGGTATTGTCTAGTGCTTCGTTTACGTGTACAGGATACCGGCTAGTGCTTTGAGCCAATGCTAGTTATTATTAGGGAATATTTCTTGATTCAGGTCAGTCAGTAACTGGCCTTCGGACAGGAAGCATCTACCTAACAAAGAGGACACACCTTCGAGGTGTTCCAATCGTCCCCCATGGTGAAATTTCTGCCACCAGCCCCCTCTATTGCGATTACGGCCGTCGAACACAGTTTTGTTGTAAGTATACTGCATATTCGCATTTCGTCGTACTATGTTCGAGAGCATCTCACCGGGAAAATGTACCTCCCCCCGTGCTTCGTAAAGTGTGTTGCGTTTGAACCTGCTAGGACTTCTTCGCTTCCATACTGACCACCCTATTTCTTGGTACTGCTTTCAGCGTTCCTACAACCCTCTTCCCCTGTTGTACCCTCTTCCGCACTTCTTCATCCACAGTCCCATCTTTCCTCAACACACTGCCCAGATAATTAAAAGAGCTGACGATATCCATAGCCTGACCGTTCAGCTTCACCTCACCCTCTGTGACTTCACCCTTTTCGAAGACCATAACCTTGCTCTTCCCCGCATTTACCTTCAAATTCAGTTTTTCACACACTGCTCCAAACTCATTTACCAGACCCTGCAACTCCCATTCATTATCACTCATCAGAACTGTATCATCCACAAACTGCAGTATAGGTAGCTTCCACTCAATTCCCTCCCTTTTCAGCGATACACCAACATCCACTGCTCTTGATAGTATTTCTTTCATGACTCCATCCATATATACAGTAAACAACCCCGGGGACATCACACACCCCTGTTTCCAACCAACATTCAGGTCAAAGAACTCGCTCTGCTCACTCTCCACACGTACTGCCGCCTTTGCACCCTCATACATGCCCTGCACTGCTTTCAGCCACTTGCCATCTACTCCGTATATTCTAAGTACTTTCCACAAACCTTCTCTATCCACTCTGTCATTGGCCTTCTCCAAGTCCGTAAAGGCAACATACACCTTTTGTTTCTTCTCCAGATATTTCTCCACCACACACTTCAGGGTAAAAATCTGATCTACACATCCTCTTCCCTTCCGAAAACCTCCCTGCTCGTCGCCTATCCATTTCTCCGTTCTCACTCTCACTCTCTCAATCACTAACCTACTGTATACCTTCCCTACTACGCTTAGAAGACCTATTCCTCGGTGGTTACCACACACTCCTCTTTCCCCTTTGTCCTTATATAGAGGGACTATTATGCCAGTCTTCCACTCATCGGGTGCACTCCCCTTCTTCCATGCTAGTTTGCACATCTTCCATACCCGTTCGATCACTATCTCACCACCATATTTCAACATTTCCCCACACCCTCCATCTGTTCATGATGCTTTCCCCAACTTCACTCTTTTCATGGCTTCCCACACTTCTGATCCCCACCTCCTCCTCCACTACTTCTCTTCTCCCTCCCATACCATATCCAACTATGTTTGCTGGCTCTTCATTCCTTACATTTAGCAACTCATTGAAGTCCTCCCTCCATTTTTCGACTCTCTCGGTTAGCATTCTCCCGTTCTTATCTTTCACACCCTTAATGTTTCCCTTGCTACCTTCCCTAACTTTCTTAACTTCTTTCCAGAACAGTTTCTTACTCTCCCTCCATTTTACACTCAGATTCCTTCCAAATTCCTCATCTACTCTGCTTTTACTTTCCTTCATTATTCTCTTCACCACCCTTTTACTCTCCATATACCTGGCTCGTTTCAGTCTCTCAAAAGCTTCATTCCCTCTACTACCCAACCACTCTCTATATGCTTTCTTCTTGTCTTCCACAGCTATCTTTACTTCTTCTGTCCACCATGCTGTATCTTTCACTCCCCTCCCTCTTCTCCTCACTCCACATCCCCTCCTCACATGCTGCACAGATCTCATCCTTAAACACCTTGCTCATTTCCTCCACTTCCTCCATAACTTCCAGGTTAAACCCTCCTAGTCGTCTTTCTACTGCTCTCCTTTAATCTTCCCTGATTTCCTCCTCGAGTAACCTCTCCACCCTCCCCACCATTCCATCTTCCTGTTGCACACCCATTCCACACTCCCACTCTCTCACATCTGAACCTTTCCATTTGGTCTCTGTCATGCCACATACACCCAGCCTGCCATCCACTAGCATTTCCAGAACTTCTCTCTCATTTGTTTGCGTTATATATTGTGCAAAACAAATAATTAAGAAAACGAAAATTGTATTATGTACATCATATCAATATTCAATTATAAGAAATTGTCTAAATAATGTAATTTCCCTGTTCTACAGGCTAAAGCGAAATGGCATCAGACCAAGACGATGTTAGTAGCAATGGTAGCTGGGCAGATCCGCAACTTGATATTGTTGCGGAAGTAATGCAACGAAAACGGAAGGGTGACTTGTCTTCAGAAGAAGAGAACCTACTTGCCACGACAGAGGAAACACGGAAGATGATGCAAGTGAAACAAAAACAAATAAACTGCTCCAACATTAATTGTAAGTATCATGTATTACATTTGTTCATACAAAGATGACCTCAATCACAATATTGCTCAATAGTATTGGACCTAATAACAAAAATCAAATTTTTAGACAAGCCATCAACGAAATGCTGGCCCACAAAGAAGAAGAAGAAGATCAAGCAGCGATGTATGACGGTATAAATGAGACGGAACACATCCAACTACGTTTGGAAAAAATAAAGGATATTTCAGACACTCAGTTGTCTGATGGTCATGAGGAGCACTCGGTATCTCCGATATTTCATGATCGAGAGGAACCAGAAGATGACCCACTAGCAGATGACTTGCTACTTGAAACAACTGGTGAGCTGGTACCTTTATGTTTTTCTTAAAATGTTCCCCTTGTGTAATACTTCTATCTAGCTATCTATTTATTGCCTGACGCTGCGATCCCCGAAGGGGTGGTTACTTCCATACTGACCACCCTATTTCTTGTTACTGCTTTCAGCATTCCTACAACCCTCTTCCCCTGTTGTACCCACTCTCGCACTTGTTCATCCATAGTCCCATCTTTACTCAACACTCTGCCCAGATACTTAAAAGAGTTGACGATCTCCATGGCCTGACCGTTCAGCTTCACCTCACACTCTGTGACTTCACCCCTTTCGAAGACCATAACCTTGCTCTTCCCCGCATTTACCTTCAAAATCCGTTTTTCACACACTGTTCCAAACTCATTTACCAGACCCTGCAACTCCCATTCATTATCACTCATCAGAACTGTATCATCCGCTAACAGCAGTATAGGTAGCTTCCACTCAATTCCCTCCCTTTTCAGCGATACACCAACATCCTCAGGCTCTTGATAGTGTTTCTTTCATGACTCCATCCATATATACAGTAAACTACCACGGGATCATCACACACCCCTGTTTCAAACCAACATTCAGGTCAAAGAACTCGCTCTGCTCACTCTCCACACGTACTGCCGCCTTTACACCCTCATACACGCTCTTCACAGCTTTCAGCCACTTGCCATCTACTCCGTATAATTCTAAGTACTTTCACAAACCTTCTCTATCCACTCTTTCATAGGCCTTCTCCAAGTCCGTAAACGCAACATACACCTTTTGTTTCTTCTCCAGATATTTCTCCACCACACAATTCAGGGTAAAAATCAGATCTACACATAATCTTCCCTTCCGAAAACCTCCCTGCTCGTCGCCTGTCCATTTCTCCGTTCTCACTCTCACTCTCTCAATCACTACCCTACTGTATACCTTCCCTACTACGCTTAGAAGACCTATTCCTCGGTGGTTAACACACACTCCTCTTTCCCCTTTGCCCTTATATAGGGGGACTATTATGACAGTCTTCCAGTCATCGGGTACACTCCCCTTCTTCCATGCTAGTTTGCACATCTTCCATACCTGTTCGATCACTATCTCACCACCATATCTCAACATTTCCCGACACACTCCATCTGTTCCTGATGCTTTCCCCAACTTCACTCTTTTCATGGCTTCCCACACTTCTGATCCCCACCTCCTCCTCCACTGCTTCTCTTCTCCCTCCCATACCCTATCCAACTATGTTTGCTGGCTCTTCATTCCATACATTTAGCAACTCATTGAAGTACTCCCTCCATTTTTCAACTCTCTCTTGCTGCTCGGTTAACATTCTTCCGTTCTTATCTTTCACACCCTTAATGTTTCCCTTGCTACCTTCCCTAACTTTCTTGACTTCTTTCCAGAACAGTTTCTTACTCTCCCTCCATTTTACACTCCCATTCCTTCCAAATTCCTCATCTACTCTGCTTTTACTTTCCTTCATTATTCTCTTCACCACCCTTTTACTCTCCATATACCTGGCTCGTTTCTGTCTCTCGAAAGCTTCATTTCGTCTACTACCCAACCACTCTCTATATACTTTCTTCTTGTCTTCCACAGCTATCTTTACTTCTTTTGTCCACCATGCTGTATCTTTCACTCCCCTCCCTCTTCTCCTCACTCCTCACCCCTCCTCACATGCTGCACAGATCTCATCCTTAAACACCTTCCTCATCTCTTCCACTTCCTCCATAACTACCAGGTCGAACCAACCTAGTCGTCTTTCTACTGCTCTCCTGTACTCTTCCCTGATTTCCTCCTCCTGTAACCTCTCCACCCTCCTCACCATTCCACCTTCCTATCGCCTCTCTCCAGCTCTCGTCACCCACTTTGTTTGTATCCTAACCTTAGCTACTACTACATAATAATCCGACAGATCCCCTCCAATACCCCTATACGCCCTAGCATCCATCACAGATTTCTTCATTCGTTCAATGACACATACATAATCAATCAATGACTTTCTTTCCACCACTGTCTTATCCTTCATGATCACCCGTCTCCACGTGTACCTGTGGATCATTCTGTGTCGAAAGAAGGTGTTGGCTATCCACAGCCTCCTCCCCACACATACGTCCATAAGTGCACTACCGTTCCCCTTCACCTCTGATGGTACCCCCCACCCTCCCACCACTCCCTCATCTTTCCTATCACCCACCTTACCATTCATATCCCCAATCAGAAATATTCTTTCATTCTTGTCAAACTTCTCCAGGCACGCCTCCGCATTCATCCAGAAATCCTCTTTCTTGCTTTCAAGTTGATGCTCTGTCGGGTGCATACACACACACACACAATCACCCACGTTTGTATTCCTAATTTCATTCTCACCCACACAATCCTTGAACCCACAGACCCATACTCTCTTACACATTCCTTCCATGTGTAATACTTGCGATGTGTTGTATGTTTATGTTCCTAATAATTATACAGTAATCTAGTATTTCAAAGAATTTTCCTTTCCTACACAGAACTAACAGAAGAGAGGATTGATGAATTGAAAAAGCTGGTACTTCAAAGTCTACATGCCCGAGTACATGCGACGAAGCACCTCTCTCTACAGCATAGACGACAACTGGACGAGGAGATCGATCGTGTCCGCAAAACTAAGACTTTACGGACTATTTACCGTTTATACGACCACGAAATAGAAAAGAAAACGACTGAACTAGATGAAATGAAGAAAAAGAAAGACCGAGAAAAAAATACTATACTCCTGCAGTGGCAGTGTGCAAGAACGCCTATAAATGCAAACAAAGGCCGAAATCGTTAATATCCCAGAGTGATCTGCAAGACAACAAAGACACCTAGCAGACCATGCCCAGTCGCCGGATGCTACAGCGAATCGGTCAACCTACGGAAGCACATCGGCATTTGCCACTCGTACCTAACTAACGACGATAGAGAGAATGTTTTGGCTGCAGCGAGAAGGTTCTCTAGGAAAAGGTCCCTGCCACCAAGAAATGCAAACAAAGAAAACCTATATAATTGCCCCTTGTGCCCAAAATCAGTTAAACGGATCGATATGCACTTAAGAAATTTTCACAAAAAAAAAACAGACTCATTGGAATACCAGGATCTCCTCAGACACAAACGTAAGGTTTGCTTTTCCATAATTCAATTATTTTCTTAATAATATATAGGCCAAATATTAAAGAAATAAAAGCTCTTCACTTTAAAGTAAAGAAACCTTGTAATGCATTTGTAAATAATTATATGCCAACTAAAACAGTACAACTTTTATTGTATATATTTTGAATCATTAATTAGACATATTTCACATGAACATTGAACTATTTTGCAGAAAAATAAAGCAACGTCACCTGCCGAAGTTGAGGATGTACCCATAGTAGCTGGCACCATAGCTATCACCGAGAATGACCACGTCAAACTGTTCTTTAAGGAGTACGAGGCTTACCTAGAAGACACACAGCCAATGAAAACAGTGACAGTCAAGAAAAAAAGACGTCTTCTAAGAGGTGCACTCTTTGGGCCACGCGGAACAGAGGAGGAATTTGCGAGAAATTCCTTTGGGGGGCTTAAGATAATTCAGCTCACCCGGGAAGCTGTCATGACCGGAGGATCAATAATGGCACGCTCTGAAATCCTCTCCCCGAGCACACTTAGAATGATGACGGACTCCTGTCTGCATGCTCTCAATTTTCTCAAAGAAACTGAGAATCAACATTTCCAAGTAACAGAAACTCTCCTAGGCCCCGTCAGGCGAGCGGTCGCCAAAGCAAAAAGTAAGTATAATGTTAATAATGTTATCGAGTAATTATTTGAATGTTTCATATTTTTGTTTTATATATTTGTAAAAGTGATTCCACGAGTTGTACAACTATTTATTGTGTTATGTCCTATTTCCTGCCACAGAATACTTTGGCACGGAAGAGGTAGGACAGAAAGAACACCGTAAACAGCAAAACTGAGGCCACGATTTTGGCGATGGAAGATGTACATCTCCTGGAAACTAATGATGCTGTTGAAATTCCCATAAACAATGCGGCATCATTAATCCACGATGGACGTGTACTAGCAAAGCCACTTATAAAACAAGATTTTGTCAGCTTGCGAGATGCACTGATTGTGAGACTGTCCGTTCGATGCCTACGAAGAAATCAGGAGTTTTCTGAATTTACAATCGGCGAATACGAGGGAAGATCAACAGAAGTCGAAGATGGCAGAAAGGTAACTTGCATATACGTATCACGACACAAAACGGGGTCCAAAGACCCCTGCATCTTATACTTAGGCAATACAGAGACAGCTGCTCTTGAGGCGTACATGAAATATTATCGCCCAATACTTGCCACATGTGTAAGGCCAAAATGTAAGATTTTTGTGAATCGGCAAGGCTACAACCCCGATGGCCAATGTTGCTCTCGACTCTCAATAGAAAATGTAGGGAAGATCATTGGCCTGCCACAGCATGACAACATGCAGAAATTACTAAGACTTCACCAATCGCAGGACTACTGGAAACAGAGTTGTGAACAGTCTGCAGGATCTACGTTGTGATGCAGCATCAGGGTAGGTGTTAATGAGGCTTACATAAAAGTTACAATTTTATTATTTTTATTTGGCAAAATGTACAAATGCTTCATTAAAATGGGGTCCGAGAGGTGAGAGACACACAGTAATATAATTTAGCCAGTTGGTAAACATGCCAGAGGGATATTGCATTCAAATTCAAACCTTCCTCAAAGGTCATTTGCCCGCTAAAGGATTAAATTTGTTTCAGAGGACAAATAGTGAAAATACTAACAGCCTTGGATCTTCTGATCAGTGTCTGATACAGGCCACCTGTCTATCACCTACCACACCTTCCCACTCTGAACCTGTTTTGGTGACTAAATGGCATTACGATAGGGCAGACAGGGAGGGTCTTCAAGGTTTCTTTATTGATATTCCCTGGACCTCTTTCTTTTCTAATGATGCACACTCCACCTTGAGCCACATACAAGATTTTGTAAAAATTGGAATGGAAACTTTTCCCCTCATCAAAAGTACAGTAAAAGATCTAATTCACCTAAATGGTTTGACCATAATTGTGCTAGAGTAACTGAACAAAAAGCAATAGCCTACAATGCATACACAAGATCAAAAACACATGAAGCCTTTTAATTCTTTAGAAACATCAGAAATCATGCCCAAACTGTATTAAACTCAAATCAAACTTTCTCCACAAGCAGGCAAATAAACTTCTAAATATCCAATAACAAAATATTTTGGTCTACTCTTAACTCATTTAAATCCAGCTTCACTACTGCTTCATCCATTCCACCATTAAAATCTCCGACTGGCAATCTTGTAAGTGACCCACGAGGGAAAGCTAACCTTCTTGCGGATATTTTCTCCACCAACTCAACCTTAGATGAAATAAATCAAGATGTCCCTGTACTTAATTTTTCACCTGAAATTCCCTCACTTAAGATCCACACCAGACATGTCAAAACTATTTTGCAGAATCTCTCGGTAGATAAGGCTCCTGGTCCAGATGAAATTCCTCCAATAGTACTCAAGAATTGCTCCTTGGTGCTCGCTCCTGTATTGGCAAAAATGTCGTCTGTGTACTCATACCTCATGCTTCCCAGTACCCTGGAAAGAAGCAAACATCCATCCAGTTCCTAAAAAGGTGCCTCTTCAGATCCATCAAACTACAGACCAATAGCTAACTTCCACTCTTGGTAAAGTCTTTGAAATTATATTAATAATCACATAATTAAGCATCTTGAGATAATAAATTAATCAGTGATAGGCAATATGGTTTTAGACGATGTCGATCAACTGCAGACATGCTTTGCCTTCTTACGCATCAAATCAACCAAGCTACAGACCAACATGGTGAAACACATACAATAGCACTGGATATATCAAAGGCATTTGATAGAGTCTGGCATCAATCCTATTGTCGAAGATGTCACACTACGGCCTTGCATCATTAGACTAATTTCTTCTTATCTTCATAACAGAAAAATGTAATGGTAGATGGCCTTTATCTCAATTTCACTCAATAAATGCTGGTGTTCCCAGGGATCATTGTTTTGGCCCCAATTCTGTTCCTCAATCATATCAATGATTCATATCTACCACTCATAATCCAATACATTCCTACGCAGATGACTCAACACTCCACAGTTCCTTCACATTTACCAATTCTTTCACCCAACCCGATCTTATAAATTCAAAAATAAACACTGCAATTTCTCTGAACCAGGACCTTTCTAGAATTAATGGATGGGGACAAAAGAATCTAGTTTCCTTTAATGCACAGAAAACCAAGTACATTCAATTTTCTAACCGACAGAATCTCACTGACTCCCATATATTTTTTAATGATGTAAATATTCCCACTTCCCCTAGTATTGACATTCGTGTAACATTAACTACTACTGAGCTGGACACATTATGTTAGAAGTATTGCTAAGAATGCCTCTAAAAAACTGGGACTCCTGTACAGAGTTCGAGAATTCTTCACTGACGAGCAGTTGGCCGTGATATATAAAAGTCATGTGCGTTCTCAGATGGATTACTGTTCACCTCTGTGGGTGGAAGTGGAGTGGTTGCATTGAGACACTTGGACAAAATTCAAAATAAGCTATTAGATAGATCAATAACCCTGGAATCACACAGGACCTTCCTACATTATCCATACGAAGAAACGTTGCATCCCTTGCATTATTCTATAGATATTTTCACAGCAATTGTTCCGAGGAACTTGCTTCAATTGTGCCGCCTCTCCACATCTTTCCCCGTAGAACTAGGGCAGCTGAGAGCGCCCATGAATTTACACTTTCTCCTCCACAATGCAGAACTTCTGCTTATCAGAATTCATTTATCCCCAGAGCTACTACTCTTTGGAATTCACTTCCCTCGAATTGCTTTCCACAAACTTACAATCTACAAATGTTTAAATCCAGTTGTTACAAACATTTTATGAATGGAGGATACCTTTAGGCACATGGACCTTTTTGTTTTATCTGTGTTTTTCCTTCCTCCGTTCATTGTCTCTTAAAAAAAAAAAAAAAAAAAAAAGCCGGCATTTTTATAATCTTTCAGGAAACAGCATGGCTTGCCATTAATGGAACTGGGAGAGGATGCCAGAAAGTCACTCCCTTCAAAGCTTTCGCAGGATGTAAGTGCGGCCTGTCCTCTTCCCGCTCCTTTAGGATACGTTCCACCCAGGTAAGTGCACACAATGTGAAGAAAAAAATCAAAGTCTTTCGTGTATATAGGGAATTATCGTATAATAATAAATCATGCTACAATTAACTTTATATTTCCCCTAAAACAACTTATGTATATTTTTTGCCCCACCCTTTTCAGGCAACACTCAACTAATGTACCCTTGGATGATGGGACTCTGTCAGTTCCAGACTGTGGATCTCTGTCTGCAGTGCTGATAGGATCCATTAGTGAGGTGATTCCAATTCAGGAGGAGTCTACAAGTCAGGAGGACCATACACCATCTGCATCAAAACACGGATCTTCAGTTCTAGCCTGTGGATCTCGGTCCGCAGTGCTGCAAGGATCCTTTAGCGATGTGAAAACACTTCCGGAGGACAATGTGTAAGTGTATTACTTTTACTTACATTTAATTTAAATATATACAATAATATTATTAAATATTATTGCAGTGTGAATAATACATTGATACAGAAACTTTACATTTGTATTATTTTTATTTAGCAAAATGTACAAATAATTACTCGAATTGGGGTCTGAGAGGTGAGAGACACAAGGTAATATAATTGTGTCAGTTAATCCACATGCCAGGGGGTTATTGCATTAAAAATCCTACCTTACCTCATATATCCCTGTTAGACCATTTGCCAGATAAAGGGTTAAATTTGTTTCAGGAGAAATATAATGAGAATACTAACTGTAGGCATTTCTATCTTCTTTCAGGCTACAGTTAAGTAATGTACCCTTGGATGATGGGACTCGGTCAGTTCCTGACTGTGGAGCTCTGTCCGCAGTGCTACAAGGATCCGGTAGCGAGGTGACTACAATTCAGGAGTACCGTACGTCATCTGCATCAAAACACGGACCTTCAGTTCCAGGCTGTGGATCTCGGTCTGCAGTGCTGCACGGATCCGTTAGCGAGGTGACAACACTTCAGGAGGACAATGTGTAAGTTATATATTTATTACTTACATTTAATTGAAATCTATATAATTGCAATATTATTATTAAATATTATTATAGTGTGATTAATATTTGGAAATAATAATAATAATAATAATAGTAATATATATTGTTTTTTTACTCTTCAGGTATGAATCAACCTTGTCAGTTTCGGTCTGTGGATCAAGGTCTGCGGTTCTCCAGGGGTCCATTAGTGAGGCAACGACTCTTATGGATGAGCAAGGGCCTTTTTCGCCAGTTACACCAACCATCATAGAAAGTGCAGGATCACAGATGCAGATGAACCAAGCAGCCCTGGAGGGGTCGATCAGAGAAGCATCGACAACTTCCATCTAGAAGACTTCAAAATTGATAAATCATGGATCTGTCAACACTTTCAAAATGCCATCATTGCCAATTCAAACGATTCCGACTATATATGAGGATGTGAAGCATTTAATGGATAAATTCCCCCGAAAAGGTATAGGGAGACGGGAAATTGATTGGAATGTAATGAAACTCTACCTAGAAAGAAAGAACTCGAATTATGGTAGATTCAAAACGACTGAAATACAACGACAATACAAATCAAGTCGGGAGGAAAACAAAAATAAACAAAACCATTAAATCTGGTATTGGGACACGGCAAACCAAACGCAAATATTAGTATTTAACGGGGTAACGGGTAAATGGCCTTACAGGGATGTTTGAAGTAAGGTTGGCAAAATTGTCTCCCCTCTCCGACCCTATATTAATTAATTATTTGTACATTTTTTGCCAAATAAGAGTAATAAAATTAATAATAAAATTGTACTACCCTATATACTAATATACAATATATCTATATTTCTTGTTTGTGTAACTTTCCACGTAGATGTATTTATTTATAGGAAAAACCACAGACGGTCCAGTATTTCACTCTAAAAAAATATTGTTAAAATATTTCACACTACAGCAAAGTCTCTTTTTTTGAATAGCGGAATAATTTTAGGGTTAAATTTGGAGTCCTCTGCCGAGGGTTGTTAGGAGGCCTCTCGAATAGAAATCTATCCGATCGTCATGAAGGCTGACATCGAGAAATGTTCGTGAGTGTCTGCCCCCCAAAAACAAAACAAAATCACCTCTCTCGAAAAACAATATTATTCAATTGTTCAAATATTTCATAAGAGGTTAATCCCCCATAATTCACCTCTCTCGAAAAAATATTGTTCAGAATTTTCACAACAGGAAATTAATATTGTTCACATTTTTCATAGGAGGTTAATTTTTCGGAGAGATACTCTCGAATATTTCTCGACGTCGCTTTCCTGGCAATATGATACATTTCGATTCGAGGGTCCTCCAATGACCCTCGGCATTCTAGAAAATATTCAGAAACACCTCGGCAGACAACTCTCATTTGTTTTTATTAAAATAAACAAAATATAGAACTATATATTATCCCTTTAGAGAGCAAATGGTCTTGCAGGGATATTTGAGGTAAGGTTGGAATTTGAATGCAATAACTCTTTGGCATGTGGACCAACTGGCAAAATTGCATTACCATGTGCCTCCGGCCATATTCGACCCTATATCAATTAATTATTTGTAAATGTTGCCTAATAAGAATAATACAATTTTACTACGTGAGTCCTTGTTTTTGTAACTTTCCACATAGATGTACTTATTTATAGGAAAATCCACAGACGATGCAGTATAAGGTGTTATGAAACGAGATAGGGTACCACATCGAGAAAAATTGGAGTGGTTCTCCGAAATATTTACCTCTCTGGAAAAAAATATTGTTGACACTTTTTCACATCACAGCGAAGTCTCGTTTTTGAATAGCGGAATATGTTTTTGTGGGTTAATTAGAGTCCTCTGCCTAGGGTCGTTGGGAGGCCTCTCGAATAGAAATCCATCCGATCGCCACGAAGGCCTACATCGAGAAATGTTCGAGAGTGTCGCCCCCAACAATTTAGCTTTAGTGCCAATCTGGAAAAAAAATTGGGCTGTTTTAGGTATAGGGATGCTCAGTGGATCACTCTCTCCGGAGTTAAATTCTCGGGGAACACTATCTACAATGTTCCCTAATATAAGTATTATAAAGAAATCGAGTTGTCAATTATTTTTCCACGACATCTTTCACCCACAAAAATTTAGGAGAGAAAAGAAGATGTGTCTGTTTCTCTCTCTCTCTCTGAGTCAAAGATTTTGTAGCTAACGTTTTGCCCACAATCAGCAGCAATGAGCGCGCTCACGCTGTCCTGTTAAAGAAATCGAGTTGTCAATTATTTGTCGACGACATCTTTCACCCACAAAAATTTAGGAGAGAAGATATTTTTGGTGAGTCGTCTGACTGGGGTAAGGTATTCTTTGTGCTTGCTGCGCCGTGTTGCCTGTGTTGGTGCACCTGTGCCAGCGTTACCACATAAGAGGCCATATTCGGCCCATCGATTGGATTATGGAACGATCTTTCACCCACACAAATTTAGGAGAGAAGCAATTGTAAAAACTATAACAAATAAAAGAAAAACATGAAAAATTCCATTTTATTTTCCGATTTATATTATACGAAGCATGACCTAGCTATACGACGAATTATAAGTACGAACTCTGAGTCAAAGACAGCACCAATGAGCGCGTTCACGCTGTCCTGTTAAAGAAATCGAGTTGTCAATTATTTTTCCACGACATCTTTCACCCACAAAAATTTAGGAGAGAAGATATTTTTGGTGAGTCGTCTGACTGGGGTACCGTATTCCACGATGGCCGACCTGAGGTTTTGCATCCATCTAATATTTAGAGTGTGAATATTTGTCTTGTGTGTGAAAACAAAATGTATTTTTATTCTGTAATATATATATAATAAAAACCACAAACAATAATTCTCCCTACCAACAATTCCTTTGAGACCTCTGGTGGACGCTTCTGAACTAGCGCCAGAGCTACGACTATAGACATCACTATACCCAACACCTAGGATATGCACAGTTTATCTCAATTTGTGTGTGATTCTACAAATTGTTTTTATACAGTATATGATATATGATAAGGGAAAGTCCATATGCAGCTGATACTGACTACAAACATATAAGATGATTAATTATCATAACAAAATTGGCGCGAAAATACCTTCTGACTTTGTATTGTAAATATACATTATTTATGAATATGGGTGATTTTATAATATATAAAACAAATAAAACAAAAGTATGCATAGACCAAAGTATGATTCAGCTACAGAAATTTCGATTAACTGCATATATTATAGAATTGTTGAAGGAGAAGGAGGGTGGATAGCTCCGCGATGTCGCCCATTTCCCACAAGGCGTCGCGGTAAACCTTGCGTGCAGCGCCTCTATCGGCCACTGTAGGCATTTATTGGTAGGGAGAATTGTATTTTTTGACCATTTTACCGGCGAGTGGTGCCGGCGATTCTCCCGCCACTGGCGGGATTTTAAGTATTCCGTACTCAGAGTACGATTTTTTGATAGAGGCAATCATAGTTGATTTCCAGTGGTGAAAATTTGAACATGCTCACCGAGGCTATGCTTCGTATATTGCGTCGTTTACCGAGGCGATGCTTAGTATTTTGCGTCGTTCACCGATGCGATGCTTCGATTGCGTCGTTAAACGAGGCCATGCTTCGTATATTACATCGATAAATGTTAAAAAATAGCGACAAAATTAGCTTTCTTGGAAAAGCATGTGATTCTTCACACAAAAATGTAGGCGATCTTCTGCTGTCCAACGTGAGTTGGTGGGCTTTGGGGGCGATCGGAAATACTTCGATTCGAGAGCTCCGACAACCCCAGGCAGACGACTCACCAAAAATAAATTCTGCTATTCAACTTGGGTCGGCGGTGAACCTTTTTTCCGGAGGGTCTAAATTTGTGTATGTGAAACATTTCGTCGTGGACAAATTACAAACAATGTTTTTTTCGAGAAAAAGCTAAATTTTTCGAAGAGCGACTCTCCATAATTTCTCGATGACGGCTGAGGAAATGTTCGAGGGCATTTCACAGGAAAATGTACCTCCCCCAATGCTTCGTAAAGTGTGTTGGTCACCAAATCAATGCTTCGTAAATTGTGTTGGTCACCTAATCAATGCTTCGTACAGTACCTAGGCCATGCTTCATATAGTAAGTCATACGCCTAGGTCATGCTTCGTATAGTAGTCATTTTGCAACTGGCCTGTCAGGAATATAAATATTAGGGAGCATTGTGAATAGAGACTTCAATTATTGGCTCTCCATGTGTGGAAAATGTTATATATAATTTTTTTTTTTCGAGAATGGCAGGGTACCGTCTAGTGCGTCTTCCATTTGGGCACGGTTGTTTCGTTCATCTGGACAGGGTACCGTCTAGGACTCTAGGTGCTTCGTTCATAAGGGTATTGTCTAGTGCTTCGTTTATGTGTACAGGTCTCCGGCTAGTGCTTTGAGCCAATGCTAGTTATTATTAGGGAACATTTCTTGACTCAGGTCAGTCAGTAACTGGCCTTCGGACAGGAAGCATCTACCTATCAACGAGGACACACCTTCGAGGTGTTCCAATCGTCCCCCATGGTGAAATTTCTGCCACCAGCTCCCTCTATTGCGATTACGGCCGTCGAACACAGTTTTGTTGTAAGTATACTGCATATTCGCATTTCGTCGTACTATGTTCGAGGGCATCTCACCGGGAAAATGTACCTCCCCCGCGCTTCGTAAAGTGTGTTGCGTTTGAATCTGCTCATAGGAGTGTATAAAACTTGAATCCTATCCTATATTTCAAAATATGAAATATGGCTAAACAATGAAAAATGGTGCGCAATTCGAAAAGTACTCGACGGATTTTTATGATTTGTTTACACAGTGGTGGACATTAACACTTTGTGGCGTGCCTGACCTACCCTCTCCGGTCTACATAGGAGGAAGTGAGCCACGCTCTCCTCCTCCCGCCTACCCTGTTAAAACTCAGTATAGTAAAACGCTCGCCCATCCTACTAGGCAGCTTGGGCCAAAAAGCCTCTAGCCGCGGCCAACACAATAATGGTATCGCTAGTTTTTCACCCACATTCACGATATTTCAGAAACTTGATAAATATAATATTTGTATTCTCATACATACTAAATCATAGCTATATTTTCCACTGAACATGATGGCGGTATTTAGAATATTATATCAATAATATTGGATTTTATAGAAATAAACGTATAATGATAGTTTTAGCTTTTATATCAGTTGGTTTTCACCCATAATTGTTATTATATTTTCACCCAGAATAATTGTTTATTTTATTTTATGTTTTTATTATGCATATTCGCATTTCGTCGTACTATGCTTTATCTTGCACAAATCTTGCATCATTTTGCGTTTGAACCTGCTCATAGGAGTGTTTAAAACTTTTATTTTATTTTTCAAAATATAAAATATGGCTAAAAATTGAAAAATGGTGCGTAGTTTCGAAAAGTACTCGATGGATTTCAATGATTTTTTGCACAGTGGTGGACATTAACACTTTGTGGCGTGCCTGGCCTACTCTCTCCGGCCTACCTAGGAGGAAGTGAGCCGCGCTCTCCACACCACACCTCCTTCTTACTTCCTCATTCGTCTGCCTATCCCTCCATGTAACTCCGCACGCACTTCTTAAGTAATTCATTGCCACTGCTCTCACTCTTGGTCTGAATCTCTCAACCAACGACCATGCTTCGCTTCCGTAAGTCAGCGTCGGGATTACGATACTGTCATGCAAGGACTTCTTCACTTCCATACTGACCACCCTATTTCTTGTTACTGCTTCCAGCGTTCCTACAACCCTCTTCCCCTGTTGTACCCTCTCACGCACTTCTTCATCCATAGTCCCATCTTTCCTCAACACACTGCCCAGATACTTAAAAGAGTTGACGATATCCATAGCCTGACCGTTCAGCTTCACCTCACACTCTGTGACTTCACCCCTTTCGAAGACCATAACCTTGCTCTTCCCCGCATTTACCTTCAAATTCCGTTTTTCACACACTGCTCCAAACTCATTTACCAGACCCTGCAACTCCCATTCATTATCACTCATCAGAACTGTATCATCCGCAAACTGCAGTATATGTAGCTTCCACTCAATTCCCTCCCTTTTCAGCGATACACCAACATCCACTGCTCTTGATAGAATTTCTTTCATGACTCCATCCATATATAAAGTAAACAACCACAGGGACATCACACACCCCTGTTTCAAACCAACATTCAGGTCAAAGAACTCGCTCTGCTCACTCTCCACACGTACTGCCGCCTTTGCACCCTCATACATGCCCTGCACTGCTTTCAGCCACTTGCCATCTACTCCGTATATTCTAAGTACTTTCCACAAACCTTCTCTATCCACTCTGTCACAGGCCTTCTCCAAGTCCATAAAGGCAACATACACCTTTTGTTTCTTCTCCAGATATTTCTCCACCACACAATTCAGGGTAAAAATCAGATCTACACATAATCTTCCCTTCCGAAAACCTCCCTGCTCGTCGCCTATCCATTTCTCCGTTCTCACTCTCACTCTCTCAATCACTACCCTACTATATACCTTCCCTACTACGCTTAGAAGACATATTCCTCGGTGGTTACCACACACTCCTCTTTCCCCTTTGCCCTTATATAGGGGGACTATTATGCCAGTCTTCCAGTCATCGGGTGCACTCCCCTTCTCCCATGCTAGTTTGCACATTTTCCATACCCGTTCGATCACTATCTCCCCGCCATATCTCAACATTTCCCCACACACTCCATCTGTTCC
Source organism: Paralithodes platypus (assembly GCA_032716605.1). Classification (NCBI taxonomy): domain Eukaryota; kingdom Metazoa; phylum Arthropoda; class Malacostraca; order Decapoda; family Lithodidae; genus Paralithodes; species Paralithodes platypus. Next base: position 47,505,688 of record CM064566.1, read on the forward strand.
TGGTACTTTCCCCAACTTCACTCTGGTCATGGCTTCCCACACTTCTGACCTCCTGGTCCCCACCTCCTCCTCCACTACTTCTCTTCTTCTCCCTGCCATGCCATATCCAACTATGTTTGCTGGCTCTTCATTTCCTTACATTTTAGCAACTAATTGAAGTACTCCCTCCATCTTTCAACTCTCTCTTGCTTCTCGGCTAGCATTCTCCCGTTCTTATCTTTCACACCCTTACTGTTTCCCTTGCTACCTTCCCTAACTTTCTTGACTTCTTTCCTGAACTGTTTCTTACTCTCCCTCCATTTTACACTCCGATACCTTCCGAATTCCTCATCTACTCTCCTCTTACTGTCCTTCACTACTCTCTTCACCACCCTCTTACTCTCCACGTACCTCGCTCATTTCTGTCTCTCGAAATCTTCATTCCCTCTACTACCCAACCACTCTCTATATGCTTTCTTCTTTTCTTCCACAGCTATCTTTATCTTCTTCTGTCCACCATGCTGTACCTTTCACTCCCCTCCCTCTTCTCCTCACGCCACACCCCTCCTCACATGCTGCACAGATCTCATCCTTAAACACCTTGCTCATCTCTTCCACTTTCGCCATAACTTCCAGGTCGAACCCACCTAGTCGTCTTTCTACTGCTCTCCTGTACTCTTCCCTGATTTCCTCCTCCTGCAACCTCTCCACCCTCCTCACCATTCCACCTTCCTATCGCCTCCCTCCAGCTCTCCTCGCCTACTTCTTTTGTATCCTAACCTTAGCTACTACTACATAATGGTCCGACAGACTCCCTCCAATACCCCTATACGCCCTAGCATCCATCACAGATTTCTTCATTCGTTCATTGACACATACATAATCAATCAATTACTTTCTTTCCACCACTGTCTTATCCTTCATGATCACCCGTCTCCACGTGTACCTGTGGATCATTCTGTTTCGAAAGAAGGTGTTGGCTATCCACAGCCTCCTCCCCACACATACATCCACAAGTGCACTACCATTCCCCTTCACCTCTGATGGTACCCCCCACCCTCCCACCACTCCCTCAACTTTCCTATCACCCACCTTACCATTCATATCCTAAATCAGAAATATTCTTTCGTTCTTGTCAAACTTCTCCAGGCACGCCTCCGCATTCATCCAGAGATCCGATTTTTTTTGCTTTCAAGTTGATCCTCTGTCGGGGCATACACACATACACACAATCACCCACGTTTGTATTCCTACTTTCATTCTCACCCACACAATCCTTGAACCCACAGACCCATACTCTCTTACACATTCCTTCCATGTGTAATACTTGCGATGTGTTGTATGTTTATGTTCCTAATAATTGTACAGTAATCTAGTATTTCAAAGAATTTTCCTTTCCTACACAGAACTAACAGAAGAGAGGATTGATGAATTAAAAAAGTTGGTACTTCAAAGTGTACATGACCGAATAAATGCGACGAAGCACCTCTCTCTACAGCATAGACGACAACTGGACGAGGAGATCGATCGTGTCCTGAAAACTAAGACTTTACGGACTATTAACCGTTTATACGACCACGAAATAGAAAAGAAAACGACTGAAATAGATGAACTGAAAAAAAAGGAAAGACCGAGAAAAAAAATACTACACTCTTGCAGTGGCAGTGTGCAAGAAAACTTCTAAATGCAAACAAAGGCCGAAATCGTAAATATCCCAGAATGATCTGCAAGACAACAAAGACACCGGGCAGACCATGCCCAGTCGCCGGTTGCTACAGCGAATTGGTCAACCTACGGAAGCACATCGGCATTTGCCAGTCGTACCTAACTAACGACGATAGAGAGAATGTTTTAGCTGCAGCGAGTAGGTTCTCTAGGAAAAGGTCCCTCCCACCAAGAAATGAAAAAAAAAACTATATGATTGTCCCTTGTGCCCAAAATCAGTTAAACGGATCGATATGCACTTAAGAAATGTTAAAAAAAAAAGACTCCCTGGAATACCAGGAACTCCTCAGACACGTACGTAAGGTTTGCTTTTCCATAATTCAATTATTTTCTAAATAATAGGCCAAACATTAAAGCAATAAAAGAAATTCACTTTAAAGTAAAGAAACCTTGTAATGCATTTGTAAATAATTATATGCCAACTAAAACAGTACAACTTTTATTGTATATATTTTGAATCATTAATTAGACATATTTCACATGAACATTGAATTATTTTGCAGAAAAATAAAGCAACGTCACCTGCCGAAGTTGAGGATGTACCCATAGTAGCTGGCACTATAACTATCACCGAGAATGACCACGTCAAACTGTTCTTTAAGGAGTACGAGGCTTACCTAGAAGACACACATCCATTGAAAACAGTGACAGTCAAGAAAAAAAAGCCGTCTTCTAAGAGATGCACTCTGTGGGCCACACGGAACAGAGGAGGAATTTGCGAGAAATCCCTCTGGGAGGCTTAATTAAGATAATTCAGCTCACCCAGGAAGCTGTCATGACCGGAGGATCAATAATCGCACGCTCTGAAACCCTCTCCGCGAGCACACTTCGAATGATGACGGACTCCTGTCTGCATGCTCTCAATTTTCTCAAAGAAACTGAGAATCAACAATTCCAAGTAACAGAAACTCTCCTAGGCCCCGTCAGGCGAGCGGTCGCCAAAGCAAAAAGTAAGTATAATGTTAATAATGTTATCGAGTAATTATTTGAATGTTTCATATTTTCGTTTTATATATTTGTAAAAGTGATTCCACGAGTTGTACAACTATTTATTGTGTTATGTCCTATTTCCTTCCACAGAATACTTTGGCACGGAAGAGGTAAGACAGAAAGAACACCGTAAACAGCAAAACGAGGCCGCGATTTTGGCGATGGAAGATGTACATCTCCTGGAAACTAATGATGCTGTTGAAATTCCCATAAACAATGCGGCATCATTAATCCACGATGGACGTGTACCAGCAAAGCCACTTATAAAACAAGATTTTGTCAGCTTGCGAGATGCACTGATTGTGAGACTGTCCGTTCGACGCCTACGAAGAAATCAGGAGTTTACTGAATTTACAATCGGCGAATACGAGGGAAGATAAAAAAGAAGTCGAAGATGGCAGAAAGGTAACTTGCATACAGGTATCACGACACAAAACGGGGTCCAAAGACCCCTGCATCTTATACTTAGGCAATACAGAGGCAGCTGCTCTTGAGGCGTACATGCAATATTATCGCCCAATAGTTGCCACATGTGTAAGGCCAAAATGTAAGATTTTTGTAAATCGGCAAGGCAACAACCCCGATGTCCAATGTTGCTCTCGACTCTCAATAGAAAATGTAGGGAAGATCATTGCCAAGATGGGACTGAGGGCAGGTATTGTTGAGAGAGTGGGCAGCCGGAAGCTACGACATGCACAGATCACAGTCGCCCTCAAAGATGAGGATACGCTTGCCAACAGACAAGCCCTTGCAACCTTGGCCTGCCACAGCATGACAACATGCAGAAATTACTACGACTTCACCAATCGCAGGACTACTGGAAACAGAGTTGTGAACAGTCTACAGGATCTACGTTGTGATGCAGCATCAGGGTAGGTGTTAATGAGGCTTACATAAAAGTTACAATTTTATTATTTTTATTTGGCGAAATGTACAAATGCTTCATTAAAATGGGGTCCGAGAGGTGAGAGACACACGGTAATATAATTTTGCCAGTTGGTAAACATGCCAGAGGGATATTGCATTCAAATTCAAACCTTCCTCAAAGGTCATTTGCCCGCTAAAGGATAAAATTTGTTTCAGAGGACAAATAGTGAGAATACTAACAGCCGGCATTTTTATAATCTTTCAGGAAACAGCATGGCTTGCCATTAATGGAACTGGGAGAGGATGCCAGAAAGTCACACCCTTCAATGCTTTCACAGGATGTAAGTGCGGCCTGTCCTCTTCCCGCTCCTTCAGGATATGTTCCACTCAGGTAAGTGCCTACAATGTGAAGAAAAAAATGAAATTATTTCGTGTTTTTAGGGAATTATCGTTTACTAATAAATCATGCTACAATTAACTTTATATTTCCCCTAAAACAACTTATGTATATTTTTTGCCCCACCCTTTTCAGGCGACAGTCAACTAATGTACCGTTGGATGATGGGACTCTGTCAGTTCCAGACTGTGGATCTCTGTCTGCAGTGCTGATAGGATCCATTAGTGAGGTGATTACAATTCAGTTGGAGTCTACAAGACAGGAGGACCATACACCATCTGCATCAAAACACGGATCTTCAGTTCTAGCCTGTGGATCTCGGTCCGCAGTGCTGCAAGGATCCTTTAGCGATGTGAAAACACTTCCGGAGGACAATCTGTAAGTTTATTACTGTTACTTACTGTAATATGTCGCCTCCCTGATTTGTATATAAATTGGGCCACTAAGATAAAGGATCTCGTAGGAAAATATTCCTTAATTAATTACCCGGGATACATATCAAAGACACGCCTATCCATTATATTTATACCGATCGATACAGTATATTTTGTTGTTCGGCCAGCTTACAGGATTAACGGTGTGTATATATATATAGATTTATATAGATATATAAAGTCTGTTCAATTATTGACTCGATGGGACTATGTTATTAGAAATCTGTTATTTAACAATTAACAATGATAAATTAAACAAACATTCTATTAAAACGGTTTATTGAATAAAAGACACAAATTGATGAAAATGAATCGGAGATTACGTTCACACACCACTCGCTCCTTCTATCCAAAAGTTTAACTAACTTAATTAACCCCTCTAATTTAATTAACTAGAGCCTTGACTGAGCCACACTCAGTCAAACTCGCTCCTAAAATTACCCGTCACTAATCTGATACCACTAGCCTAACGGAGTCCTATATACCAGGCAAAACAATTAACCCTCCCTTGAATTTACCCTTATCGCATATTAATGACCGCGTCTAGCACATCAGATTACTTATATAATAACACTATATACTAACCTTTACACATGGTCGAAGGAGGGTGCCGCATCACCCTGGTCGCCACTCCACACTCACAAGCACTTCACTCGCTGGCACCAACTGGGGGACTAAGGACTGCGTTCTCCCCTCTTTGTTTGAGAAAAGCCGAATAAATTGTTTGAGAAAAGCCGAATAAATCGAAATGGAGGTGGCGTTTTACTTTATATCAAAGAAAGTCTTAACCCTACCCTCTTGTCAAAACCTCAAATTGTGAACGTCGACGCATCTTTTGTGCTAATAAAGAATAATAAAGGTACAAAAATAATACTTGCATTAATATACAGACCTCCAGCACAATCAGTGCAAACTGACCGAGAAATTTACGAACAAATTGCAGATGTAAGTAACTCACAAGATACCGTAATTTTTGGTGACTTTAATTTACCTGTGACCAAGTGGGGCGATACTCTTACTTCACACTCCGGACATGACTTGTATACGAACTTGCAAGAGAGTTCGCTTTATCAATTTGTTGGAACGCCGACCCGTGGTAATAACGTTCTTGACATTGTACTTGCAACAAAAGAAGAATTAATAGAGAATTTGAATGTTGGTGATGAATTCAGTAACAGCGACCATCGTACGATAACTTTCACTTTAAAGTTTACTAGTAACGAACCAAATAGTAGCATCGAAAAAGTCCCTAATTTCAAGAAAGCAAACTTCCATAAACTTAGAGCTATGTTTAAAGAAACTGACTGGAGCTTTTTAATTCACAATAACGACATAAATACATCTTGGAAGTTATTCGAAGCCACTTACCTAAAAGCAGTGCAAGACTGCATACCATCGAAAACTCGGCGTCCAGGCCATAATAATAAGCCCAAATGGTGGAATAAAGATATTTCAAACTGCCTGCTTGCTAAAGAATTTGCTAATGATAGATTAAAATCCTTACAAAATGACGAAGAACGGCTGAAATTTGTAGAGCTACGACGCAAAGCCAAAAAGTTAATTAAGCAAAGTAAAAAGACCTTAGAGTTACATACTGCGAATCAAAGTAAAACAAACCCGAAAGAATTCTATAGTTATATCAGAAAGAAAAAAGTCGTTACTTCAACTGTTGGACCGTTAGTCGATGAAAATGGAGAATACACCAAAGACGAAGAACAAATGAGTAATGCCCTCAATACCTTCTTTGCATCAGTTTTTACAACAGAAGACCTCAGTGATATCCCTACACCATCGCCGATTCAGATTGATAATTCAGATGTTCTAAGCAATATCACCGTTACAGAGAGAGAAGTATTGAATTGTTTAGATAAACTCAAGGTAAATAAAACGCCTGGACCTGATACAATCTCGCCTAGAGTTCTAAAGGAAGCTAAGGATGAGCTCTCTAAACCACTGACATTACTATTCAATAAATCCTTGCAGTCTGGAACTATGCCCGATCAGTGGAAGCTAGCCAACGTAACACCGATATTCAAAAAAGGCAGCAAATCCCTACCCAGTAACTATCGTCCAATTAGCTTAACCTCAGTTGTATGTAAAATGCTAGAAACGGTCATACGAGACAGACTCGTAAATCACTTAGAGGAAAATAACATACTTAAAGATACTCAACACGGCTTTCGTAAAAAACGTTCCTGTTTAACAAACCTCTTAGACTTCTTCCACGATATCCTCAACCTCTACGATGAGAGTAAAGCTGTAGATATTATATACCTTGATTTTCAAAAGGCCTTTGACAAAGTTCCCCACAAACGTTTACTGCTAAAACTAAAAGCGCATGGAATACAAGACGGTGTGTTGAAATGGATAGAAAATTGGCTCAGCGACAGAAAGCAAAGAGTAGTCATAAACGGTAAGGCATCAAAATGGACCAATGTAAGTAGCGGGGTACCCCAGGGATCGGTACTAGGACCAATTCTCTTTCTAATTTACATCAACGACATAGATGAGGGTCTCACCTGTACAATCTCAAAATTTGCTGACGATACAAAAATTGCAAATAGCGTACTCTCAAAAGAACAAGTTGACGATATGCAACACAATCTAGATAAATTGTCATGTTGGGCCCAAATTTGGCAAATGAGTTTCAACGCGGATAAATGTAAAGTACTACATATCGGATACCTAAATGAGAAAGCAAACTATTCGATGAATGGCACTCAGCTTAAGAATGTAAACAGAGAAACCGATCTGGGAGTAACAATATCGAGTAACCTAAAACCGAGTCAACAATGTTCAGAAGTTGTTAAGAAGGCAAACAAAATAATTGGCTTTATTGGCAGGTCATTTGAGCATAAATCCAAAGAAGTTATCCTAACCCTTTACAATTCCTTAGTCCGCCCTCTTCTGGAATACTGCGTTCAATCCTGGTGCCCTTATTACCAAAAAGATATAAACAAGCTAGAACGAGTTCAACGTAGAGTTACCAAAATGATACCTAGCCTAAAGAACAAACCATACGAAGAGCGTCTTAGAGAATTAAATCTATTTCCTTTAACCCAGCGCAGATTAAGAGGTGACTTAATTCAAGTGTTCAAAATCATCAAAGGCATCGACAATACTTACAGTGAAGTAAGTACTTCACTATCGACCAATCTAATTACACTCGGGGAAACGGTTGCAAAATTATTGGTAAATCTTTTAACTCACACGAATCTAAGAATGTCTTCTTCAATCGAGTTGTCAACTTGTGGAATGGGCTTCCCCGAAACGTTATAGACTGCATCACCGTTGATTCATATAAACTCCGCCTAGACAAATATCTCGCATCAAACCCGCGACTGACTGCGTTTGTAAATGAATAACTTTATTTTATCCCCCCCTCAGTTACTAACCCATCTGTCCCCTACTAACTTCCTAATCCTGCCACAGACATTAGTTCCAGGGCAGTAATTCCCTTTCCAATGTTCCCTTACCCACTCTAAACCACTGTTTGGACACTTGATCCTCAGTGTTTTGGAGGACAAGCAACCTAGAAGGGTCACTATATCTGTTGTTGCTTGATTTCCTTTGTACTCCTGCTTTTTTTATACCCTCGGTTTGGAACAAGCGTATGCTTGGAGAATTGGCGGGAAAAGGAAAGAACATCTAGGACCTTCTCGAACCTTCTCGAAGGTCCGAGAACCTTCTTGACCCAAGTTACTGACCGCACGTCCCCACCCCCTCTTCTCTCTCTCTATACTCTTCCCGCACCCCCCTCGACTCTCTAATATGTCTAGCTATATATATCTCAGGCACGATCCCGTGACATCCCTCCCCACTAAAATTGATTTTACTCCGTTAAAATCACCTAGCGTCATTCACAGTGTCTTCCATACTGTAGTGTGAGTCTAACAGTCACTGGCGCATGCAATGGTCCCCCTTGAGTAGAAAAACCCCTCTACATTTACGTTAAAATTACACTGAAAGGGGAAAACTCCTGAGTTCGCATTTTTGGCCAGCGACAAGGTCCTGGTGGCAATGCACCTAGTGAGGTTTAACTCTAGTGGCAAACCCACTCATTTACAATGACAAACTAGCTGAGCTACTGTTATGTGAGGAGATGTCTGAATACATGGTGTACTTGGGATATTCGTGGGTAAATGGGAGTAGTAATGTCTTATCTGAATACGGTGATTTTCCCGGTTATCCAGGATTTGATGTGGGGCTCCTTGGTTGTACGTGCTTGGTCTGATTCTTGGTCTGCTCAGCGTCGCGTCTCGCCAGCTCGCCTGGACAACTCATTCCTGTAATAAGTGGGCGGCAGATCATTGTTCTAAAAAAAATTCCCAACCCTCTCATATGCACCTACAAGCTACTTACTCCCGATCCTCTGCATCATTAGTCAACCGTGACAACCAATCAGCACCGACATTGTTACTACCCTTAATGTACCTTACAACGAAGCTGAACTGCTGCAGGAAAAGCGTCCACCTCATGAGTCTGGAATTGGCATTCCTCGAGGTCTTGAGGCTTGTCAGAGGCATATGATCAGTCTCGAGCGTGAACTCCCCTCCAAACAAATAGAAGTAGTATTTCTTGACCCCTTCGACCACCGCCAACAATTCCAGCTCCACCGTGCTGTAATTCAGCTCAGCTCCCTTGAGTCGCCTACTGTGGTATGCAACGGGGAATAACTGTCCATCTTCCTCCTGCATCAGGACCGCCCCCACTGCATCCTGTGAAGCGTCAGTCCTTAGAATGAATGGCAAGTCCCAAGAATGACCGAACCTGCTTCTTTGTAGAGGGCCTAGGAGCATCGCGAATCTTAGAGATCTTATCACCCTGACAGCCGCATTGACCATCCCCAACCACATGTCCTAGGTACTGCACCCGTTTCTGGCCCACTTCACACTTGCTAGGTTTCACCTTCAAGTTGTACTCCTGCAACCTAGACAAGACCTTCTCCAGAATTGACATGTGCTCTCTGAAAGACTGTGAGTGAACAAGAACATCATCTACGAAGACCTCCACACCAGCTATGTCTCGCAGGACCTGACGCATCATACGGTTAAACACCGCCGGCGAATTCATAAGACCGAAAGGCAACACAGTGTACTGGTACAGCCCGTCTGGCGTACCAAAAGCGGTGATCTTGCGGCTAGCTGGATCCAGAGGTATCTGGAAGAACCCCTTGGTGAGATCTAGTTTGGAAAAGATCGTTGAACCTGCAAGCCTGGCAAAGATGGCACGGAGGTCGCACATAGGCTCCGCATCAACCCTTGTCAAAGCATTCAGCCGACGGTAATCCCCACAGACGCGTACACCGCCCTCCTTCTTCTTGACAACCACCATCGGACTACAATATTGAGAAGAGGATTTCTCGATGATACCTGCTAACTCCATTTCCCTGATCTCCTTCTGGACTTGGTCGTGCAGACGGAGCGGAATGGGATACGGCTTTACTCGTACCGGAACCGAACTGGTCAGCTCGATTGCATGACTCTCGACTCGTGCGATTCCGGGCCTATCCGAGAAAACGCCCCTGTACTTACCAAGGAGCGAATCCAATTCCCGCCCCTCATGACTTGACAACTCAGCGCCCCGACGAACCTGTGAGAGACCTTCCTCTTGCCCTAGCTGGACTGTCTCGGGACCATCACCATCAACTTCGGAGATTACTGCCGCTGCTGCTGTGATATGACCCTCCCCTCTAGTATAGTGGCCCCTCACTAGATCTATGGCTTCCGCCATCTCGGGAGTAGCAACCTGCCGCCTCCACGAGCCTTCCATCATCGCAGCTCCACTCACTTCTCTCATGTGGTACTCCTTAAGCATGTTGATGTGGAATCTCTTCTTGTGATTCCCGACCTGAACAATGTAGTTTACATCCGACATTCTGTCTATGACCGTATATGGACCCTTCCATTGGGCCAGCAGTTTGTTATGAGCAGTGGGCAGAAGGAGCAAGCACTTGCTACCTGGCTCCAATCTGCGCACCTTCGCCTACTTATCAAAGTAAGACTTCTGCACCTCTCTCGCCTTTGTCAGCTCGACTTTGGCTAGTTCACATGTTGACTTCAACCTTTCAGCCAGATCGAGAACATAGGTGTAAGTGGTCTTCACTTCCTCGCTGGGCTCGTCACCGTCCCAAAGCTCTCGCAACACCTGCAATGGACCCCGGACTGTCCTACCATACACAAGCTCGAAAGGAGAGAACTTCAGCGAACTCTGGGGAGCCTCCCGGTATGCAAAGAACAACGGAGCAATGAACCTAGGCCACTCCTTTGGTTGGTCGGCTGTCATCCGCCGCAGCATCTTCTTGAGTGTCCCATTGAAACGCTCGACCAGCCCATTACATTGTGGGTGGTACGGTGTCGTCTTCAGACTCTTCACAGACAGCAGCCTGAGTACTTCCCCCATCATTGCAGAGGTGAACTGCGTCCCTCTGTCAGACAGTATTTGCTTGGGGATCCCTACTCGACAGAAGACCTCCAACATTGCCTCGGCAACAGTTGTAGTCTCGATATTCTTCAGAGCGACCGCCTCTGGCCACCTCGTTCAGAAATCGACTAGCGTGAGGATGAATCGGGACCCATCACTGGCTCTAGGGTGAATTGGACCCACAATGTCCACCCCTAACTGCTCAAAGGGTGTTGTGATGACAGGCAACGGACTCAAAGGTGCGGACTTGACTCAACCTCAGTCGCAGGTCTTCTGGCACACGTCACAGGAGCGAATCCATCTGCGGACGTCGCTCGCGATCCCAGGCCAATAAAACTGCGCCTGAACCCTATCCTGCATCTTCTGCCTATCCATGTGACCTCCAAGGCTACCCTCATGGCCCATCCTGAGGATGGCTGTCCTATACTTCAAGGGAACCACAAACTGCCACTGCTCCTCAGAGTGAGGGTACTGCACTACACGGTAGATCCGACCTCCCTTCTCTGCAATCCACGACTTACGCACCTTATCACCTTCAACGACAGCCTCACCAAGCTTTGCCCTAACACTTGCCAAGGATGCGTCTTGCTGCTGCTCATGGACAACATCCTGACTCTCCGCGAGCTCTGAGGAAGTCTTGACCGCCAGCGGCTTCGGGTCTTTCCGTGCCTTGGCTACGCCCCTAGTGACTGCTGCGGCCCCCGTCTGGGTGGCTATCTCGCTCGTGGGTCCGTACTTGGCACCCCGGATGTTCCCCACTATCAAGTCATAAATTGGATCATGCATTACGGCTGCTGTGATGCTACCAGAAAGAAACGGAGATTCAATTTCCACCCTCGCCTCGGGAACTGTGGTGGTGGAACCATTGATCATGCGAACGTTGATTCCTCGCCCCGTGAATTGGTGGTGCTTGACCAGAGTGTCCCGCACGATACACCCAGACGACCCATTGTCTCTAAGCGCCTCTACAGATACCCCCCCTACTCTACCTGGCTGCACTAGGAACCCTGTGTTTTCTTTTCCCATCCCAGCACCCCCTGCTATAAGTCACAAGTCGTGGGACGTGCCTTGTGATTTAGTCGGCACCCCATTCTTGCTGTCTGCCTGTACAGTCTGAGAAGCAGCCGCCGAACTTTGTTGACGGTTATCTCCAGACCACCGTTGACCCTGTTGACCCTGTTGACCCTGTTGACCCTTTAAGTTGGAGTAATATTTCGGCTTGTGAGGTCCCTGACCCTTCCATTTCCCGTGTGCCCCTGCTTGGGCCTGTTTGGGGCCCGGGTCAGGGTTGCCTTTGCCTTTGTTACCGCCCTCGTTCAACATTCTCCGCCGCTGGTACCCGTGGGCCTCAAAATATGCGTCTGCCTCAGCCGCCATACTCTTAGCCGAGGTAACCTTGCTCAGTTTGAACTGGGCCACGAGGTCATTCGGAGCCGACAGCTCAAACTGCGTTCGCAGGAAGAGACACGTAACCCATCCCTACTGTCAGGAGTCTTATCCTTGTTTACCCAGACATCCATATAGCCCTCAAGCCTAGCCAGGAACTGGGTAGCAGTTTCCTTTTCTGCTAACCTAGCAGATACGAATTGCCGCCGGTCAGCCTGTGCCGTGAGCCCATATGCCTCGACCAACGCAGCCTTCATATCACCATTACCGGACTTGTCGGACCCTAAGCGATTCAACAGTGTGAGCGCCGGGCCCTCAAAGAGTGAAAGGAATTGTATTTCCTTGGCTGTCTCGTCAAGAGCATATGCCGTTACGGTTCTTTCGAACCTCCTTATGAAAGGTTCTATATCATCACCCACCTTATACATGGGCTGCTTGATGCGTGGCAACCCCTTAGGAGCATCCACATGACCGTTGACCCCCGTATCCCCTGGTTTAGCCTTAACAAGATCGAGCTTCCTTTGATGCCCTCTCTCTGCCTCAGCCGCCTTTTCCCTGTGAGTCTCCCTAGCCCTCTCAGCCATAGCCACCTCGTGTTCCCTCGCTGCCTTAGCCTCCTCCCTATCCTGTGCTCGTTTCTCCCTCTCCCTCTCCCTCTTTTCTTCCTCCTCAGCCTTTCTACTATCTATGTAGCCTTCTCGGTTCTCCTCAGTGAGGCCTAGCTCTACAGCTTCCTCGTAGATGGTTTTTATTGACGCCATTGTACCCTCGAAGAGTGAAAGGAACCAGGAAAAGCAAGTCCTATCCTATCTGCCTAATCAAATAGCACCGAAAGGAACAACAAAAAACTAGCCAGCCCTATCCTATCAGCCTAATCTGAGATGAACAACGAACGACAAAAGAAAGTTAAGATAGCACGGTTCCGTTACCCCTGGAACGAGTTATGTGAGGGAGGAATAAAGGAAGGAATTGATAAAGAGGAACAACGGATATAAGACAAGGAGAACAATATGTTTACGCCCTACAACAAAAATTTGACCCCTATAACTGCAACTGCGCAAGAATTTCGAACCAAAAAAAAAAACTATGAAAACCGACAACAGTTAATTAGATTACAATCCCCTTCCCTCCATTTAATCGGACGATCGCAGCACTTGCGTACGACGCACGAATGGCGAAAGCAAAAAATCACACGGACGAAATTCTTAACGACAAAAAAAAAACATGCAGAGATCAATTATTATACAAGCGAAACAAAATTGATGGAACACAATTATTTCTCGATAGCCGAAATTGTATAATCGATAAATATTATTATTATACACAAGCGATGAGAAAAGATGTTTACTATGTACCCAAGCCCACGGTCAGAAGTGACCACGCGGGTGGAAGAAGAAGGAGGGAGGGAAAAATTCCACCACGGCTCACCTTCTTTCTAACACACCAACAATGCTATCCTAGCCTATGCCTATCTATTTTTATCTAACACATCCGCATCGGAAACTGGTCCTGATCACGGTCGCCAGTTGTAATATGTCGCCTCCCTGATTTGTATATAAATTGGGCCACTAAGATAAAGGATCTCGTAGGAAAATATTCCTTAATTAATTACCCGGGATACAAATCAAAGACACGCCTATCCAATATATTTATACCGATCGATACAGTATATTTTGTTGTTCGGCCAGCTTACAGGATTAACGGTGTGTATATATATAGATTTATATAGATATATAAAGGCTGTTCAATTATTGACTCGATGGGACTATGTTATTAGAAAACTGTTATTTAACAATTAACAATGATACATTAAACAAACATTCTATTAAAACGGTTTATTGAATAAAAGACACAAATTGATGAAAATGAATCGGAGATTACGTTCACACACCACTCGCTCCTTCTATCCAAATGTTTAACTAACTTAATTAACCCCTCTAATTTAATTAACTAGAGCCTTGGCTGAGCCACACTCAGTCAAACTCGCTCCTAAAATTACCCGTCACTAATCTGATACAACTAGCCTAACAGAGTCCTATATACCAGGCAAAACAATTAACCCTCCCTTGAATTTACCCTTATCGCATATTAATGACCGCGTCTAGCACATCAGATTACTTATATAATAACACTGTATACTAACCTTTACACATGGTCGAAGGAGGGTGCCGCATCACCCTGGTCGCCACTCCACACTCACAAGCACTTCACTCGCTGGCACCAACTGGGGGACTAAGGACTGCGTTCCCCTCTCCTGCTTTATTTATACCCTCGGTTTGGAACAAGCGTATGCTTGGAGAATTGGCGGGAAAAGGAAAGAACATCTAGGACCTTCTCGAAGGTCCGAGAACCTTCTTGACCAAAGTTACTGACGGCACGTCCCCACCCCCTCTTCTCTCTCTCTATACTCTCCCCGCACCCCCCTCGACTCTCTAATATGACTAGCTATATATATCTCAGGCACGATCCCGTGACACTTACATTTAATTTAAATATATACAATAACATTATTAAACATTATCTCGGTGTGAATAATACTTTGATACAGAAACTTTACATTTGTATGATTTTTATTTAGCAAAATGTACAAATAATTACTCGAATTGGGGTCTGAGAGGTGAGAGACACAAGGTAATATAATTGTGTCAGTTAATCCACATGCCAGGGGGTTATTGCATTAAAAATCCTACCTTACCTCATATATCCCTGTAAGACCATTTGCCAGATAAAGGGTTAAATTTGTTTCAGGAGAAATATAATGAGAATACTAACTGTAGGCATTTCTATCTTCTTTCAGGCTACAGTTAAGTAATGTACCCTTGGATGATGGGACTCGGTCAGTTCCTGACTGTGGAGCTCTGTCCGCAGTGCTACAAGGATCCGGTAGCGAGGTGACTACAATTCAGGAGTACCGTACGTCATCTGCATCAAAACACGGACCTTCAGTTCCAGGCTGTGGATCTCGGTCTGCAGTGCTGCACGGATCCGTTAGCGAGGTGACAACACTTCAGGAGGACAATGTGTAAGTTATATATTTATTACTTACATTTAATTGAAATCTATATAATTGCAATATTATTATTAAATATTATTATAGTGTGATTAATATTTGGAAATAATAATAATAATAATAATAGTAATATATATTGTTTTTTTACTCTTCAGGTATGAATCAACCTTGTCAGTTTCGGTCTGTGGATCAAGGTCTGCGGTTCTCCAGGGGTCCATTAGTGAGGCAACGACTCTTATGGATGAGCAAGGGCCTTTTTCGCCAGTTACACCAACCATCATAGAAAGTGCAGGATCACAGATGCAGATGAACCAAGCAGCCCTGGAGGGGTCGATCAGAGAAGCATCGACAACTTCCATCTAGAAGACTTCAAAATTGATAAATCATGGATCTGCCAACATTTTAAAAATGCCATCATTGCCAATTCAAACGATTCCGACTATATATGAGGATGTGAAGCATTTAATGGGTAAATTCCCCCGAAAAGGTATAGGGAGACGGGAAATTGATTGGAATGTAATGAAACTCTACCTATAAAGAAAGAAATGGATTTATGTTAGATTCAAAACGACTGAAATACAACGACAGTACAAATCAAGTCGGGAGGCGAACAAAAATAAATCTATCTATCTATCAATTGCCGGACGCCTTACTCCCCTTACGAGGGTGGCCATACACAGAATGCCCCCAAGCGGACCTATTCCCTGTGAGAGGGACAACCCGAGCCAGTTTAGTGAAGAACTTACAGGATTGACCACTCAATTTAGGATCCGTCAGACTCAGAGGCCCTCTGCATCTTGTTAGCACTATTTTTCTACAGTGGTGTTCCGCTAATCCATCCACTAACCTGCCTTACCCTTAGGTAAGCAGTACGGATTTGTATCAGGTTTACTCCCCTAGACAGGTTGCCAACCAAGGCTGACGAGTCTCATCCACCCGGATTTGTATAAGGTTGTCTCCCCTAGATGAGTTGCCGACGAAGGCTAACGAGTCTCATCCACCCCAAAAATAAAATAAACAAAACTATTAAATTTGGTATTGGGACACGGCAAACCAAACACAAATATTAGTATTTAACGGGGTAACGGGTAAATGGCCTTACAGGGATGTTTGAAGTAAGGTTGGCAAAATTGTCTCCTTTCTCCGACCCTATTTTAATTTATTATTTGTACATTTTTGCCAAATAAGAATAATAAAATTAATAATAAAATTTTATTACTCTACTATATTTCTTGTTTTTGTAACTTTCCACGTAGATGTATTTATTTATAGGAAAAACCACAGACGATCCAGTATTTTCACTCTAAAAAAATATTGTTAAAATATTTCACACCACAGCAAAGTCTCTTTTTTTTTTTAATAGCGGAATATTTTTAGGGTTAAATTTGGAGTCCTCTGCCGAGGGTCGTTAGGAGGCCTCTTGAATAGAAATCTATCCGATCGCCACGAAGGCTGACATCGAGAAATGTTCGTGAGTGTCTCCCCTCCCCCCAAAAAAAATCACCTCTCTCCAAAAACTATATTGTTAAATTTTTCAAATTTTTCACAAATGGAACAAAATTATTGTTCAAATATTTCATAAGAAGTTAATCCCCCAAAATTCACCTCTCTCGAAAAAATATTGTTCAGATTTTTCACAACAGGAAATTAATATTGTTCAAATTTTTCATACGAGGTTAATTTTTCGGGGAGATACTCTCGAATATTTCTCAACGTCGCTTTCGTGGCAATCTGATATATTTCGATTCGAGGGTCCTCCAATGACCCTTGGCATTCTAGAAAATATTCAGAAACACCTCGGCAGACAACTCTCATTTGTTTTTATTAAAATAAACAAAATATAGAACTATATTTTATCTCTTTAGAGAGCAAATGGTCTTGCAGGGATATTTGAGGTAAGGTTGGAATTTGAATGCAATAACTCTTTGGCATGTGGACCAACTGGCAACATTGTATTATCATGTGCCTCCGACCATATTCGACCCTATATCAATTAATTATTTATACATTTTACCCATAGACTCCTTTACATAAGGACGGGAAACGAGCACTCTCGGAGTTTGAAACTTGGGTCCATTGCTTAAAAGCAGTATCATGAAAGCAGTGGTCTCTCCGACTTTCTTAAACACAAAAATATGTACACAAACACAACTTTACATATAAATGCATGTAATTTCACACACAATCGTCCATATCCCCGCCATATTGGCGACATAATGTCTCGCCAGAAAACGAACAGCCCAGGACGATGCCAGACGCCAGTCACCCACGAGACACGTTAGAGGCAACACATTTTTGTTCTGTTGTTCGTTATCTCTCAGCTTAATGTAAGTAATTTTCTTATAAATACTTACCAGTCACAAAAGGATCTGTGTTAACAACTTATTTAGCTGATAAATATTAGAATTGAGCTGATGTCAACGGGTTGCTTTGATAATTATGTACTGATAACCATTTTACAACTATTCTTGTTTTTTTGCTTTACAGGAACAATGCCGAAAAGATGTGCTGCATTCAATTGTCGTGGAAACTACAGGGGAGAGCCATACAGTCCTATGGTGTGTTTCCCGAATGAAGAACAAGAACGACATGCATGGATTAGTGCTATGCCAAATAGCCCAGAAAGTTTGAGAGACAGGTCGAAACTATGGATTTTTGCATCACACTTCGACTGCGATTGGGTCACAGTTCGGGGAGGAAAACGACCAGCTGGGCCTCCTACAGTGTTTAAAGGTGTACCCAAGTCTTGCCTCAAACAACTTACGTCAGCTCCTAGGTTAACTAAAACAGTGACAAGTGAAGCAAGACTTAAAAAACAAACTGAATTTAAAAAATGAACAAGACAAAATGCATAGTTATGACAAATTTGCAGGAGAGATTGGAAAACACTTCCCTGAGTAATAATGCAAAATGGTAGAGAACTGACAATGTTTAAGACAGATGGTAATGGTAGAGCAGTTGATAAGTTTCTTCATTTTAAAGAGGTACAGTCTCCTTTTAGTTTTCTGCAGCTGGTAGTAGCAGAGAAAAGTGGCTTGGAGATACCAAAAAGTAAACTGAATCTTCAAAAAAATAGCTTGGTAAGTAAGTGGTCTCAAATTGAAGAAATAGTGAAAATTATGAACACTCATGAAGCGACTAATACTGACCGCTTAAAAAGAATAATTTCAGAACTTGACTCTATCACAGAATTTCATGAAATTGAAGGTTTTCAGTTCATTCAAGCACAGTTACAACTCCTTCTTATTCCTCCTAAAAATCGCCGATATACAAAGCATATGTTAATTCTTGCAGCAGAACTGTTTTGTATATCACCCGCAGCATATAGAATGCTTAGAAACTCCAAAGCAATTAGTCTTCCTTGTGAGAAACAGATTCGCCAATTGTTATCTCGCACTTATGCTGACAAGTGTCTCCCAATCCTTTTTGATCAGTTGAAGCCACAACAGCGGTTAGTTAACATTTTGTTTGATGAAGTCAAGCTTAAGCAGGCCCTTAGATTTACAGGAGAGCATATAGTAGGCTATGCAACAAACGGACCAGAAAATCTAGCAACATCTGCTCTTGCTATTGAAGTTGTTTGTCACTATGGAGGACCACGGTACATCATACGAATTCATCCTGTATCAAAACTGAATGCTATTCAACTGAAGGAAATATTACTTGAGGCTGTATATGTTGTTAAAGCTAGTGGTGGCCATCCAGTATCATTCGTCTGTGACAACTGTCCACTGAATCAAGCTGTTTACAGAATGCTTGGGGGTCCTGGAAAAGTAACACTAGCACCAGATGGCATAAATGTTTTCCTTGTCTATGATTATGTTCACATCCTCAAGAATATGAGAAACAACTGGATCACAGAGAAATGTCAAGAATTACATTTTAGCAAGGACGGTACATAATATTTGGCGTGTTGGAGTGATGTTAAAGCTCTTTACAATGAAGATCAGAAGACACCACTTCGTCTGACAAAACTCACACGCTCATCAGTATTTCCTAAACCATTGCCACGTCAGAGTGTGCCCTTAGTTTGCCAAGTGTTCAATGAGAAAACGATTGCTGCATTTGAAGGTCTTAAAGGAACTGTTAAATTTCAGGATGGAACAGTGATATACATAACACTGGTAACCAATTGGTTTAAAATGATGAATGTTAAAAGCAAGTACAGCGCAGTTCATTTACGAGACCAATATCGTGAACCTTGGACATTAAACTGTACAAACTTCAAAGCTCTGCAGGAAATGTGTACAGTTGTATCCAGCTGTCGGTGGACTGGTGGGCATGGCAGAGAGAAGAAACTAACACAGTCAACAGCAGATGCCTTTGTCATCACAACAAGGTATAACATAGAAGCAGCACAATATCTTTTTGAAACCCATGATTTTGCTTAGATCCTACCTGCTGTTTTTTCAAAATATCCCCTAGAAAAGTGTTTTGGTCAAGCAAGACAACGTAGTGGAGGAAATTTTTACATTGACATTGGGGATGTTCAAGTAGCATCCAAAGTACAGCAGTTGCATCAGCTGTTGAAACGTGACATCGTTCCTCACCCCGCCAAAGAAGCAAGCTGTGAATTTTGTACAGCAGCAATAGATATGATGGTGATTTACAACTTCTGGAAGAGCTGACATTACAAGACACTCAACTACTTCTAGATTCAGATGATACTTTAAAACATAAAATTGTCTACATTGGGGGATTTTTAGCTCATAAACATGGACAACAGGAAGTAGATTCTGGGGAATGCTTGTCATCAGAGTTTTTGACTGCGCTCAATCGAGGTGGGCTGAGTATGCTTACACTGGCTACTGTCTTCTTTGTACATAGTGGCATCACCCTTCAAATGTCTCTTCAAGACTCGAAAAAGTGTTGTCGCAATTACTTGAAACAATGCTTGTCTTGTGTAGATGCTCCTTTAGCTAGCCATTCAGGAGCATGCCAGACATTGTGTAATGTGTTGTTTAAGGCCTTTGTATTTAATACAAGCGATCGGGAGTGTACACTAGGCTGCTTAAGGCGACAAGAGAAACTTTCTAATGTTTAAGTTAATTATTGTGTTATGTGACTTTTGATATATGTAAAATTATGTGTAAAGTAATATTTTGCAAAGGTTTTACTTTAATTTCTTCTAATATTTAATTAACCCTTAAAAAGCGGCTCACCACTTAAGTCGAGTTAAATAAAGCTGGACTATGTGGCGGCGCTCGACATAACTCGAGTGGCAATTTCAGCACGTAATGTGGCTGAGAGAGAGAGACAAGTGGTGGCAGGAGACTAGCGAGCGTATGACTGCTCCAGACCACCGCGGCGAACCTACTGACACAAATCTCAGCTCCCTCCTCCCTCTCTCACTCGCTACATACTCAATTATGTACCGAAAGTACCGAATTACCTGCTTTTTGCACTCGCGTTGCACGGTTATTGCAAGAAAACTATCCATCATACAAGGATCGTTATGGTGTCATTCGAAAGCTCTGTTTATGCCCTTTCAGGGATAGATACTTGTTTTACGTTCTGGGTCTTATTTAGGCATGAAAATGATCACGTAAACAGCCCTATTTTGGCTAAAAACACCCCGCTGGGCGGTACACATAAATAAACCGCATAGGCCGCTCGTAAGGTGTTAATGTAAGTCATGGTATGATGCTTTGCTTGTATAATACATGTTCTTATAAACTATCTCATTATAACTGTATATTTTCCTATTATGTTCAATCACGAAAGAGACTTATGAGTCAATCAACCAAAAACAAATGTTTTATTTACCTTTACTTGGTTGCTCTAGTTAATAAGATGTTGTAGAGTAAAAACACAAAGTCCCATATCCAGTAAAACTAAAATAAGACCTCAGTTTGTGGGCCTGACAATGGACCCAAGTTCCGGGACCCGAGTATGGCCGACGCCAGTCCTTATGTAGAGGAGTCTATGATTTTACCTAATAAGAATAATAAAATTGTACTACGCGAGTCCTTGTTTTTGTAACTTTCCACATAGATGTACTTATTTATAGGAAAATCCACAGACGATGCAATATTCGGTGTTATGAAACGCGACACGGTACCACATCGAGAAAAATTGGAGAGTGGTTCTCCGAAATATTTACCTCTCTGGGAAAAAATATTGTTGACACTTTTTCACATCACAGCGAAGTCTCGTTTTTGAATAGCGGAATATGTTTTGGGGGTTAATTAGAGTCCTCTGCCTAGGGTCGTTGGGAGGCCTCTTGAATAGAAATCTATCCGATCGCCACAAAGGCCTACATCGAGAAATGTTCGAGAGTGTCACCCCCAACAATTTAGCTTTAGTGCCAATCTGGAAAAAAAAATGGGCTGTTTTAGGTATAGGGATGCTCAGTGGATCACTCTTTCCGGAGTTAGAGTCTCGGGGAACACTATCTACAATGTTCCCTAATATAAGTATTATGGACAAGCCAGTTGCAAGATGGTGTTTCCTAAGGAATTATCCTATCCATAAAACAGGCAGAAATAGAGCAAGCTTTACCTAAAACTTTGCAATGGAATTATAATTTGATTCTGATTTCCAATATTCATTCAAAAAATTAATAGCTCAAATATTTTAATGACTATGCCCAAATCAAGCAAAAATATCCCGTCCGTACTCCTTACGGACTGACCTGAGTCAGGTAATATTCCCTAAACATCTCTAACATTGGTTCACAGCCAACTGCTGAAGCGGTGGGAGATAATGTTCATTCCATTCATCCTTATTATCATATCGTCCTGACATCCCAACACCAGCTGGTATATATATGTGGGACCCTTGCTCCAGTTCCGTAGCCCAAATAGCTAGCTTTTTAACACATTCTTTGAAGAAGAGACGTCTATTTTCCACAGTGTCTCTTTCTAACCCATTTGCGAAATGTATATCATTCGATGATTCCACATCATACTGACCAACTTCATTATGTTCAATGGGTCCACCAATCCCAAACTGAGTAACGAGTGTAACTAGTTTAGGTGAACCACTGTAAGGGACCCTCACTCGGGGAATGATGTCTCCGGGAGACTTTCTATCATCGCGTACGGCTCTAGATAGATTGCGTCTCTCACTCTGTACACATCAGCATAGGGCTATAGAGCTGCTAAATCATAGGCGAGCCCGAATGAATCACACCCAATAGCGTTCACTCCAAAAACAATAACCGAGGCAGGTGAATTACACAGATCATCGCACGCCAACCCCTCAAGATTGAGGAGCGACCAATTGTCCATCTACAATATCGCTCCGCCTGGACTAGAATACACAACATATACACAACACTGCTCCCCCACCCCAACCCAGTCTCTCAAACAACTTCTAACCCATGCTCCGTTCATACAGGCCTACCCCCCCCCCCCATTCAGTGAGGGAGGGAGGGAGAAGACACATCGAAATATGTCGCTCTGACTGTGTAACTTTGGGTTCTTCTTCATTGTTCCTCTCAGAGCAACGAACGCAGACCTCGCAGGTAGACCAATCTTTCGGTAACTTGAGTGAGAGGAAACAATGACCAGCGTCGTTGTCATGCGACAGACATCGATAAATCTTGGAGAAATGTGCGATGGCGTACCTCACCGAAAATCTTTTCTCTCTCCAAAATCTCTCTTCTCTCCAAAAAAAATAGTGTTCAAGTTTTTCACACCTCGCAGGTACACCAATCCATAGAGTACATATGACCTGGAGGCGACAGCGTGAATTAATGGGACCGAGGATAGTCAATATAATGTCTTTGTGGGGACCCTCCCCTCCCATTGTGATCGTGCTGCCATCTCTCGAACGTGCGGATCCCTATTTACAGATTTGTGGCGTCTTCTTTCGCCTCTAGGTCATATTATGTACTCTATGGACCAATCTATGGGCAGAGATACTCTACGACGTACTATACGAAGCATGACCTAGGTGTAAACGACACACTATATGAATCATTGGGGGAGGTAAATTTGCCTGTGAGACGCCCTCGAACATTTCCTCAGCCGTCATCGAAAAATGATGGAGAGTCGCACTTCGAAAAATGTATCTTTCACGAAAAAACATATGTTCGTGTATTTTCACACAAACATTTAGGCGATCTTCTGCTGTCCAACGTGAGTTGGTGGGCTTTGGGAGCGATCGGAAATACTTCGATTCGAGAGCTCCGACAACCCCAGGCAGACGACTCACCAACAATAAAATCTGCTATTCGACTTGAGTTGGCGGTGAACCTTTTTTGGGGCGGGGGAGGGTCTAAATTTGTGTGTGTGAAACCTTTTGTGGACAAATTACGAACAATTTTTTTTCTCGAGAAAGCTAAATTGTTCGAAGAGTGACTCTCCATCATTTCTCGATGACGGCTGAGGCAATGTTCAAAGGCGTTTCACAGGAAAATGTACCTCCCCCAATTCTTCGTTTAGTGTGTCGGTCATCTAATCAATGCTTCGTATATTACGTTGTGTACACCTAGGTCAAGCTTTGTATGTGAAAAAGTGTCCACAAATACTCTTGCAAAGGGCTGTCCGTAATACTAATTGCTGCAGTATGGCGGAACCCTTACTTGGGGTACCAGAGGTTAGAGACTTCTTAGGGAACGTCATCCTGCAACTGTCCTGTCCGTAATGTGAATAGAGACTTAAATTATTGGCTCTCCATGTGCGGAAAATTCTATATATAATTTTTTTCGAGAATGGCAGGGTACCGTCTAGTCACTAGTGCGTCTTCCATTAGGGCACGGTGCCGTCTATTGTTTCGTTCACCTGGCAGGGTATCATCTAGTGTTTCGTTCATCTGTACAGGGTACCGTCGAGTGCTTCGTTCATCTGGACAGGTCTAGGTGCTTCGCCCATCTGGACTGGGTACCGTCTAGTGCTTCGTTCCTAAGGGTATCGTCTAGTGCTTCGTTCATCTGTACAGGGTACCGGCTAGTGCTTTGAGCCAATGCGAGATATTCTTAGGTAACAGTGCTTGACCGCGGGTCAGTCAGTAATTAGCCTTCGGACAGGAGGCCCGTACCTATCAACAAGGACACATCTTCGAGGTGTTCCACTCATCCACCGTGGTGAAAATTTCCGCCGCCGGCTCTCTCTCTCTCGCGATTACGGCCGCCGAACAGAGTTTTGTTGTAAGTATATACTGTATATTTGCATTTGGTCGTACTATGCTTTATCTTGCACCTAAAGTGTATAGATCTTGTATCATGTCGCGCTTGAACCTGCTCATAGGAGTGTATAAAATTTGAATCCTATATTTCAATATATGAAATATAACTTACATTTCTAAAAAGTGAAAAATGGTGCGCAAATATATTTAAACTATTGTCTAAATAGTGGATATTTAATCCATCACATCTTCTTGTTTTCATTCGTTACCGAGTTCTGTAATATTTCATACGATTACCTAATATAGGTAACACTTATAGGTTGTGTTAGTTTGCTTAGGTTAGGTCAGGGGAGTTGCAGAACTTCTAGATTATTAACCGGCGACTACAACGGCCCCTGAACAACCACCAAGCCATGATTCCCTGGCATAAACTTTAACCCGGCAAAAAATGTTAGGAAATAATTTACTAAGAAACAAAAAATTCAAAATAAAACTGAACGAAAAAAAAAATAATAATTTGAATGATTTCAAAACTAGATTACATTAAGAAAATATCAATCAATCAAACTTCCATAGGCTAATTCAAAACAAAAGAAACTCAAAAAAACAAAAATCATGAACGAGTTTATTTCGGTAGAGTCCACAATTTGGACAAAAAGATGTTAATTAAAACCCGAAAATTAAATTTTTACAAACTCGCACTCAATTTAAGCAAATAGTATCGGCAATGTGTTAACAGAAGAAACAATATAGGCCTACTAGCGAGCGAAAGAAAAACAATTAAGATGGAAATGATAAACTCGTTAGATATTCACAAAATATGTTAAGAAAAATTTAAATCACACTGTACGTACAAGAAAGATGTTAAAATGTCGCACTTATAAGAAAAACAAACAACATTACAAATACCTTCGCACCCATGAGCGAGAAGAGATACAGAGGTCGATACAGCCAAAACCTTGGAGGCCTCTCGAACGCACTCGTAAATTTATTGTAATTCAAATAATTAACAAGAAATGAACACTAAATTCACTTTAAAACCTCAGATGTATTAAAAACTAAATTAACTCAACCGCTTAGAGCCTTAGATCAACTTGCGGGTTTAAGAAACTTAAGAAAAATTAATGAATATTACTGACTTGGGAAATTAACCCCTATAAAGTCTTAAAAACAATGGTATCACTTAGGAATAACAATTTAATAATAACATCTGGGAATTACCGCACCCGCACACACTTCTACACACTGCAAAGGTGACAGGAAGAATGAATGAATGAGTTTGCCCACCCTCTCCCGTGACGGGTCAGGGGGTCGCGGTATGACATGATCCATATGAAAATACAGATATGAAATAACATGATGAGAAATTGGAATTTCGACTGAACGACATGATAAAGTGACCGCCATGTCACTGACGATTTGACATGTGTTAGAAAACACGCAATATCTAGGAAAACTCGTTGTATGAGACATATTTAGATAAATGAATTTATCTCGCTAGACATGCGGGAAATAATTGACCGTAATATATACTGTAGATGTTTGATATTCACTGTACACACCTTTAAAATCACTTTGAAGAGTAGTGATGGTAGTCAATTTTCTAAAATCTAAATGGAGAGAGTTGAGGAGTGAAGCGTGGTCCAGGGCAGAGGTCAGCACTGTTTATCAACACACGCACTAAATCTGCTCAGCTGATGCTGCTGATCCCGCAACAACGATGCAACACGATGACTCCACACTCTCCTCTCTTGATAAAGTCGTCGCCCGGCAGCAACAGGAATCGCCGTAGACTGGTAGACTAGTTGGCTGGTAGACTGGTAGAATCTCGAAGTGTAGAAATGGTTTTAACTTAACCAATTTGTGGTTGGAAATGAACAGAGATAAATTGAACAGGAACTCAGGAAACAATGAATGCTGTGCTGCTAGATGATTGGTATTGTAGACCGGATAAAACTGGATCAAATGGTAGATAATGGTTGTTGTTGTTGTTGTTGTTCCCCAAGCTGCCTGGCCGAACAGCCCCAAGGCCCCGAGTAAGGCCAAGGCCATAAACGAGCGCCCCCACAGAACCCTCCCTGCCGACCACAATAAAGCCTGGGTGACCGAAGCCACTCCATGGCGGGGAGCTGAGGAGGGTGCGTAAACGCCCGGGAAACCAAAGCCCCACCCAGGGCCCTGTGCCCCTCAGCAATTATGAAGAGAAAGTTGAGGGGCAAAGGAATAATGTGACGCTTTAGCTTCCAATCTTGGTAGATTGGGAGGTCAATCCACGGAAGAGACGCCGTCACTTGAGATTTAGAAAATATATAAGTAAAAGGAACAGTCAGAGTAAGCTATGGGTATGGCAGAGATCGCTCAGGTCTCACTCTGATAGACCAGCCCATCGCCTACCATAGATAATGGTAGAATGGTTGAGTGTAGGCTTGATAATTCTTCGAAGGAACGTGGTGTAGTCGCCTAAATTAACAATTCATGATAAAAAGGAGCACCGCTGCCTACCATGTTACGTAAGACTATTAGGAGTAGTCAAATGTATTCATAGGGTTAACTCCAGGTAGGAGTATTAGGACTTTTTGAGTTACGATCCTATATTTATGATAAGGCTTAACTATTGACTCTATATAAGGCTGACTGAAGGTGTCGATGGCCTTAAGAGATGTAGATATATGTTTTAGTTATAGGTTGATTGTCGATGGCCTTAAGAGATGTAGATATATGTTTTAGTTATAGGTTGATTGTCGATGGCCTTAAGAGATGTAGATATATGTTTTAGTTATAGGTTGATTGTCGATGGCCTTAAGAGATGTAGATATATGTTTTAGTTATAGGTTGATTGTCGATGGCCTTAAGAGATGTAGATATATGGTTTAGTTATAGGTTGATTGTCGATGGCCTTAAGAGATGTAGATATTATGTTTTAGTTATAGGTTGATTGACGATAAGTTGATCTCAGCTCTCTCTGCTCGTTCATGATAGATTAATCGATTGATATATATAAGTAGTTATAATGCTGCCACCACCGATTAACATATATATATATATATATATATATATATATATATATATATATATATATATATATATATTATATTGATAGATATAGGTAAAGGGAATATAATTAAAGATCTCTGGTCCAAAACCACTTTGACATATTTAAGTAACAATCTGAAAGATATACAGAAGTACTATAAAGTAATATAAGAGTAAACCCTAACTCAAGAGGATATCTCTGGGTATATGTTATCACCCTGGATGTTCGATTCTATCCGCCTGCTCTCCCTATCTCTCACCTTCTCACCACCTCAAAGCCACACCTATAATTCACCTCTCGGTTACAAGAGGGCTACCCGTGGTTACAAGATGGCGTTGGAGAAGGTACAGTGAGTGTCATCTCGGCTGAATGTGTGTGACAGGATCTGACCAGACAATACATCACAGGGGAAAATGATCTGTCGACCTCTGTAACGTACAGTCCCCCATATAAATCTAGACACTGTAACTAAAACACCTTAAAATTATATGATAGATGGTTATAATGATTTCATAATAAATAGTATAATCCTGAGATGTAATAAATATCACCCCAACTTCATTGAAATACACTTCACGAGATAGAGGGAAGTCTATACAACAATATTTATCATGTCGAGCTTGAACCTGGTCATAGGAGTGTGTAAAACCTTAATCCTATATTTCAAAATATGAAATACTGTATATATAACTTACATTTCTAATCTAAAAAGTGAAAAATGGTGCGTAACTCGAAACATAATCGATGGATTTTTATGATTTTTACACAGTGGTACAATAACCTTTGGCGTGCCTCTCCCGCCTACATAGGAAGTGAACCGCGCTCTCCACCTCCCCTGTAAAAAACGCACAGTATAGTAAAACGCCGCCCGCCCTACTAGGCTAGTACTCCAGCTTGGGCCAAAAATCTTTTAGCCGCGGCCAACATAATAATGTTATCGCTCCTTTTTATCCACACATATCACCCCAACTGCATTGAAATACACTTCACGAGATAGAGGGAATCTATACAACAATATTTTTTTCTATCAACCCAAAAATAGTGTATCTATTGTATAATGGTTATATCATATTATACAATTAATATTCGTAAATATTTCTGCTGCAAATTGTGGTATGTTTCTATATCAACAACAAAATAGTGAATCTATAATGGTTGTCGTATACAATTAGTATTCGTAAATATTTATGCTGCAAATTGTGGTATGTTTCTATATCAACAACAAAATAGTGAATCTATAATGGTTGTCGTATACAATTAGTATTCGTAAATATTTCTGCTGCGAATTGTGGTATGTGTCACTTTTCTTCACAATATTTCCGAAACCGGCTAAATAACATATTTGTATTATCATACATACTAAACCATAGCTATATTTTCCGCTGAACATGATGGCGATGTTAAGAATATTTTCTCATCAATATTGGATTTTATAGAAGTAATGTATAACGATAGTTTTAGCGTTTATATCAGTGATGAAACGGGAAAGAAGACCAGCTCCAAGATTAATCATAGACGACAACTGAACACTGAGATCGAACGTGTCCGCAATATTAAGACTTTACGGAATGTTGATAATTTTATGACCAACAAATACAAACGAAAAAAGCTGAACTAGATGAACTGAAGAAAGAGAAAGGCCGATAAAAGAATACTATATTCCTGCAGTGGCAGTGTGCAAGAAAGCTTCTAAATGAAAACAAAGGCCCAAATCGTAAATAGTCCAAAGCGATCAGCAAGACAACAAATAGACCTGGCAGACCATGCCCAGTCGCCGGTTGCTACAGGGAATCAGCCAACCTACGGAAGCACATGACCGTTTGCCACTCGTACCTAACTAACGACGATAGAGAGAATGTATTGGCTGCAGCGAGTAGGTTCTCTAAGAAAAGGCCCCTGCCACCAACAAATGCAAAGAAAACAAACCTATATGATTGTCCCTTTAGAGATGCCCTCTTTGGGTCACGCGGAACAGAAGAGGAAATTGCGAGAAATACCTTTGGGGAGGGGGGCTTAAGATAATTCAACTCACCCGAGAAGCTGTCATGACCGGAGGACCCTTAATTAACATGTACCGGCGACGGCTTTTTAAGTTTTTCTAGCTATATTTATACGAATTTCTGTAGTTTAAGAATGTTCTGTGGTATTAAAACGGGTTCTGCGTTAGTTCCAAGCCTGTCAATTGCTGGAGGCACTTTTTAAACTGAAGAACATCGTATAATAGTAGCCAAAATTAAGTTAAAAGGACGTCGCCGGTACAGAAGGGGTTAATGGCA
Source organism: Paralithodes platypus (assembly GCA_032716605.1). Taxonomy (NCBI): domain Eukaryota; kingdom Metazoa; phylum Arthropoda; class Malacostraca; order Decapoda; family Lithodidae; genus Paralithodes; species Paralithodes platypus. The sequence goes on from CM064566.1 coordinate 47,535,281, forward strand.
CGCTCTGAAACCCTCTCCGCGAGCACATTCAGAATGATGACCGACTCCTGTACGCATGCTCTCAACTTTCTCAAAGAAATAGAGAATCGACAATTCCAAGTAACAGAAAATCTCCTAGGCCAGGTCAGGCGAGCTGTCGCCAATTAAAGCAAATAGTAAGTATAATGCTATCGATTAATTATTTGAATGTTTCGTATTTTCGTGTTTATATTTGTGAAAGTGATGATTCCACGTGTTGTACAACTAATTATTATGTTCTCTGATCGACATTATTGCATGGGGTTCTGTCATATATTCTTCCACAGAATACTTTGGCATGGAAGAGGTGGGACAGAGAGAATACCGTAAACAGCAAAATGAGGCTGAGCTGTTAGCCATGGAAGATGTGCATACCCTGGAAACTAATGACGCTATTGAAATTCCCATAAATAATGCTGCATCATTAATCCACGATGGACGTGCACCAGCAAAGCAACGTATGCAGAAAGACTATGTCGAAACGGGAAAAAAGACCAGCTCCAAGATTAATTGTAAGTATCATTTATTACATTTGCTCATGAAAATATGATCTCAATGGCAATATTGCTCAATAGTATTTGAACGAATGAAAACATTTTCACATTTTCAGGCACGAAGAAGAGGAAGAAGATGAAGCAGCGATGCATAGTGGTATAAATGAGACGGAACACATCCAACCACGCTAGGAAAAAAAAAAAAAAAAATCAGACACCCCGTTGTCTCATGGTCTCCAGGTAGAGGCACTGCAGATGACGTGCTACTTGAAACAACTGGTGAGCTGGTATCTTTATTGTTTCTTAAATTTCCCCTTGTGTTATACTTGCGATGTGTTATATGTTTGTGTTCCTAATAATTGTATTGTAATCTAGCATTTCAAAGAATTTTCTTTCTTTCACAGAACTAACCGAAGAGAGGGTTGGTGACTTAAAAAGGCTTATACTTCAAAGTCTACATAACCGAATATATGCGACGAAGCACCTCTCTAAACATCATAGACGACAACTGAACAATGAGATCGAACGTGTCCGCAATATTAAGACTTTACGGACTGTTGATAATTTCTATGACCAACAAATACCAAATAAAAAAGATGAACTTGATGAACTGAATCTACTTACACTGTTACCAATCACTCATTAGAAAGCTAACATATAAATTCATTCAGCGCCTTAACACTTCTGAGAACAGTATCATTAAAATGCTACAAACTCCAAGCATAGTGTACACCTCTAGGATCCAGGCACACTGGAGGAAGTTGCTCTATATTTAACCTTAAGTAATGATTTCAGGTCTGCTACTCTACAGAATTAGCATACCGGTACTGAACCTCATAGTGAAGTACTGTAACGATATTCCTATACTGTACTGTAGCAACATACTGTACCGGAAGCTAAATGATGTGAGGCATGGTACTGTACACAATTAGGACAGTGGTTTTGGTAACACAGTAGTTTGATGACCACTGTTTTTGGTTGAGGCAGTGCTGTGAACTACATGATAGGAAGCTGGGTATTATTTAATTTCTTTTTATTTTATGTACCCTATGTACAGTAGCTTATATATATTTATGTTACTGTAAGGTATATATGGACCCCAGTATGGTCCCCTCTGTACTGTGTGAGTCTGAAATAAAGTATTATTATTATTATTATTATTATATTTTATTAATTTCACCACAACACCCAACACCCCCAATGAAATTAATTAAAGTATATATGATCCGCCAGAATTCGAACCCGGGTTATCACACACAGATTTTTGCCACCTTAACCATTACACCACCAGGACGGTTAAAGGTTTATGCACACGCCGAAGAGAAAGGCCGAGAAAAGAATATTATACTCCTGCAGTGGCAGTGTGCAAGAAAGCTTCTAAATTGAAACAAAGGCCCAAATCGTAAATAGCCCAAAGCGATCAGCAAGACAACAAAGAGACCAGGCAGACCATGCCCAGTCGCCGGTTGCTACAGCGAATCAGCCAACCTACGGAAGCACATGACCGTTTGCCACTCGTACCTAACTAACGACGATAGAGAGAATGTTTGGGCTTCAGCAAATAGGTTCTCTAAGAAAAGGCCCCTGCCACCAACAAATGCAAAGAAAACAAACCTATATGATTGTTCCTTCTGCCCAAAATCAGTTAAACGGATCGATATGAACTTAAGAAAAACAAGACTCCATGGAATACCAGCAACTCTTCAGACACGTACGTTAGGTTTGCTTTCCATAATTCAATTATTTTCTTATTATAATAGGTCAAACATTACAGAAATAAAAATAATTCACTTTAAAGTAAAGAAACATTGTAATGCATTTGTAATTAATGATATGCAAACTAAAACAGTATATACAACTTTTATTATAAATATTTTGAATCATTAATTAGACATATCTCGCATGAATATTGAATTATTTTCCAGAAAAGAAAAGAAAAACGTCACCTGCCAAAGTTGAGGATGTGTACCCATAGTAGCTGGCACCATGCCCGATGTTGCCACTATAAATTTATCCTAAAAACAAATTCTGTTCTTTCACAGCAGTCGCCATGGCCCGGCGAGGACTCTCCCAGGATGACATCTCTTCGATGTTGGACGACTTTGAGGAAGTCTCTAGTGATTCTGACAACAATTGCGACAACAAAGCTGAACATGACGACATCGAGGACGTGCTTATAGGTATAGAGCCCACCCACATTGTCGCTCCGTCGCCACCCACGCCAACCCTGGTGACGACGCCAGACACGGATGCCCCCACACCTCCTCGTGCTACCACACCTCCTCGTGCTAGCACTCCGTCTTCACCACATACCACCAGGAGTACTTTGACGCCATTACGACGTGACTTCTCTTTTAGGAGCAGGGAGGAGCGACAGGAAAGGCAGGCAGTCAAGGCTGCCATACAAACCTTCGCCCACCCAAAGAAAGCAGGACTACCACGGCAACGTAGAAGGCCTCCCTCCAATTACGACAGTACCGACGATGAAGAGAGTGTGGATGACCTGCCACCCTCCACACCTGCGCGTATCAGTGGACCGCACGCACCTGCCCGACCTGTCACACCTTCCGCACCTGCCACACCTGCCGCAACTCCCAGGGGCACTACCCGATCACCTGCCGAAGCTGCAAGAAGTCTGTGTGTGGTCACTACCAGCTCAAGACCTGCATGGAATGCAACTCTTGAAGGTAAGAAACTACTTATTTTGTATTCATTTTTATTGGGTTTCTAAGTATCATAGTAAATAATATTACAAAATAAGGGTCATAATTGTCAACAAAATCTCATTGAAAAGTCGGCCCTCTCAATGTAACGTCAAATAATACTTATTTTGGCCTTTTTCGTTTGCCCTTATTTTGTATTACTTTCATGTGTTTTGGGATGGTTATTTATATGCTGATTTGGTTCATAGGGTGGATATGTATGTTCATAGTGAGTTTTAGGCATATTCATTGAGAAGTACTTGATTTATGATTTTTTTTTCCCAGGATTTTTGCCCCCAGAAAGTCGACCCTCTCAAAGTTCAATCAACATAACGTTATAGTATCGCTATCTATTAGTTCCTATTCCAATTTGTGAGCATTACAAGTCTTCTAGTATTTTTTTTTTATAATTGTATGTATAAAAAAGTGATTCCACATGTTGTACAACTATTTATTGTGTTCTGTCATATTTTCTTCCACAGAATACTTTGGCATGGATGAGGCGGGACAGAGAGAACACCGTATACAGCAAAATGAGGCCGAGATGTTGCCAATGGAGGATGCGCGTAGCCTAGAAACTAATGATGCTATTGAAATTCTCATAAACAATGCTGCATCATTAATCCACGATGGCCGTGCACCAGCAAGCCAACATATGAAGAAAGAATAAGTCAACCTGAGAGATGCACTGATTGTGAGACTGTTCGTTCGCTGCCTACGAAGAAATCAGGAGTTTACTGAATTTACAATCAGTGCCTACGAGGGAAGCACAACCGGCGTCGAAGATGGTAGAGTAGCACGACACAAAACGGGGGCCAAAGACCCCTGCATCTTCTACTTAGGCAATACAGAGGCAGCTGCTCTTGAGGCGTACATGAAATATTATCGCCCAGTAGTTGCCACATGGGTAAGGCCAAAATGTAAGATGTTTGTGAATCGGGAGGGCAACAACACCGACGGCCAATGTTGCTCTCACCTCTCAGTAGAAAATGTAGGGAAAATCATTGCCAAGATGGGACTGAGGGCAGGCATTGTTCGGGAGTGGGAAGCCGGAAGCTACGACATGAACAGATCACAGCTGCCCTAAGAGATGAGGATATACAGTACACCTGCCAACAGACAAGCCCTTGCAACCTTGGCCTGCCACAGCATGATAACATCCAGAAAAAAACTACGACTTCACCAATCACAGGACTACTGGAGAACGAGTTGTAAACATTCGAAAGGATCTACGTTGTGATGCAGCATCAGGGTAGGCGTTGATGAGGCATACAAGAAAGTTACAATTTTATTATTTTTATGTGGCAAAATGTACAAATCTATATATGTCTATTGCCTGACGCCGCAATCCCCGAAGGGGTGGCCACCCACAAACCGCCCCCACGCACCTCTATCCCCAGTCAGTCGACGCCGCTCCCCCCCAACCAGCACTGCCTTCGTTCATATACTTCCTCACTCCATCCTTCCACCTAGCTCTCGTACACCCTCTTAGTCATTCTCTCGCTTTCTGACAACAATTGCGACAACGAAGCTAAACATGACGACATCGAGGACGAGCTTATAGATATAGAGCCCACCCACAGTGTCGCTCCGTCGCTACCCACGCCAACCCTGTGGTGCCGGCGCCAGACACGGATGTCCCCACACCTCCTCGTGCTACCACACCTCCTCGTGCTAGCACTCCGTCTTCACCACGTACCACCAGGAATACTTTGGCGTCATTACGACGTGACTTCTCTTTTAGGCACAGGGAGGAGCGACAGGAAAGGTAGGCAGTCACGGCTGCCATACAACCCTTCACCCACCCAAAGAAGGCAGGACTACCACGGCAACGTAGAAGGCCTCCCTCCAATTACGACAGTACCGACGATGAAGAGAGTGTGGATGACCTGCCACCCTCCACACCTGCGCGTATCAGTGGACCGCACGCACCTGTCACACCTTCCGCACCTGCCACACCTGCCGCAACTCTCAGGGGCACTACCCGATCACCTGACGAAGCTGCAAGAAGTCTGTGTGGGTGTGGTCATCACCAGTTGAAGACCTGCATGGTATGCAACTCTTGAAGGTAAGAAACTACATATTTTGTATTCATTTTGATTGGGTTGCTAAGTATCAAAGTGAATTAATATTACAAAATAAGGGTCATAATTGTCAACAAAATCTCATTGAAAAGTCGGCCCTCTCAATGTAACGTCAAATAATACTTATTTTGGCCTTTTTCGTTTGCCCTTATTTTGTATTACTTTCATGTGTTTTGGGATGGTTATTTATATGCTGATTTGGTTCATAGGGTGCATATGTATGTTCATAGTGAGTTTTAGGTATATTCATTGAGAAGTACTTGATTTATGATTTTCTTTTCCCAGGATTTTTGCCTCCAGAAATTCGACCCTCTCAAAGTTCAATCAACATAACGTTATAGTATCGCTATCTATTAGTTCCTATTCCAATTTGTGAGCGTTACATGTCTTCTAGTTTTTTTTTTTATATTGTATGTAAAAAAAGTGATTCCACATGTTGTACAACTATTTATTGTATTCTGTCATATTTTCTTCCACAGAATACTTTGGCATGGATGAGGCGGGACAGAGAGAACACCGTAAACAGCAAAATGAGGCTGAGATGTTGCCAATGGAGGATGCTCGTAGCCTGGAAACTAATGATGCCATTGAAATTCCCATAAACAATGCTGCATCATTAATCCACGATGGCCGTGCACCAGCAAACCAACATATGAAGGAAGAATAGGTCAACCTGAGAGATGCACTGATTGTGAGACTGTTCGTTCGCTGCCTACGAAGAAATCAGGAGTTTACTGAATTTACAATCAGTGCCTACGAGGGAAGCACAACCGGCGTCGAAGATGGTAGAGTAGCACGACACAAAACGGGGGCCAAAGACCCCTGCATCTTCTACTTAGGCAATACAGAGGCAGCTGCTCTTGAGGCGTACATGAAATATTATCGCCCAGTAGTTGCCACATGGGTAAGGCCAAAATGTAAGATGTTTGTGAATCGGGAGGGCAACAACACCGACGGCCAATGTTGCTCTCACCTCTCAGTAGAAAATGTAGGGAAAATCATTGACAAGGTGGGACTGAGGGCAGGCATTGTTGGAGAATGGGCAGCCGGAAGCTACGACATGAACAGATCACAGCTGCCCTCAGAGATGAGGATATACACCTGCCAACAGACAAGCCCTTGCAACCTTGGCCTGCCACAGCATGATAACATCCAGAAAAAAACTACGACTTCACCAATCACAGGACTACTGGAGAACGAGTTGTAAACATTCGAAAGGATCTACGTTGTGATGCAGCATCAGGGTAGGCGTTGATGAGGCATACAAGAAAGTTACAATTTTATTATTTTTATGTGGCAAAATGTACAAATCTATATATGTCTATTGCCTGACGCCGCAATCCCCGAAGGGGTGGCCACCCACGAACCGCCCCCACGCACCTCTATCCCAAGTCAGTCGACGCCCCTCCCCCCCAACCAGCACCGCCTTCGTTCATATACTTCCTCACTCCATCCTTCCACCTAGCTCTCATACACCCTCTTAGTCATTCTCTCGCTTTCTGACAACAATTGTGACAACGAAGCTGAACATGACGACATCGAGGACGAGCTTATAGATATAGAGCCCACCCACAGTGTCGCTCCGTCGCCACCCACGCCAACCCTGTGGTGCCGGCGCCAGACACGGATGCCCCCACACCTCCTCGTGCTACCACACATCCTCGTGCTAGCACTCCGTCTTCACCACGTACCACCAGGAGTACTTTGGCATTATTACAACGTGACTTCTCTTTTAGGGGCAGGGAGGAGCGACAGGAAAGGTAGGCAGTCACGGCTGCCATACAACCCTTCACCCACCCAAAGAAGGCAGGACTACCACGGCAACGTAGAAGGCCTCCCTCCAATTACGACAGTACCGACGATGAAGAGAGTGTGGATGACCTGCCACCCTCCACACCTGCGCGTATCGGTGGACCGCACGCACCTGCCCGACCTGTCACACCTTCCGCACCTGCCACACCTGCCGCAACTCTCAGGGGCACTACCCGATCACCTGACGAAGCTGCAAGAAGTCTGTGTGGGTGTGGTCATCACCAGCTCAAGACCTGCATGGTATGCAACTCTTGAAGGTAAGAAACTACATATTATGTATTCATTTGTATTGGGGTTCTAAGTATCAAAGTAAATTAATATTACAAAATAAGGGTCATAATTGTCAACAAAATCTCATTGAAAAGTCGGCCCTCTAACTCACTCATTATCCTCATTATCACTTATCGGAACTGTATCATCCGCAAACAGCAGTATAGGTAGCTTCCACTCAATTCCCTCCCTTGACATTATTTCTTTCATGACTCCATCCATATATACAGTAAACAATCACGGGGCCATCACACACCCCTGTTTCAAACCAACATTCAGGTCAAAGAACTCGCTCTGCTCACTCTCCACACGTACTGCCGCCTTTGCACCCTCGAACATGCTCTTCACTGCTTTCAGCCACTTGCCATCTACTCCGTATATGCTATAAGTACTTTCCACAAACCCTCTCTATCCACTCTGTCATAGGCCTTCTCCAAGTCCATAAAGGCAACATACACCTTTTGTTTCTTCGCCAGATATTTCTCCACTACACAATTCAGGGTAAAAATCTGATCTACACATCCTCCTCCCTTCCGAAAACCTCCCTGCTCGTCGCCTATCCATTTCTCCGTTCTCACTCTCACTCTCTCAATCACTACCCTACTGTATACCTTCCCTACTACGCTTAGAAGACATATTCCTCGGCGGTTACCACACACTCCTCTTTCCCCTTTGCCCTTATATAGGAGGACTTTTATGCCAGTCTTCCTGTCATCGGGTGCACTCCCCTTCTCCCATGATAGTTTGCACATTTTCCATACCCCTTCGATCACTATCTCACCACCATAACTCAACATTTCTCCACACACTCCATCTGTTCCTGGTGCTTTCCCCAACTTCACTCTTGGCATGGCTTCCCACACTTCTGATCTCCTGATCCCCACCATCCCCTCTCCTACTTCTCTGCTTCTCCCTCCCATACCATATCCAACTATGTTTGCTGGCTCTTCATATCTTACATTTAGCAACTCATTGAAGTACTCCCTCCATCTTTCGACTCTCTCTTGCTTCTCGGCTAGCATTCTCCCATTCTTATCTTTCATACCCTTACTATTTCCCCCTGCTACCTTCCCTAACTTTCTTGACTTCTTTCCTGAACAGTTTCTTAATTTCCCTCCATTTTACACTCCGATTCCTTCCAAATTCCTCATCTACTCTCCTCTTACTTTCCTTCACTACTCTCTTCACCACCCTCTTACCCTCCACGTATCTGGCTCATATCTGTCTCTCGAAATCTTCATTCCCTCTACTACCCAACCACTCTCTATATGCTTTCTTCTTGTCTTCCACAGCTATCTTTACTTCTGCTGTCCACCATGCTGTACCTTTCACTCCCCTCCCTCTTCTCCTCACTCCACACCCCTCCTCACATGCTGCACAGATCTCATCCCTAAGCCCCTTCCTCATCTCCTCCACTTCCTCCATAACTTCCAGGTCGAACCCACCTAGTCGTCTTTCTACTTCTCTCCTGTACTCTTCCCTGATGTCCTCCTCCTGTAACCTCTCCACCCTCCTCACCATTCCACCTTCCTCTCGCCTCCCTCCAGCTCTCCTCACCCACTTTTTTTTATATCCTGACCTTAGCTACTACTATATAATGATCCGACAGACCCCCTCCAATACCCCTATACGGCCTAGCCTCCATCACAGATTTCTTCATTTGTGCATCGACACATACATAATCAATCAATGACTTTCTTTCCACCACTGTCTTATCCTTCTTGAATTTGAAAAAAAACAATTTTGCTCTTGGTTTGTGTATTTAGGGAATTATTGTGTACTAATAAATAAATCATGCTACAATTAACTTTATCTATGCATTAAAACAAAACTTATGTATATTTTTTGGCCCACACTTTTCAGGTGAGTCAACTAATGTACCCTTGGATGATGGGACTCGGTCACTTCCAGGACTGTGGATCTCGGCCATGGATGAGCAAGGGCCTTCTTCGCCAGTTACACCAACCATCATAAAAGTGCAGGATCACAATCGAATATTGAGGTGAACCAAGCAGCCCTGGAGGGGTCAATCAGTGAAGCATCGACAAGTTCCATCGTCAAGAAGAAGTTAAAAATTGATAGATCATGTATCTAAGTAACATTTAAAAAATGCAATCTATCTATCTCTCTTTAGGCTGACGCCGCAATCCCCGAAGGGGTGGCCACTTCCATACTGACCACCCTATTTCTTGTTACTGCTTTCAGCGTTCCTATAACCCTCTTTCCCTGTTATACCCTCTTCCGCACTTCTTCATCCATAGTCCCATCTTTACTCAACTCACTGCCCAGATACTTAAAAGAGTTGACGATCTCCATAGCCTGACCGTTCAGCTTCACCTCACACTCTGTGACTTCACCCCTTTCGAAGACCATAACCTTGCTCTTCCCCGCATTTACCTTCAAATTCCATTTTTCGCACACTGTTCCAAACTCATTTACCGGACCCTGCAACTCCCATTCATGAGTGATAACTCATCAGAACTGTATCATCCGCAATCAGCAGTATAGGTAGCTTCCACTCAATTCGAGCTTATAGATATAGAGCCCACCCACATTGTCACTCCGTCGCCACCCACGCCAACCCAGTAGTGCCGGCGCCAGACACGGATGCCCCCACACCTCCTCGTGCTACCACATCTCCTCATGCTAGCACTTCGTCTTCACCACGTACCACCAGGAGTACTTTGGCGTCATTACGACATGACTTCTCTTTTAGGGGCAGGGAGGAGCGACATGAAAGGCAGGCAGTCACAGCTGCCATACAAACCTTCACCCACCCAAAGAAGGCAGGACTACCACGGCAACGTAGAAGGCCTCCCTCCAATTACGACAGTACCGACGAGGAAGAGAGTGTGGATGACCTGCCACCCTCCACACCTGCGCGTATCGGTGGACCGCACGCACCTGCCCGACCTGTCACATCTTCCGCACCTGCCACAACTCTCAGGGGCACTACCCGATCACCTGACGAAGCTGCAAGAAATCTGTGTGTGTGTGGTCATCACCAGCTCAAGACCTGCATGGTATGCAACTCTTAAAGGTAAGAAACTACATATTTTGTATTCATTTTTATTGGGTTGCTAAGTATCAAAGTAAATTAATATTACAAAATAAGGGTCATAATTGTCAAAAAAATCTCATTGAAAAGTCGGCCCTCTAACTCCCATTCATTATCACTTATCGGAACTGTATCATCCGCAAACAGCAGTATAGGTAGCTTCCACTAAATTCCCTCCTTTGACGTTATTTCTTTCAAGACTCCATCCATATATACAGTAAACAATCACGGGGCCATCACACACCCCTGTGTCAAACCAACATTCAGGTCAAAGAACTCGCTCTGCTCACTCTCCACACGTACTGCCGCCTTTGCACCCTCGTACATGCTCTTCACTGCTTTCAGCCACTTGCCATCTACTCCGTATATGCTAAGTACTTTCCACAAACCTTCTCTATCCACTGTGTCATAGGCCTTCTCCAAGTCCATAAAGGAAACATACACCTTTTGTTTCTTCGCCAGATATTTCTCCACTACACAATTCAGGGTAAAAATCTGATCTACACATCCTCCTCCCTTCCGAAAACCTCCCTGCTCGTCGCCTATCCATTTCTCCGTTCTCACTCTCACTCTCTCAATCACTACCCTACTGTATACCTTCCCGACTACGCTCAGAAGACATATTCCTCGGCGGTTACCACACACACCTCTTTCCCCTTTGCCCTTATATAGGAGGACTGTTATGCCAGTCTTCCTGTCATCGGGTGCACTCCCCTTCTCCCATGCTAGTTTGCACAAAACATAAATTTACATGTTGTTCACGGTCAGGTGCAAAAGGTATTTACAGGCCTAGATGATAATAGATCGATTTTTGCGGTATTTAGTGATATCGAGCCTGAGATCGCCGCTCGAAAGGTCACAGATGACAGAGGTAAAATCGATATATTTCGCTCTAAATTTGATAAGGGTAGAACTCCAGCCGTTAATTTATTAGCTTGTGACGAGTTGCTAGAATGCACGACTTATCAAACCTTCAAAGACGAGTTTTTGGAGAAATTTGCACGAAACTCAAGAGGTGACTTTGCTCTGATTCATGATTTTGCTAACTCAATCCAACATATAAATAAGGGCAAATCTGTTGATACTCTATTGGCAGGTTGTTCCGTAATGGCGAACACAATGAGCAACGGTTTAACCCTGGACAGGATTCGTGGGGTCATTTAAGGAACACGAAAATCCGCCTTTGTCTATGCTTGCATGTCACGTGACCGCGGGAGCCAATAGGAGGCTGAATTTCCTGGTGAGGCAAGCCATCTATCAGTAGGAGCTGGGACCCCACCAAAGACAGACCTGCGCCGCTCGCTCCTCCTGCCACAACCCTTTCATCACTTTTCCGGTTCCACATATGACCCTGTAAACACAGTAAGTTTTTTTACCATATTTGTTGAAAGTTACAGTAATCATGTATTTCATGCCTTTGTATTAGACTTAGGACTTTCAGTCTTCTACACATGATGGCTAGATTGTGTGACGTCGTGTCCTGACTGTTGCCAGATATTTGAGTTGCCATATGCCGCCACAATATTTGTTTTTCTTGTTTTTTTTTTTCGTTTTTTTTTCTGATTTCGCTATTGGTGTATTTCCTCATTGAATTTGACAAAGTACTTACCTGTTATGCCCCCAGTGACTACCTACCCATTTCCTTATAATTTTACCTGGTTTCTGCTGATTGCTTGGTACCAATTAGTTACCTGTCATGCCCCCAGTTGCCCAGGGACAAGCTACCCATTTTATTACCATTTTACCTGTTCCTGCTGATTGAAATTTACCAAGTACTTACCTGTTATGCCCCCAGTGACTACCTACCCATTTCCTTATAATTTTACCTGGTTTCTGCTGATTGCTTGGTACCAATTAGTTACCTGTCATGCCCCCAGTTGCCCAGGGACAAGCTACCCATTTTATTACCATTTTACCTGTTCCTGCTGATTGAAATTTACCAAGTACTTACCTGTTATGCCCCCAGTGACTACCTACCCATTTCCTTATAATTTTACCTGGTTTCTGCTGATTGCTTGGTACCAATTAGTTACCTGTCATGTCTCCAGTTGCCCAGGGACAAGCTACCCATTTTATTACCATTTTACCTGTTCCTGCTGATTGAAATTTACCAAGTACTTACCTGTTATGCCCCCAGTGACTACCTACCCATTTCCTTATAATTTTACCTGGTTTCTGCTGATTGCTTGGTACCAATTAGTTACCTGTCATGCCCCCAGTTGCCCAGGGACAAGCTACCCATTTTATTACCATTTTACCTGTTCCTGCTGATTGAATTTGACAAAGTACTTACCTGTTGTGCCCCCAGTGACTACCTACCCATTTTATTACCATTTTACCTGTTCCTGGTGATTTAATTTTACAAAGTACTTACCTGTTGTGCCCCCAGTGACTACCTACCCATTTCCTTATAATTTTACCTGGTTTCTGCTGATTGCTTGGTACCAATTAGTTACCTGTCATGCCCCCAGTTGCCCAGGGACAAGCTACCCATTTTATTACCATTTTACCTGTTCCTGCTGATTGAAATTTACCAAGTACTTACCTGTTATGCCCCCACAATTATTATTTTTTTTTTTTCAACTTTTTTTTTTCTGATTTCGCTATGGGTGTTATTGGTGATTGAAATTTACCAAGTACTTACCTGTGATACCCCCAGGGACTACTTACCCATTTACTTACATTTTTACTTGTTTCTAATGCATTATTTTTTCAGGTTTTGCCATGGCTCGCAAGGGCTTATCCCCGGAGGCCATCTCAAGCATCCTGCTGGAGGACTGGGATGATGATGATGCTGACGGTGCTGACGATGATGAGGTGTTCGAAGATCATGTGGAAGAGGAGGACATCCAAGACGACATGATAAGCCACGCACCACATGACGACTCTCCCGAACGTGAGACCACCCCCTCGCCACTCCCTCGCATTGCCACCACCCCGTGTGTCACGAGGAGGACCAGCACCTTAACGACACTGAGACGCGATTTCTCCTTCCGTGGGAGGGAGGAAAGGAACACCAGGGCCGCCCACAACACCTCTGCACCCACTGTCACCAGGACCAGGTCTTCACCCATCGCTACCCCCACTGTCACTGTCGCCAGGACCAGGTCTTCACCCATCGCTACCCCCAGAAATTCCAGGACAGGCTTGCCTAGGCATAGGGTAAGGGTTCCCTCCAATGATGACGACGATACTGACGAAGAAGTTGACGACCCCCCACCAAATATCTTGCCGCCGCCAAACGCCACTCCGCGGGGCACTTCAGCCAGTCCACAGAGGGAGGAATCCCTCAGCCCTACAGAACTGAGAAGTCGTAAGAGGAGACGAGGGACACTTCAGCCTGAAGGACAACCTTTCAGGCTTTACAACCAGGCTGTTGTCAAGGCGAGAGACAGAACTGCGTGGCACTGTACCCCTAATCCTGCCTTACCCACAATAACCGACTGCTACAGCACCCCAGGAAAGCCTACTGCAGCCACTTCCGCAGCAACAACACCAGAGCAGTACCTGGGATTATTCCTGGATGACACCATGTTGGCTAGGATATGCGTCCATACCAATGAAAGGATGGAGATACTGAAGGTCAAGTATAAAAACAAGGACGCTTACACCTTTTCTCCTATTGAAATCATGGAATTGAAGGCACTCCTGGGTATACTCGTCATGAGCGGAGTAAAGAAGGACAACCATGTGACAACTATGGAAATGTGGGATAAGACGGTTGGTTGTCCTCTGTACAGGTGTGCCATGGCCGAGAGAAGATTTTCTTTCATCGTTAGGTGTCTACGCTTCGACGACGCTGCCACTCGCCAGGAGAGGGTGAAGGACGACAGGCTGGCACCGATCCGACTCACCTGGGACGCCCTCATCCGGCACTGCAAGGAGTTCTACCAGCCGGGCCCTCACCTGACAGTGGATGAGCAGTTGGTGGCCTTCCGCGGAAATTGTAGTTTCCGCATGTACATCCCCAACAAACCTGCCAAGTAAGTGACCTGAGAAATGTTTTTTGTAACAATTTATTTTCGAATAACATTGCCAGGCTAGCACATAGTATATTTAGGCATCTTATCATTACTTACCTGTCATTGCCGAGAGTTACCTGTCTAGTAAAACTTACCTGCCATAACATTCATCAACTCATTATCAAGGAATATTTCTTACCTGTGATGCCCCCAGTTTTAGCCGAGTACTTACCTGTGATGCCCCCAGTTTTTGCCGAGTACTTACCTGTGATGCCCCCAGTTACCAGCTACCCATTTACTGACATTTTTTACTTGTTTCTAATGCATTATTCCGACTCCTCAGATATGGGTTGAAGCTGGTGATGGTGTGTGATGCAGACTCCCACTACATGCTGAACGCCTTGCCCTACCTGGGGAAGGGGACAGTGACCCTCCAGAAGCCACTCAGCATGGGGGAGTACTTCACGGTGAAGCTAACTGAACCCTACGCACACCTGGGAAGGACAGTCACCACCGATAACTGGTTCACCAGCTTGCCCTTGGCACTTTCCCTGCGGAAGGAAGGCCTGGAACTCGTGGGAACAATCCGCCAAAAGCCATACCTGCCCCGCCAAGTCCTGGACTACAAGATGGAGGTCGGGGAGTCGGTGGGTGTGTACAATTATGAGGACAAGGTCACCCTTCAGGTCCACCGAGCCAGCAAGACCAAAGTTATGCAGCTTCTCTCCACCATTCACCACAAGCCCAGCTATATTGAACGGCAGAAGTCAGACATACAAATGTTCTACAATGCCACCAAGGGCGGTGTAGATACATTTGACCAGCTCTGCAGCATCGCCAATGTTGGCCGGAAGACCCGACGGTGGCCCCTGTGCCTTTTTTGGTATGGTGAATATAGCATTAGTGAACAGCTATATCATCTACTCTCAATCTTGCACGGGGACCATTATGAAGAGGCGCGACTTCCACAAGGACATCTCCATCAGGTTGTGCGACAACTGGGTAAGAAAGCGGTACAATGACCAGGCCACTATATCTCGGGAGCTAAGACAACTCATCTCCACTACATTCGATCTACCAATGCTAGACGCCAGCGGAGCGGACAGATCCGAGAAGAGGAAGAGATGCTACATGTGCCCAACCAAGTCAGGCCACAAGACGCGCATCCTGTGCCACCGATGCAAGAGGTCTGTCTGTGGTCACCATGTGTCGCAGACCTGCTTGAACTGCACAACATAAAGGTAAGGGATTTTACATTATTATTATACATTGTTATTATTTTTATAAGTTAATATAAAGTAAATAATGTTAATAATTGCCAACCTCATTTCTTCAACAAGTTTTCCCTTGCAATGTAACGTAATTTTTTTTTTTTGGCATTTATGTTATGCCTATTTAATTTTTAGGGTGTAGTATGTATTATTCAAGCAGTATTCATCATTCACATGAGTTGTGATCAAAATCCATGCATTTATAATCATCCTATACATTGTGGAAAGTGTTGTCTACTTTCAGAGGGTTGCGGCCGGAGCGGTGCTGGGAGATAAGGTTAACCCTTTCAGTACTGTGTGTGTATAAATACTCCAAACCCCATTATTCATACTGATATTGTTCATAGGTTGTTTAGGAATGTCCATGGTGATTTATAGGTAGATACATAAACAATTTGTTCAGTTATGAATTTTTTTCTCTCAAATTTTTGCCGAAAACTGTCGGACGTCTCGGAGTTAAGTGTACACAATGCTATGTCATTGCAATTTACTAGTTCTGATCTCAATATTTAGGGTTTTCCTGTGTTCCAGTGTTGTTTGACACTATTCTGACAAAATTTCAGCTAAATCCATCAATATTTAGGCACCCTAATGATTTTTTGTAAACCATTGATCATTTTTTTGAGTTTTCGAAATTAACCCTTTTTATTCTTTGCACAGATCGCGCCCTATGGGACCCAGGTCGACAAGACTGCAGCTGATGAGGTCCACACCATCCCCCTACTAGTCCCCAGAGTTTCACTATCCTCAGGAACTTTAAGTATTTTTTTATATTTTTTTAGTAAACTTAGTCATTTTCTTAAGTTATTTTTCTAGAATAATCATTAAAAATATAAAAATCAATCTGATTTTCAATTCCACTTCACATTCGATTAAGCATTCCTTATATTACATGTTCAAATGTAGACAAAAAATCTATCTCAATTACCTGATTTTTGGCGAATATTTTAGTGCGGCGTGCCACTTTCGACCCTCGTTTCCTTTATCGTACGCGTTAGAACGCGAAACCTGTCCAGGGTTAAAAGGTAACTCTTGGTTTACAGATGAAAAAATTTCGTTGAAACAGTTTAGTAAGCTCCTCTCATAATATTATACCCTGTTGGTTTCAGCGTTGCCAGAAAATGTACAGCCTATTGCTCGTAGAGTTGAATTTGCTCCAACAGTTTGACTAAATTCACGAAGTCTCTGCAACAGGCTTGTGACAATGGCGGCATCACTACAAATAATATACAATTCACTGTTGCTCAAATAAAAGCCCACTAATGCTAAAAATGCTCCGGTTCCCAAACCTTCCCCACAAACAGCTCAGTTCTCCAGAACCTCCCCACAGACACCCTAGCTCCCTAAATCTAAACAATACTCTCTCACACCACCCTCTCTCAGTATCCCTCTGGTTCCCGTCATGGAAATTACGCTTATGTGTCACGTTCGTACGTTCACGGAAACATTCCACATTCTCCCACTCATTTTCAGGCCAAACCTAATTCTCAAACTGGGAACACCGACTTGCGTTACTACTGTGGTTATGCAGGCCATAAGGTCTCTAATTGCCATATCAAACAGAAGGAAAGTCATGAATTTTCGACAGGACGTTCGCCATACTGTCGGAAGTGCAAAGAAAGGACACATTGGACCAGCCAATGTGAGGTAGTCGTGGAAGTCGTAGCGAACCACAAATCATTCAGACGCACTGCTAAACACTCGGGAAACATGGCGCGCGGCTCTCAATTCGCTACAACGTAAATATAAGTGTTCCACCTCCCCTCCCGCCAGTAGTGAAACCCAAATCCCTCAGAAAATTACGTGTTGGTGCCCTAATGCAATCTCCAGAGTTATGTGTTCTTAATTCTCAATGTAAGGGTATATCAATGACAGTTTTGTTAGACACGGGTTCTCCTGTTAACCTCATTCCTGAAAATATTTTTGAGAGACTAAATTCTGACAAGTCTTTGAAAATATCCCCTCCAGATGTAATATTAGAAAGTGTTTCTGGTGATCATTTGGGAATTATTGGAGTGACGTACTTGCCCCTGACTTTGCATTCAGATCGAAATCCTTATAATGAGAAATTTTATGTCTTACATACACTTAATTAATGTGGGAGCTGACATATTGTTAGGGTATGGTACTATGAGAAACAGAATTTTTTTTGCTCTTCCCTCACATGAACGGAGTGGAAATAGAAAAGGTCTTTATTGAAGGTATCACATTAAATATTCCCCCGTCTAGTGCGAACGTAGCGGAGGCGAGATGTAAAGCACCCGTCACACCTAGCCGATTTTAGGCCAAGACTGTCCGCGACCTAAGGGTCGTGGACAGTCTTTGTCTACGTCGCCGTGCATCATGGACCATCGCCAACCTAACAAACAGGTCGGGATTGGTCTTCACATACCCCCTCAAAAGTTCTACAAGCGTAAAGCACCCGTCACACCTAGCCGATTTTAGGCCAAGACTGTCCGCGACCTAAGGGTCGTGGACAGTCTTGGTCTACGTCGCCGCGCATCATGGGCCGTCGCCAACATAACAAACAGGTCGGGATGGGTCTTCACATACCCCCTCAAAAGTTCAACATGCACAACTTTGAAAATCAAGTCGGCGTGGAGTAAGGTCAAAAAATGGGACGTGAAGGGGACGGGAGGCTGATGGCGTGTAACGGCGCTTGACGGCGCTTGACGGGAAAAGGTAGGCATCAGTGCGGCGGCACACGGCGGCACACGGCACCATAAATGAGGTCTGCGTCAGGCGGCGTCACCATAACAACCTGCGGGGATCAGCGGCGGCTTGCGGTGACCCAACGATGCCCTAACGGTCAATATATAAATAAACGACATAATTAAATAATTAAATAATAAATATATTATCAATAACCATCAAAATATAAGATTAGGTATATTAATTACAGAAAAAATGAAAAATAACAACATTCAATACATAATTAAATTAATAATAAAAATAAAATAACAGAATTAACTGAAATAATCAGTTAATAATCAGCCGTCCATACTGAAGGGGTTGCCGTCCATCGGCACAGTAATGCATATTGACGCCGCCCTACCTCCTGTCGACGCCGTTCGTCGGGTCGTTGTCAACATGCTACGCCGCAGATCGGCACTCCAGCGGCGACCTAGGTCTCACCTTCAGTCCTGCATGGGCGCCGCTCTACCCCGTCAGGTCGCCGTCAGTCGGCGTGGCCATCCATACTGCGTCCCGTCCAAAACTCACCCCCCCAAATCCTTAAGCTCTCCGCCGAAGGTCGGCACTCCTGACCACGACTAAAGGTCGTGGTCAGTCTTGGCTCAAGTCGGCATGGTGTGACGCCTGCTTAACATTTGAAATCAAGTCGGCGTGGAGTGAGGTAAAAAAAATGGGACGGGAAGGGGACTGGAGTCTGATGGCGTGTGACGGCGCTTGACGGCGATTGACGACGCTTGACGGGAAACGGTAGGCGTCAGTGCGGCGGCACACGGCCCCATAAATGAGGTCTGCGTCAGGCGGCGTCACCATAGCAACCTGCGGGGATCAGCAGCGGCTTGCGGCGACCCAACGGTCCTGAATTATGTACTCCCGAGGGGGTGGTCGCCGTCAAACGGCGTCATAGGCGGCGATGGTTGGCGGCCTTCCCCTCCAAGCGGCGTAAAAACATACCGGGATCCCCGTTATGAGCCACCATGTGGGGATCCCCTCCCGTTACGGTGGCTGAAGGTATACTGATGAGCCCCACCCTTTGGTGTAGCTTTTGTATACCCCACCTTGAGTTCGGTCGCCGTCGTTCGGGGTCATGCGGGCCGGGGTCACCGTCCATACTGAAGGGGTCGCCGCTCATCGGCACAGTTGTTGTTGTTGTTTTTCCCCAAGCTGCCTGGCCGAACAGCCCCAAGGCCCCAAGCAAGGCCAAGGCCACAACCGAGCGCCCCCACAGAACCCTCCCCGCCGACCACAATAAAGCATGGGTGACCGAATCCACTCCACGGCGGGGAGCTGAGGAGGGTTCGGAAATGGAACCAAAGCCCCACCCAGGGCCCTGTGCCCCTCAGCAATTATGAAGAGAAAGTTGAGGGGCAAAGGAAAGATGTGACGCTTTGTCTTCCAATCTTGGTAGATTAGGAGGTCAATCCACGCAAGAGACGCCGTCACTTGAGATCTAGAAAATATATAAGTAAAAGGAACAGTCAGAGTTAGCTATGGGTATGGCAGAGATCGCTCAGTTCTCACTCTGATAGACCAGCCCATCACCACATGACTAGAACCCAATCCTCTCAGCATCAGCTAGGAAAGGCCCAAGAAAGCCGCCTTTGGCGGGGGGATAGCTCCCCTATTTCAACCCTTTTCGGGGTTGGGCACCCGCCCTCATCGGCACAGTAATGCATATTGACGCCGCCCTAACTCCTGTCGACGCCGTTCGTCGGGTCGTTGTCGACGCACTATGCCGCGGATCGGCACTCCAGCGGTGACCTAAAACTCACATTCAGTCCGGCATGGGCGCCGCTTTACCCCGTCAGGTCGCCGTCAGGTGGCGTGGCCATCCATACTGAGTCCCGTCCAAAAATCACCCCCCCCAATCCTTAATCTCTCCGCCGAAGGTCGGCACTCCTGACCACGACTCAAGGTCGTGGTCAGTCTTGGCTCAAGTCGGCATGGTGTGACGCCTGCTTAAGGCAGTGGGTGAGAATGGCACAGCCCCGCACTGCACCACTGTCGCGTTTCAAGGTCAAACCACCTCCACCACACCACACACATTCATCACTCCCCGCCGCTACACACTCACACACCCGCCGTCTTACGAGCGCCGCGGGAAACAAGGTTTTACCCATACACGGAAACACACCCCCTTATCTTATTCTCAACCTCAAACCCCTACAGTCACGGTAACTGATTATGTCGGATTAAAGTCCTCTATTACAAATATTCTTATGGACAAGGATATTGTAATTGAGCCACACTCCGCTAAAGTCGCTGTTGTATATGCTGATAATTTATGTGAAGATGTTAACTCACTAGTTTTACTTCCAGACACTAGAATGATTAAAGGCATACACGTCTCCCAAAGTTTACATGAAGTTAAACATACTAATTGTTTTATGACACTGTTAACTAATTTTACCAATGGCATGATAAAAATAATTGTGGGTACAGTTATTTGTGAAGCTGAAGTTATCCCCGGAATATTTGAGGAAATGAGTCCTATATCCATAAGTAACGTTAATATGAAAGCAATCACACCATCATTTTCTGATGAACGAATGAAAGAAATATTAAGTCAACTTAACCCAGTAGATTATCCCGAGGAAATCGCTCCTTTACACGAATTGTTAAATTAATTTCACTCCACTGTACACCTTAAAACTGACTCTATGGGATTTACAGATATCCTGGATCACCGTATAATTTTGAAAGATGTTAATCAAACACCTGTTTATCTGCCAATGTACCGTCTCTCTCATTCACAAAGAGAATTAACTAATACGCATGTGAAAGAATTATTGGAACAAGATGTAATACAGCCATCTCTGTCTTTATGGCGTAGTCCCCTATTTTTGGTTCCTAAGAAAAATAAGGGCGAATATAGAGTTGTCGTAGATTACAGGAAACTTAATTCTCTCACAGAAACTGAACATTTTCATATGCCTGCAATCCCTGAAATCTTAAATTCGTTAGGTACTGATAATAAAGTATTTAGTACTATGGATTTGTCGAGTGGTTTCCATCAGATTTATTTAGATGAAGATTCCCGTCAATACACCGCATTTAATTCCCCCTCTGGAACATATGAGTTCAAACGCTTACCACAGGGCCTTAAAAATTCACCGGCAGTATTTCAACGTCTCATGTCTAATATATTGGCAGGATTATTAGGTGATAACGTTTATGTATATATAGACGATATCATAATTTTTTTTTTTAAATATATCGGACCATGTTGAAGCACTGAGGAAAGATTTATCTAGGCTTAACGAAGCTGGTTTAAAGATTAAACTTAGTAAATGTAACTTTTTCAAGAAGAAACTAAACATTTTAGGACATGAACTAACCCCAGATGGTGTTAATACCACCCCTGATCTCACGAACGCTATCACAAATTTCCCAACACCCACTAACGTAAAACAATTGCGACAATTCCTTGGTATCAGTGGTTATTATAGGAGTTTCATTAGAAATTATGCAATCATGGCGAAACTCCTTTACGAACTGTTAAAGAAAGGTGTGGAATTTAATTGGAGTTATGAACAAGAGCAAAGTTTTAATAAATTAAAGAATAGCTTAACCACGAGACCAACACTTGCCTTCCCCTATACGGTCTAGACTCCATCACAGATTTCTTCATTCGTGCATCGACACATACATAATCAATCAATGACTTTCTTTCCACCACTGTCTTATTCTTCTTGAATTTGAAAATAATTTTTGTTTTTTGTTTGTGTATTTAGGGAATTATTGTGTACTAATAAATAAATCATGCTACAATTAACTTTATATATGCATTACAAAAAAAAACTTATGTATATTTTTTTGCCCACACTTTTCAGGTGACAGTCAACTAATGTACCCTTGGATGATGGGACTCGGTCAGTTCCAGGACTGTGGATCTCGGCCATGGATGAGCAAGGGCCTTCTTCGCCAGTTACACCAACCATCATAAAAGTGCAGGATCACAATCGAATATTGAGGTGAACCAAGCAGCCCTGGAGGGGTCAATCAGTGAAGCATTGACAAGTTCCATCGTCAAGAAGAAGTTAAAAATTGATAGATCATGTATCTAAGTAACATTTAAAAAATGCAATCTATCTATCTCTCTTTAGGCTGACGCCGCGATCCCCGAAGGGGTGGCCACTTCCATACTGACCACCCTATTTCTTGTTACTGCTTTCAGCGTTCCTATAACCCTCTTCCCCTGTTATACCCTCTTCCGCACTTCTTCATCCATAGTCCCATCTTTACTCAACACACTGCCCAGAAACTTAAAAGAGTTGACGATCTCCATAGCCTGACCGCTCAGCTTCACCTCACACTCTGTGACTTCACCCCTTTCGAAGACCATAACCTTGCTCTTCCCCGCATTTACCTTCAAATTCCATTTTTCGCACACTGTTCCAAACTCATTTACCGGACCCTGCAACTCCCATTCATTATCACTCATCGGAACTCTATCATCCGCAATCAGCAGTATAGGTAGCTTCCACTCAATTTCCTCCCTTTTCAGCGATACACCAACATCCACTGCTCTTGATATTATTTCTTTCATGACTCCATCCTTATATACAGTAAACAATTACGGGGACATCACACACCCCTGTTTCAAACCAACATTCAGGTCAAATAACTCGCTCTGCTCACTCTCCACACGTACTGCCGCCTTTGCACCCTCATACATGCTCTTCACTGCTTTCAGCCACTTGCCATCTACTCCGTCTAATCTAAGTACTTTCCACAAACCTTCTCTATCCACTCTGTCATAGGCCTTCTCCAAGTCCATAAAGGCAACATACACCTTTTGTTTCTTCTCCACAACACAATTCAGAGTAAAAATCTGATCTACACATCCTCTTCCCTTCCTGAAACCTCCCTGCTCGTCGCCTATCCATTTCTCCGTTCGCACTCTCACTCTCTCAATCACTACCCTACTGTATACCTTCCCTACTTTTTATTATTTTATTTTTTAAGAGACAATGAACGGAGGAAGGAAAAACACAGATAAAACAAAAATGTCCATGTGCCTAAAGTCATCCTCTATTCATAAAATGTTTGTAACAACTGGATTTAAAAATTTGTAGATTGTAAGTTTGTGGAAAGCAATTCGAAGGAAGTGAATTCCAAAGAGTAGTAGTTCTAGGGATAAATTAATTTTGATAAGCAGAAGTTCTGCATTGTGGAGGAGAAAGTGTAAATTCATGGGCGCTCTCAGCTGCCCTAGTTCTACGGGGAAAGATGTGGAGAGGCGGCACAATTGAAGCAAGTTCCTCGGAACAATTGCTGTGAAAATATCTGTAGAATAATGCAAGGGATGCAACGTTTCTTCGTATGGATAATGTAGGAAGGTCCTGTGTGATTGCAGGATTATTGATTAATCTAATAGCTATATTTTGAATTTTGTCCAACTGCCTCAATGCAACCACTCCACTTCCACTCCACAGAGGTGAACAGTAATCCATCTGAGAAAGCACATGACTTTTATATATTACGGCCAACTGCTCGTCAGTGAAGAATTCTCGAACTCTGTAGAGGAGTCCCAGTTTTTTAGAGGCATTCTTAGCAATGCTTCTAACATAATGTGTCCAGCTCAAGTTAGTAGTTAATGTTACACCGAGAATGTCAATACTAGGGGAAGTGGGAATATTTACATCATTAAAAAATATATGGGAGTCAGTGAGATTCTGTCGGTTAGAAAATTGAATGTACTTGGTTTTCTGTGCATTAAAGGAAACTAGATTCTTTTGTCCTTATTCATTAATTCTAGAAAGATCCTGGTTCAGAGAAATTGCAGTGTTTATTTTTGAATTTATAAGATCGGGTTGGGTGAAAGAATTGGTAAATGTGAAGGAACTGTGGAGTGTTGAGTCATCTGCGTAGGAATGTATTGGATTATGAGTGGTAGATATGAGATCATTGATATGAATGAGGAACAGAGTTGGGGCCAAAACTGATCCCTGGGGAACACCAGCATGTATTGAGTGAAATTGAGAATAAAGGCCATCTACCATTACACATATTTTCTGTTATGAAGATAAGAAGAAATTAGTGGAACTAATGATGCAAGGACGTAGTGTGACATCTTCGACAATAAGGATTGATGCCAGACTCTATCAAATGCCTTTGATATATCCAGTGCTATTGTATGTGTTTCACCATGTTGGTCTGTAGCTTGGTTGATTTGATGCGTAAGAAGGCAAAGAATGTCTGCAGTTGATCGACATCGTCTAAAACCATATTGCCTATCACTGATTAATTTATTATTCTCAAGATGCTTAATTATGTGATTACTTAATATAATTTCAAAGACTTTACCAAGAGTGGAAGTTATAGCTATTGGTCTGTAGTTTGATGGATCTGAAGAGGCACCTTTTTTAGGAACGGGATGGATGTTTTCTTCTTTCCAGGGCACTGGGAAGCATGAGGTATGAGTACACAGACGGACAAATGTTGTCAATACAGGAGCGCTCGCTCCTGTATTGGCAAGGAGCAATTCTTAAGTACTATTGGAGGAATTTCATCTGGACCAGGAGCCTTATCTACTGAGAGATTCTGCAAAATAGTTTTGACATGTCTGGTGTTGATCTTAAGTGAGGGAATTTCAGGCGAATTAAAATTAAGTACAGGGACATCTTGATTTATTTCATCTAAGGTTGAGTTGGTGGAGAAAATATCCGCAAGAAGGTTAGCTTTACCTCGTGGGTCACTTACAAGATTGTCAGTCGGAGATTTTAATGGTGGAATGGATGAAGCAGTAGTGAAGTTGGATTTGAATGAGTTAAGAGTAGACCAAAATATTTTGTTATCATTTGGATTATTTAGAGGTTTATTTGCCTGCTTGTGGAGAAAGTTTGATTTAGTTAGGTTTAACACAGTTTTGGCATGATTTCTGATGTTTCTAAAGTAATTAAAGGCTTCATGTGTTTTTGATCTTGTGTATGCATTGTAGGCTATTGCTTTTTGTTCAGTTACTCTAGCACTATTATGGTCAAACCATTTAGGTGAATTAGATCTTTTACTGTACTTTTGATGAGGAATAAAAGTTTCCATTCCAATTTTTACAAAATCTTGTATGTGGCTCAAGGTGGAGTGTGCTTCATTAGAAAAGAAAGAGGTCCAGGGAATATCAATAAAGAAACCTTGAAGACCATCCCAGTCTGCCCTATCATAATGCCATTTAGTCACCAAAACAGGTTCAGAATGAGAAGGTGTGGTAGGTGATAGACAGGTGGCCTGTATCAGACAGTGATCAGCAGATCCAAGCGGGGACCTCACTGTAACATCATAATTTTCTGAATTGGTTGTTAAAAATAAGTCCAGTAGGTGGGAATTATGATTAGGATTATCTGGTACACGGGTAGGTTGGTTGACTAGTTGAGTGAGATTAAATGAGTCTGCAAATAGCTCACATTCAAGACCAGCATCATCAGTCCTGGCTGAATGAGTGAGCCATTCAACATTATGGACATTAAAGTCACCCAACACAGTGATTTCAGAAGAAGCATTTAAGTTGAGGACACTGAGTTGTGAGGACAGAGAATCAAAAAGACTTTGCTCTGGAGGAGTATTTGGGGAACGGTAGATGCAACATAAAATTATGTATTTAAATTTACCAGCAGAAATTAATTTGTATATAGAATAATCAAAATAGGGACAATTGAAACTAGTAACCTCCTCCAGGGCAATTTCAGATTTTGCGAAGCAACATACACCTCCTTTAGGTCTGAAATTTTGGAGCAGTTGATAACCTGGAAAATTAAATCTGGACGTGTCAGATGTGGATGTTACTTGAGTCTCTGTCAAAAAAAGGAGAGTAGGGGATTCGGCTTGAAGAAATTGGTGTACATAATTGATCTTAGAGTGAAGTCCCCTTATATTGCTAAAGAAAAAGCTGCACCACGAGCAGCTTTGGGACGTTGCAATGCTCTTGACACAGTTGCATGATGACGACCGGGAGGGCCCTGTGTCAATGACCCAACCCTGCCGGGGGTGGATATCCGAGGGACCACCAGGTTTGCTATTAACAATTGTACTGCCATATTTATTAGGTAAAGGTGTAAGTTGTTACATGTATGATATGTAGTGGGAAGAGTAGTGTTTTATGGATAGAGGATAGCGATGTAGGGCAATGTCGTGAAGTTGGATGTGTATGTTATATAAAGAGGGTTTTCCTGATACCCCTGATGTGTGAGGCAGAAAGATATGTATCCAGCTACCAAGGCCTGGGAGAGAAAATGGAATTCAGGCTATCCCCTGAGTCTCCCGAAACCTTGGCGGTAGTACTTCCCTGGGCAGGGCTTCCTACCCCTACTACGCTTAGAAGACATATTCCTTGGTGGTTACCACATATTCCTCTTTCCCCTTTGCCCTTATATATAGGGGGACTATTACGCCAGTCTTCCAGTTATCGGGTGCACTCCCCTTCTCCCATGCTAGTTTGCACATTTTCCATACCCCTTCGATCACTATCTCACCAACGTAACTCAACATTTCTCCACACACTACATCTGTTCCTGGGGCTTTCCCCAACTTCACTCTTGGCATGGCTTCTCACACTTCTGACCTCCTGATCACCACCTCCTCCTCCCCTACTTCTCTTCTTCGCCCTCCCATACCATATCCCACTATGTTTGCTGGCTCTTCATTCCTTACATTTAGCAACTCATTGAAGTACTCCCTCCATCTTTCGACTCTCTCTTGCTTCTCGGCTAGCGTTCTCCCATTCTTATCTTTCACACCCTTACTGTTTCCCTTGCTACCTTCCCTAACTTGCTTGACTTCTGGTGATGGGCTGGTTTATCAGAGTGAGAGTTGAGCGTTCTCTGCCATACCCATAGCTTACTCTGATGCTCATTTTACTTAGATATTTTCTAGATCTCAAGTGACGGCGTCCCTTCCGTGGATTGACCTCTCAATCTACCAAGATTGGAGGCCAAAGTGTCACATTTTTCCCTTGCCCCTCAACTTTCTCTTCATAATTGCTGAGGGGCACAAGGCCCTGGGTGGGGCTTTGATTTCCCGGGCGTTTCCGCACCCTCCTCAGCTCCCAGCCCTTAAACACCTTGCTCATCTCTTCCACTTCCTCTATAACTTCCAGGTCGAACCCACCTAGTCGTCTTTCTACTGCTCGCCTGTACTCTTCCCTGATTTCCTCCACCTGTAACCTCTCCACCCTCCTCACCATTCCACCTTCCTCTCGCCTCCCTCCAGCTCTCCTCACCCACTTCTTTTGTATCCTAACCTTAGCTACTACTACATAATGATCAGACAGACCCCCTCCAATACCCCTATACACCCTAGCAATCATTGCCGATTCAAAAAAATCCCACTATATATGATGATGCGAGGCATTTATCGGGTGTCTTAATCCGAAAAGATACAGGGGGACGGGTTATTGATCGGAATGTAATGAAACTCTACCTAACAAGGAAGAAATCGGTTTATGGTAAATGCACAATGGCTGAAATACAACGACAGTACTAATCAAGTCGGGAGGATAACAAAAATACACAAAACAATTAAATTTGGTGTTGGAACCCAGCAAACTAAACACAAATATTAGTATTTAATGGGGTAGCGGGCAAATTGTTTGAGGTCTTGTCTTTGGATGTCTTTGGATGTGTTCGCCGCTCTTCTAGCGGCACCAAGGAGCGCAACGCCCCTCGCTATGGGTGGTGATTTGGTGCAGTAGACTGTTTGAAGCGACAGCTCGCTCCCTTGCGAGGATGGGCTCGTCTGGCACTTTTTGCAGTTCGACATCTAGGGCTCTCTTGAAGTTGTCTAACGAGATGTCCCTCATGTCTCTTACTCGCCGTGGGAGTTTGTTGAAGAGACGTGGGCCTCTGTGTGATAACCAGCCCTCTCGCAGAGCCCATAGCACCCCTGTTATTCATCCGGGGGATTTTGCATTCCCAGCCTCTCCTATCACTGAATTTCATGACTATCGGAGTATGTAGGTTTGGTACTGAACCCTCTGCGATTTTCCACGTGTATATTATTAGGTAATGTTCTCTTCTACGTTCCAGTGAGTACAGATTCAGTACTCTTAAACGCTCCCAATAGTGTAGATGTTTTATCGAACTTATATGCGAAGTGAAATTTCTTTGTACACTCTCTACGTCATTTATTTCACATGCTTTGTATGGGGATGTTAATACGCTACAGTATTCAAGCCGCGGTAGCACTAGAGATTTGAAGAGCGTTATCATAGGCAATTCACCGCGTGTTTTAAAAGTACGCAGAATCCAACCCGTTAGACGTTTCACAACTGCCACTTTGACCTGGTTATGTACTTTGAAACCCATATTTTCAGACATTAATACCCCAAGGTCTTTCACACTGTCTTTCCGTTCTATTATGTGGTTAGATTCTGTTAAGTAATTTGTAATTTCTTTAACACCATTATTATCTCCGTACCGTATTAATTGGATTTTTTCCTCATTGAATTGCATGAGGTAAATTCCTTGAGGTAAGGTTGGAATTTGAATGCAATAACATTTTTCACCTCTCTGACCCTATTTCAATTAATTATTTGTACATTTTGCCAAAGAAGAATAATAAAAATAATAATACAATTGTACTAGACGATTCTTTGTTATTGTAACTTTGCACATAGATGTATTTATTTATAGGAAAAACCACATCCTATCCAGTATTTCACTTGCCGGAGTTGAAGTCTTTATGCACAATGTTCCTTAAGTGATTGAGGCTGGGTTACATGTGTATATTTGAGTATAATATGCATGTTACATGCCCCCTGTTACAAAATGTTGTTCCACCAACATCCTAATAGTAAAGACGAAAATATATATTCAAATGGTTCCTTTATAAGAGATTATTTATAAGGATTAGAGTAAATAATTATCAATAATTGAAAAAGAATGAAACTAAATTCAGATAGAGTACAAGAATTTCATATGACGTGTAAGTGAGTTGTATTTGTAATAGGGACATCTTATATCTATATTTCCTCTCCAATGAATCGCGGGAGCCCGGATTCGAGGAATTATTTATATAGATTCCCGGTGTAGGACAGGTTTATTTTGTTTCCAACAAATAGGATATCATAGGGCAAATTAAAGAAAAGAAAGTCAAACACTTTCTGGAGTTACGTTAATATAGGGATTCTTGCTATCTGAGTATAACAGTTTCTGGAGTTACGTTAATATAGGGATTCTTGCTATCTGAGTATAACAGTTTCTGGAGTTATGTTAATATAGGGATTCTTGCTATCTGAGTATAACAGTTTCTGGAGTTACGTTAATATAGGGATTCTTGCTATCTGAGTATAACAGTTTCTGGAGTTACGTTAATATAGGGATTCTTGCTATCAGAGTATAACAGTTTCTGGAGTTACGTTAATATAGGGATTCTTGCTATCTGAGTATAACAGTTTCTGGAGTTACGTTAATATAGGGATTCTTGCTATATGAGTATAACAGTTTCTGGAGTTACGTTAATATAGGGATTCTTGCTATATGAGTATAACAGTTTCTGGAGTTACGTTAATATAGGGATTCTTGCTATCTGAGTATAACAGTTTCTGGAGTTACGTTAATATAGGGATTCTTGCTATCTGAGTATAACAGTTTCTGGAGTTACGTTAATATAGGGATTCTTGCTATCTGAGTATAACAGTTTCTGGAGTTACGTTAATATAGGGATTCTTGCTATCTGAGTATAACAGTTTCTGGAGTTACGTTAATATAGGGATTCTTGCTATCTGAGTATAACAGTTTCTGGAGTTACGTTAATATAGGGATTCTTGCTATCTGAGTATAACAGTTTCTGGAGTTACGTTAATATAGGGATTCTTGCTATCTGAGTATAACAGTTTTTGAGTTACGTTAATATAGGGATTCTTGCTATCTGAGTATAACAGTTTCTGGAGTTACGTTAATATAGGGATTCTTGCTATCTGAGTATAACAGTTTCTGGAGTTACGTTAATATAGGGATTCTTGCTATCTGAGTATAACAGTTTCTGGAGTTACGTTAATATAGGGATTCTTGCTATCTGAGTATAACAGTTTCTGGAGTTACGTTAATATAGGGATTCTTGCTATCTGAGTATAACAGTTTCTGGAGTTACGTTAATATAGGGATTCTTGCTATCTGAGTATAACAGTTTCTGGAGTTACGTTAATATAGGGATTCTTGCTATCTGAGTATAGATTCTTCAAATTACTGTGATGTAATTCATGTGATTGAGAAACGTGAGTCGTGCATGTTATTCTCCTGATAGAGAAAACGCTTGGTATCAGAGACTCAGAGTAAAGAGTAAAAGAGTTTATAACATGGGTATATATGGATAATACAAATAATAAATACATAATACAGCCATAACTTGGTGTATTTTTTTCTTTATTTTTATTCTCCTCTTTTCTCCTTCGACTCGTTTTCTCCGCTGATTGACCCTGAAGGTTCAGCGATCACGTCCTTCTGCATCAAGCTTTTCAGATTTGCTCACAGCTTGTAGCAGGCACCAAGTTTGAGGGCGGTAGTAGGACAGGTCAGCTGGGAGGTGTCTAACAGTCTTCCTGTGAACATCAAATTTTTGGCAGTATGATGTGTGTAAAAAAGTGTTGGTGTCTGTAGTTAAAAGTTTGGTGTCGTGTAGTTAGCTAATAAATATCCAAGTAATATAATTAAATTGACTTTAGATGGTGTACCGGTAGTATATATTTACCTAGCTAATATGGACAGTAATCAATTTTAGACTGTAAATAATAAAGTTCAATAAAATTATCCATATATGAATATTGGCAAACATAAAGGATTAATATTATTGAGTGTAGGCCTATAGGCCTACGGCTATCAGATATATTCGTTTGGCACTTATGAATATCTGCGGAGTTGCCGTTAACATTTGCGTAAGCGATCGCATGTGTCACAATTATAGCTACTTTACATCGCAATATAAGGGGTAGGCTTTATAATTGTCGTTAAGCTACTAAACTTGTATATCTGTATGAGTTGAACATACATAGAATAATTAAACACTCGTCACGTATAACTAAATGAATTCATATAACGGATATCAAATTTTGGATCCAAGACATACATTATACACACTCATAAGTAATTGTGAATTTGAGAGTTCCAGTTTAGAGCAAAAATAGGGAGTTAGGGAGTTAGATGCAAAAATGGTCTGAAGTTAACTTTCTGAACATCTGTGTAACCAATATTTAATCCACATCAATATTATTGAAACCTCTAGCATTGAGATTTTATTGGTGGGTCCTATTTTTATAGGAACTTATTGGTGCGTCATTTTTCACAACCTGTGTGTATGATTTTGTTTTCATTTGGTTAATTAAACACAGTTAAACACAAATGGATCCGTAGTTATAAATGTTTATACATCGCAATGTATGGTTCAGGTTTTATTATTAATTAAGTGGTGAGTTTCTAATGAATATTACCTTTGTAACATCAAAAGGGTGTACAACCGTGTAGGCCAATTTCAATTTCACATTTTGGGTAAATGAGAAATTGTTCATTTGATAACATGTATGAGAGTGTTAAAATTTGGTTGTCAAATACAGTTAAACACAAATGAAGGTATAATTATAATAATTGATTGGGATCAATAGTTTCAAAAATTACCATCAATACACATTGAACACATGTTCTCATGTTCGGTGAATGTAGTAGTGGAGCAGATAACTGCAAATTTCAGGAGAATCGTTCATATGTTGATGCAAGCATGAAATTTGGTACATGTACCCTTCAAGGTCCATTCTTCTCAGAAATACCGCTGGCCACGCGAAAATCCAAGATGGCGGTCATTTTTCAAGATGGCTGCCGTGCCTGACCATATATTGCTTATTGCTTACTTTTTTTTTTAATTATTACCTGGTGAACATTTTAAGAGAAAACTGTTTCTTGCTAACCAGATTAATGAGAAGCACTGTTTTAATCATTGTCATAGTCTATAATTGGAATTTTAGAATGGCATCCAAGATGGCGTCCATTAATTTCATATGTTCATATCTAAGCAACTACTGAACATATATACATGATTTTTGGTGTGCACATACATTCTTTGGGTCAGATAATACAATGGAGCCATTTTCACATTTGTTAGTAAGGACTGAGGCAGTGATGAGATCTTGCAAATATAATAGAGTGATGTCAACACACAACCAGGGCACACTGGTAACATCGCTGCTGTGCAACTCAGCATGGGGTTCAGTGTCAGCTTATTTTACTGTACTATACTATAAGTTGTAGTGTAGTTTAATTTAGTGTCCCAAATTCTTTCTAACAGCCCCATATCAATTAGCTACTAGACAGTAGTTGGTAGTTAGTAGATAGAGTTAGATAGCCGCACCTGAATTGACAGGGTGTGCCAGCGCGGGAGAGCCGAGCCAAGGGTAAGGGGGCTATACATGACTTGCTCATGTACTTACCTGGATGGTGTACAGATCACACGGGACTTAAATGGCACTGGATGAATGATCGAGCTAGGTGTAGGTCACCCGAACCTAGTTGTATCCCATAAAGTAATGTGTGTGTAATTTCGTTAAGGTGGTAAAAGGATAAACCCTCGGCCTTAATCAGAAAGCAAAATGGCAGATTCAAAATCCATTTTTCCCATAAGACAAACTGACTGGTCAAAATTTGTCTTTGCCAGAAAGACAAAATAGGTGAAGATTTAACATCACCTAGAACCCATTATTCCCTTGAACATGACGGTTATGCCATGCTGGCTACCAACATACCGATGTTTCATGAAATCTAGGAAATGCCATTGATCGTGGATCCAACAAGGTTTGATGAAGGTGACGGCATAGATGCCACTTTGAGAAGAAATCAGGCAACAAAAACAAACTGAGGAACAAAACTGACTTCTTCAGGCAAGAATCTGCTCCTATTAAGCACTCAAAGCAGAAGCTTCTGAAGGAGGACTACAAGCTCTTCTCAAAGCTGTTCATCTCCTGTCAGAGCAGACAGTGTGATCTGCAGGAGTTCTTCCAGCATGAGAATCAGGCATTCCCAGCTGCACTGAGTGAGGGTGGAAGGCTGTACACTTGCCAGAAGTCTCAACTGACCTCTATCTTGGAGACTCATGTTACATCAACAGACGAAGAACCAGAGACCGATGTCCTGATTGTAGATGGGTCTGCTTTGGTCCATGTCTTGCCACCAAAGAGAGGAAAGACCTTTGAGGGCTATGCAACTCTGGACTTCCTGCCATTTATTCACAGCTATGCTACGAAGTACAAGACAACACATCTTGTCTTTGATGTGTACAACCCAACCCATCCAGCCTCAAAGCCGAGACCAGGTCTCAACGTGGCCAGGGAGGAAGACGCAAGGTGACAAACAAGAACAGCATTCCATCCAATTGGCGTAACTTCCTTAGGCATAATGACAACAAGACGGAGTTGTTCCAGTTCCTGGCAGACAGGGTTGCCCAAATGTCTGCACCAAACTTGGTAATTGTCACAAAGGGATCTGCAGTCCTCAGCACTCATAAAACTGGTCTTCAAGGACTGGACAAGTGCTCTCATGAGGAAGCTGACAGCCGCATCTTTGTGCATGCCAAATATGTTACAGAACATGGGAGCAAAGCCGTCATGGTCAAGGCAAATGATACAGATGTTGTGGTCATTGCAGTGAGTGCCTTTCCAGCCCTTCAGAGTTTGGGGCTAGAGCAGTTATGGGTGGCATTTGGTCATGGTCAAAGCCGGCGCTGGATCAGTGTGCCTGGCCTGTATCGCTGTATGGGGAAGGAGAAGGCTAAAGGCATGTTATTCTTTCATGCCTTCACAGGGTGTGACACTGTTTCAGCCTTCCGTAACAAGGGAAAGAAAACTGCCTGGCAGACATGGGATGTTTGTCCAGAGGCCTCCCCTGTCTTCTCCAAGCTGAGCCAGAACCCTCTTACAGTGGAAGATGGTGACCTGGAGATACTGGAGAGATTTGTCATACTGATGTATGACAGGTCCAGCACTGCTACCACTGTGGATGAGGCCAGGCTTGACATGTTTGCCAGAAAACAGAGGCCTTATGAGGCCATTCCACCAACAAGAGCAGCTCTGCTTCAGCACACTAGACGAGCTGCCTTCCAGGCTGGTTGTGTTTGGGTCCAAGCAACCCAGTGTCAACCAGAAGCAGAGAGTCCTGCTGACTGGGGATGGCAGAAGGTTGGTGAAGAATGGCACGTCTTCTGGACAGCCAACTCCCCCATAGCCAAGAGTTGCAAACAGTGACCAAATGTGGCTGTAAATCAGACTGTCGTGGCAGGTGCAAGTGCTACAGGCTGGGTCTCTCCTGTACAGCTCTGTGCACTTGCAAATGTGAGGTGTGAGTCTTTGATTCTATGGTATTTTTACTAATGTTATTTGTACTCAATGGATATGTATAAATGGTGTGAATTAGGCCGTTTCCTACGATATAATCTTCCTTCACTTTGTCTAGTTATTTATGACCCTGATGAGTTAATAATGTGACAAGTCTTTCTAATTCTCTGACCTCAAAAATGTAGGATTAGATGACAAAATCATTTGTCTAGCTCTACTAATAGCCAAGATATCACAAAATTTGTCTTTAAACCCAGAAGGCCGATACACTACTCAAATAGCATGGCTTTAAATAGCCTTTAAATAGCCTGCTGATGGCTGCTATTTACTTGTATGACGTCACTGTACTTTTGCGGTAATTTTCACCGAGTTCCAATATCACCGAAACTACTGTGATGTCAACACAATGGGTTTAAGGAAATCTCACTATGGCAAAGGTGCGTAAACACGGAAAATCACGGAAAAGTTACCTCACGAAAACAAGCAATATCTCAGTAACTACTGGGCCTATGGAGCTTTTTTACGAGACAAAAGCTGAAAGTGACCTCTCTCACGTGGTTTATGACTCATTTCTCTATCTTTATTCTTTGATTAGCTATTAAGCCATACACACTACCGAAAATCGCCAAACAAATCCGGCCTCCTCGGGTTAATGGTGGCCATCTTGGACGCCATCTTAGTTAAAGTCTAATATGCAACTGCTTTGGACAAAATTACCTTCACTTACCACGTTAGAGCCAAAAAAAAAAATGGATTGGACAGTATTCATGTCTTTTTTCTTTTAATTAACTGACCCATAACAGTAGGGCTCAGTCAGATGTGTCGGCCATCTTGAAAAATGGTCGCCATATTGAATTTTTGCGTGGCCAGCGGTATGTGCTTTGAAAGTGAGCTTTGAAGAATACCTGTACCAAATTTCATGCTTGCATCACCATTTGAACGATTGTTTCACTTATCTGCTTCACTATAGTAAATTATTCAAAAACTAATCCCTTGGGTTTAGATGAATTTGAGTAATTAAAATACTGGTGTTAAATAGTTTATAAATCAAGAGTAATTTTTAAGAGTTTGAGTAAAGAGTTAGACGTGTTTCGAGTATAGAATTGACTGTTGGAATGTTAATCTAATTATATATAGCTATTCTAGCAGATGTGTAGTGAGTGTCTGTGTGTGTGAATTGGAGAAATTAGATATCCAAAACAATATGGATAGAAGAGGTTGGATTAATGTAGTATTAATTACTCAAAACACCTAGGGTGAGGTGAGAAAGGTTACATTTTAATTTCCCTCACTGCGTAGTGTCATGATTAGGCGTTGGAGTGAGTTTGGAATTACTTTGAATTCTGTCCTACGTTTGTGGTATTTAACCTGGTGTATAGAACTGTTTTTCTGGGTACTCCGTACACATTCCACATTATCTCCTTGTAAACCCCCAATGAGAACTTGATCCATGTGTGGTAGGATAATAAGTTTCTAGCTTCTAAACCTAGAAGCATGTCGGTGTTTGTTGGGAGTTTCGAAATTACATAGAAAGGCAGATTAGCTATGTGCACTTCTGTAAATTCTACTGAAAGGGTAATCTTAGCTAAGGTTTCTAGGTGGTTTCCACTCACAGACATAATCTCGATATCTGGGTAAGATTCTTCGAGGTTCAAGTCCTTCAAGCTTTTAAATTTAGCAAGGCTTATAAGGTTTACTGGAGAGTCTGTGTCGAGGGATAGTTCTATATCATGAGTACCACACCTAGCAGGTAACATGAGTGTGTTTTCATTAACACTGTAAATTGTGACAGTTTTACGTTTGGGTGTTTGGCAGGATGCATGTTTTAGCTCAGGCAAAGCAAAGGCCATTTTCTCACCAACAGTAATAATTGTGGGAGTTGGTGGATGTGGGAGGAGTGGGCGTGCTAGCGCAGTGGCTATGTAGTGATATGAAAGAGAAAGTCAGCTGGTGTTGTCTGACGTTCGTTTCGTTAGGGGGATGCATATAGGGGAGGAGGGGTATAGAGTGCGGAAGGTCAATGTAGTAAGAGGATGAGGGGGTGTGTTGCGGTATGATATTTTGGTAGTGAGATAGCGTGTATGTGTGTGTGTTCACTTATTTTCACTGTGGTGTGTTTTTAAATTAATGATAATACATCATGCATACCTGTTGTATTTTGTTACATCAAATGAAGCGTCGATATGTGCAGAGATGTGGTGTGTAGTGATGTGTCGTCGTACATCAGGCAGGCCAGGGCGTTGTTGTGTCTGCGGGCTGTTGAAGGCGTCTTGATGTCTGGCAGGTTCTATTCACTTTGACTGGGTGTTTTCTTGTTTGCTTGTTAGTTTGCAGGTAGCTTGGAGTGGTGAGTAGTGATGATGATGGGGTAGAGATGGTAGGCGGGCTGATGTAGCCTACATGAACTTGCTGTAGACTTGTAGTGATGAAACAGGCAGATATACACAGGAACTGTCTGTAGCCTTGAAGGTGACGACGGGCGGATGTAGTTTGTAAACAGGAAGTGATGTGTTGAGGTAGGCAGGAAGCTGGTTGGGGCGATGAGTAGACAAGGTAGTGCTGAAGATTGGGTGAAGATTTGCTTGATTGTAGGTCGATTGTTTGAGTATTGGAGTCAGGTAGGGCCAAGTGTTAGTTATGATTCCAAGTGTATGTTCTTTTAATGCAAGGTCGCCATGTAGAAGACCATGAATCGTATGGTATTCTCGTGCAATATTACATTGAATATTATATATAAAGGGGGTAAAGATCACTCGATTGTGTTATAAATTATATTGAGTTATAGAGTACAGTTTTATAATACTTAGTTGTTAAGGTATTAGTATTGAGCTTAGGGTAAAAGGGGTTTGATCTAAGTCTCTTGGTGATGCTTAGCAAGTGTGGCAATATGTGGCAATAAGTGCTTAAGTGGCGTATGGCAGTGTCTAGCTGTAGCCAAGATGAGAGACGGGAGTAGCTGGGATGTGTGTTCTTCTCTGATTGAGATCCCAAGGTAGATTGAGTTCTCTGTGTCAGTGCGTATAGAAGAGTGAGCCCTTAAACTACCGTTTCCGGTATATATAAGGCGTTTTTGCTGACACACCTTTCACTAGGTGGGTCAATTGCTGATTCGAGTTGTGTATTGCTTACATCCTGTGTTGTCATTTGTATTGCTTACTGTGAAAAAAGGCGAAAGTATTGAGTCATTTGAACAACATGATGGAGCTTGTTGCAGGGACTTCAGGTGTAGAAAGTGGGCAGTCCGCAGATGCACCAGCGGTTATGTTGTCTGCAGATTCCCTACTGGCACTCAGCTACCACAATAAGCAACTGGCTGCTCAAAAACGTATTACCGTTGAAACTAAGAAGCGCAGACGACTGGAAAGAAGGCAAAATAAATTGAATGAAGTTGCCTCGAAAAGACAAGAGAGACTACACAAAAAGGATCAGAAATTACAGTTAAAGCTCGAGGCCGCCAATGTTCGTAAAAAGAAACGGCAGGCAAAGCTAGCAGAAAATGATTCTACCGTAAAAACCCAAAGAACTCAAGAATTGAGAATCCTGAAGAGCTCAAAGCAGTGCCTACCACCAATAATGAACACTTTGGGTGGCATAACCGATGAAGAAAGGATACCCCAGACTTCTGAAGGAAATCGAGAAGCGAGACGAAAACCAACGGAAGGAACAAGGGAAGCGGGACGAAAACTTGCTGAAAGAATTTGCAATAATGATACAGGGAGCGCCACCTAGAAAAAAAGCAAAACTATTAGAATAAATACTAATAAGACAAACAGTTCTTTTATTTCACCGTTTTATGTGCAAATACACCGCCGGAGGCGTTCCACCGGAGGCCAAGCCCCGGAGGGCGAAGCCCGGGCTTGTTATAATACATATATATATAGAGAGATATATATCAGTCATCTTCTAGAATATTGATGGAACATAGGGTGACATAATAAGTGATTGAGGCTGGGTTACATGTGTATATTTGAGTATAATATGCATGTTACACAGGTTAGTAAGGCACGTAAGGCACTATATGAATAGCCTATTCTCTTAATAAGAAATTCAGGTTAGTAAGGCACTATATGGAGAGCCTATTCTCTTACTAAGAACGAAGTGGCTACGGGACACCTCCGCCCTTCTGCCTCGTGTGTCCTGCCCAGATACGAGTCACAGCCATCGCCGCGCTATACGACTACGGGACACCACAGTGAGGCTGGGCTATGGGACACCACTGGTCATAGGAGCACCCTGCACCGTCTAGAGCTCTGCTTCTCCTGTGTGCTCCGCCCTTCTGCCTCGTGTGTCCTGCCCAGATACGAGTCACAATTCTGCCTCGTGTGTCCTGCCCAGATACGAGTCACAGCCATCGCTGTGCTATACGACGCATTATACGAAGCATGACCTAGGCTATACGACGCATTATACGAAGCATGACAGAGAGAGAGAGAGAGAGAGAGAGTTACACACTCACTCTCTCTGAGTCAAAGATTTTTTAGCTAACGTCTTGCCATAATCATCAGCAATGAGTGCGCTCACTCTGTCCTGTTAAAGACATCGAGTTGTCAATTATTTGTCCACGACATCTTTCACCCACAAAAATTTAGGAGAGAAACTACCTGGCCGGGCTGCTCTACCTAGAGAGAGACTACCTGGCCGGGCTGCTCCACACAGAGAGAGCGACTACACGGTCGGGTTGCTGCGGCGTCGCCGCTGTACGGGTCCCTGTCGTGATTTTCACACACAAAGCTTTAGGCGATCTTCTGCTGTCCAACGTGAGTTGATGGAACTTGTGTTGGTGGTGAACATTTTTTCAGGAGGGTCTAAATTTTTGTGGGTGAAAGATGTCGTGGGGAAAATTACAAGCCATCTTTTTTTCGAGAAAGCTACTTAAAATAATATGAGGGCGGTGTACAAATAAAAACTGTTTAGAATTTATATTTTATTATTATATCGTTTTTGGGGGTTATATATTGGTTGTTTGCTATGTAGTCACCTATATCTCCCACTTTCTTAACTTTAGGATCGAGTGACCTAAATCTTACTAAAAAATTCAGGTTAGTAAGGCACGTAAGGCATTATATGGATATACTAAGAACGAAGTGGCTACGGGACTACGAAGCATGACAGAGAGAGAGAGAAAGAGTGTGTAACTCTCTCTCTCTCTCTCACACACACACACACACACTGTGTCTGTCTGTCTCTCTCTCTCTCTCTCTCTCGTCCCGCTTCTCTTGTTCCTTCCGTTGGTTTTCGTCACGCTTCTCGATTTCCTTCAGAAGGAGTTCGTCTCTCTTCTCTTGTTCCCTTCGATGGGTTTCCCAGCTTTCTTCAAATGACTTCCGTAACTGCTCACACTCTTCGAGTTGCTCGTCCATCTTCTCTACCGCCATATCGAAATCCTCGACGGATATCTTCTGTACTGCCTTCATGTCTTCTGGAGGGAATTGGGTCTCAACTTCAGCGTCACACTGTCCTAAATCTATATACTTTCGCTGGAGCTCAATGTCTTCTTCTTGAATTATGATTCCGGTGTCTATCAACCTCGAATATTCGTCAGCTAACGTCTCTTGTTCCAAAAACACGTCAGAGTATACGACGTTACTCTAACACACATGGTCCCTTTTCCTTCTTCTGGATAAAAATACTCAGCGCATGCCAACTTGTGACCTGAGAGCAGGCAACATATAATTGCCCATGAGAGAAGCACCGTGTGTGGTAGAGGTAAAGGCCGCAATGTTGGATGGTCTGGCCCTGCGCCTTATTAATTGTCATTGCAAAACTTAGCTTTACAGAGAATTGGAACCTGGAAAATGCCACCGGGGAATCGTTGGCCACCAACTTTACCCTGGGAATGCAAACCTGCTCGCCATCGTAAGTGCCACCCAGAACCCTACCAACAATGATGGTCTTCTTCAGGTTGTTAACGATAATTCGTGTACCGTTACAGACTCTGGGTGGGGATAGATTCCGTATTACCATTACCACGGCACCCACTTTCAGCTTGAGTTGGTGTTCTGGTAACGAAGAAGGGTTTAGTTCATTGAGCGTGGAAACCTGATACTCCACATTGTCTTCCGAATTCAGTTTGTCTTCACTCAGATGAATCTTCTCCTCCTCTGGCAGCATATCTAAGATCATAATGTTGATTTCGGAAACATCAACGTTGAGAGGCGATATGATGGTACGACCGGCAAAATAGCGATGATCCCCAATGTGATCGGCGATATCAGGGTAAACATTCTCGATGAACTCTGTCTGGGTATGATAGAGAACGCCAAAGTTTTGGGGATAACGAAATGTGGAGAGCTGCTCTGACCTATCTGTAGTAGCCGGCTGGCAAAGGTCATGTCTTTCCAGTATGCCCATCCTGTGATAAATTTGCCCCTTGATCTTGTAACACATTGCGGATTCTGACATATTCTCGAGCTTTCCTGATGTGGCAAAAGACGTGAAGCAGAAGGTTAAAGAAATCGTGTTGTCAATTATTTGTCCACGACATCTTTCACCCACAAAAATTTAGGAGAGAAGAACTACCTGGCCGGGCTGCTCCACCCAGAGAGAGACTACCTGGTCGGGCTACTCCACCCAGAGAGAGCGACTATCTGGCCGGGTTGCTCTACCCAGAGAGAGACTACCTGGTCGGGCTGCTCCACCTAGAGAGAGCGACTACCTGGCCGGGCTGCTCCACCTAGAGAGAGCGACTATACCTGGTCGGGCTGCTCCACCCAGAGAGAGTGACTACCTGGCCGGGCTGCTCCACCTAGAGAGAGCGACTACCTGGTCGGGCTGCTCCACCCAGAGAGAGCGACTACCTGGTCACGCTGCTCCACCCAGAGAGAGAGCGACTACCTGGCCGGGTTGCTGCGGCGTCGCCGCTGTACGGGTCCCTGTCGTGATTTTCACACACAAAGCTTTAGGCGATCTTCTGCTGTCCAACGTGAGTTGATGGAACTTGAGTTGGTGGTGAACCTTTTTTCAGGAGGGTCTAAATTTTTGTGGGTGAAAGATGTCGTGGAAATATTACAAGCCATCTTTTTTTTCGAGAAAGCTACTTAAAATAATATGAGGGTGGTGTACAAATATTTTTTTTTTTTAGAATTTATATTTTATTATTATATCCTTTTTGGGGGTTATATATTGGTTGTTTGCTATGTAGTCACCTATATCTCCCACTTTCTTAACTTTAGGATCGAGTGACCTAAATCTTACTAAAAAATTCAGGTTAGTAAGGCACGTAAGTCACTATATGAATAGCCTATTCTCTTACTAAAGTAATTCAGGTTA
Organism: Paralithodes platypus; assembly: GCA_032716605.1. Taxonomy (NCBI): domain Eukaryota; kingdom Metazoa; phylum Arthropoda; class Malacostraca; order Decapoda; family Lithodidae; genus Paralithodes; species Paralithodes platypus. The sequence continues at coordinate 47,577,215 of CM064566.1, forward strand.
GTAAGGCATTATATGGATAGTAGGGTGGCCCTTATTTTCGAAAGTAAGAAATCCTAACCTCTCACCCCCTGGCTTTGTTCCATTCCTAATGAGACATATTGTGATCAAATTTTGTGATGATTGGAGCATATTTATTGGTAGTCCAGCAAAGTCTGTTTGGCTGTTTTTGTGCTGGTTGGCGGAACTTACCTGGCACGCTCCAAAACCCAGACACAGCAACAAGACTCCTTCAAGACTATCTCGACACATTACATGAATGGTGCACTACAAACAGACTCAATTTAGCCCCAGCTAAATCCACTGCAACCCTCCTCACAAGCTGGACAGGAGATCACGATTACGCCCCGGGACTCAACATAAACAACACACCCCTAATACACACACACACACACACAAAATCCTAGGAGTAACATAGGACACCCAAATGACATTCAAACAGCACACCACAAACACGAAAAAGAAACTGACACCCAGACTTAACGCCCTCAGATCACTTGCCCACACGAAATTTGGACACAACAAAGAAACCACCACCACAGTCTACAAACAATACATATGATCAGTTATGGAATACGCAAGCCCGGCCTGGGCTTCTAACCTAGCTGAAACACATCATAAGACCTTACAGACTATTCAAAATAAAGCCCTGAAAATCATCACAGGATGCACAGCTACTACACCCACAGATTACCTACATCAAGAAACCAAAGTCCTCAAAGTCAAAGATCATCTAGACATGAGAGGCACTCAATTCCTGGCAGCAGCCTCCACGAATCAACACCACCCACTACACTACATGGCAACACACCCACAGACACCAAGAAATATCAAAACAACACCCAGCACACGCTATCACACACAAATACTGTCTTCTCTCCCTCCCTGCCCACCCCAAACCAACTTCCGGAAGCACATCCATACTCATATCACTCGCCGTTCCATCCACTCACTCATAGACAACACGCAGCTGCAAGCACGACCTCCCGAAATCCATCCTTCTGAATCCTCCCTTCCTCGCGAGGACAGAGTCCACCTGGCCAGGCTGAGATGCGGACACCATCCAGCTCTTCTGAGCTATCAGAAGAGACTGGATGAATCCGTCGTCGAAACCTGCCCAGGCTGTAACACAGCACCCCATACCATTAAACACATCATAGAAGTCTGCATTTCACACAACCACTTACGCCAACAACACAATGTACACTCTTTGAGAGCTCTGTGGGAAAGCCCGACCGTGGCCATGAACCCCATATGGGTCGGAAAGGCCATGATCCCCGTTAGGGGGGAGCAACACATCATCAAAAAGCTGGAAGGTCAATTCCAAACCTGAAAAGACCTAAAACGCTTGAGGGATCGAAGGACACCAGGGCAGGTGAAGAAGGAGGAAGCTTTCCGGGACTCAATGGACGATCTCTTTGATATCGCTCACGCGGACGCCCTGTCTCTCATTGTCCTTCAAGAGGACAAGGATTTTTTCCTTGCTCAGCGAGAGAAGGGCCGTAGAGCCTTCATGGGGTCCGCGGACAACTCCCTGGCCTCCAAAAAACGGAGAGCTGCGGAGAAGAAAGAGGCTGAGGAAAGGCGTCGGGAGAAGGCCCGTGAAGAAATGAAGGCATCCACCTCAGCGGCCGTCTTTGCTTCTTCAAGCAGCAGTGCTGAAGGAGAGGACAGCAGCAGTGCTGAGGGAGAGGACAGCAGCCGTGCTCAGGAGGCAAAATCCTGCTCTCCACCCAAGCAGCCACGAAGAGCTACAAAAAACATAGTTTCACCATCTCTCGCAGCTGCACTGGATTGTACTCAGCTTTCCGACCGAAAAGCCACCATCGTGCTGACAGAAGCTGCAAAAAGCCTCGGCCATGACACTACGGACCTGGCCATCAACCGCACAACCATTGCCCGGTCTCGACGTCAAGCCAGGAGACGTTTCGCGGAATACCTCAAAAAGGACTTCCAAGCGGATGTCCCCTTCACTGTCCATTGGGATGGAAAACTCCTTCAAGCCCTGACAACCAAGGAGCATGTGGATCGTCTGCTTATCTTGATATCCGGAGTAGGAGTCAGCCAGCTCCTCGGCGTCTCTAAACTCCCTTCGGAGACCGGTGAAGCGCAAGCTCAAGCTGTTTTCCATGCTTTGGAGGAGTGGGGAGTGACCGAGAAAGTGGTCGCCATGTCTTTTGACACGGCCGCTGCAAACACGGGACATCGGACCGGTGCATGCGTCCTTCTGGAACAGAAGATCGGAAGGGATCTTCTTTGCTTGGCCTGCCGCCACCATGTCATGGAAGTCATCTTGGCTGCTGCTTTCGGAGCTGTGATGGGAGGAGGGACTTCCGGGCCCGAAAGGCGCTCCTATTCAAGAGGTTTCAAAGCCAGTGGGATTTAATCGACAAGGAAGCATTTCAACCTGGGACTACGGATGATGCGGTGAACGCGGCGATAACTCCAACTCATCGAGGTCCTCGGGCATATACCTCCTCGTGAAGTTCGATTCCGAGCTCCTGGTCCCATGCACCATGCACGATGGATGAGCAAGATCATTTACGCTTTCAAGGTTTGGATGTTCAAGAACCAATTCCGACTGACAAACCGTGAGGAGAAGGCTTTGAGGGATCTCTGCATCTTCGGAGCTCTTCTCTACGTCGAGGCATGGATCACCTCTCCTTCTTCAAGCTCCTAGGAGGGACTTGCACCTCATCAAGGCTCTCGTCGACTTCCCTAACCAAGAGATCAGCAAGGCTACATCAGAGAAGATTAAAAGGCACCTCTGGTACCTTGGAGAAGAAACTACAGTCCTGGCCCTTTTTGATGATGCCGTATCCGTTCGAACGAAGAAGGATATGGTCAAGGCAATGTCGGGAGAAATGGCAGAGAGAGACTATACCCGGCCGGGCTGCTCCACCTAGAGAGAGCGACTACCTGGCCGGTTTGCTCTACCCAGAGAGAGACTACCTGGTCGGGCTGCTCCACCTAGAGAGAGCGACTACCTGGTCGTGCTGCTCCACCTAGAGAGACCTAAAATTAATGGGAGTAACTGGTACTGTGGTGCTTCGTATAATTCGTCGTATAACTAGGTCATGCTTCGTATAATGTAAATCGGAAAATAAAATGGAATTTTTCATGTTTTTCTTTTATTTGTCCTAGTTTTTTACAATTGTATCGACAAATTTAGTGTTTGTACAAATCAAAACTGTTTAGAATCAGTGCAATACCACCAAGTGTAACTACACTTTTGTATATTGCTCTGCTTCGTTCCCCTTCTACACCCTATATATCGGTGTCGACTTTACATTTGTAGTTACTTAGAAATATCGCATATTTAATTTAGTCTGCCATACAATAATCGTTTTCTCTAACAACGCAATATAGAAAACGTCATTGCAGGAGTCTGGCACTATGGACCACCCTGCAACGTCTAGAGCTCCGCTTCTCCTGTGTGCTCCGCCCTTCTGCCTTGTGTTTTTTTATAAATAAAAACTGTCTAGAATTTATATTTTATTATATCCTTTTTGGGGGATATATATTGGTTGTTTGCTATCTAGTCACCTACAGTATATCCTCCACTTTCTTAACTTTAGGATCGAGTGTCCTAAATCTTACTACAAAAATCAGGTTAGTAAGGCACATAAAGCACTATATGAATAGCCTATTCTCTTTCTAAGAATTTCAGGTTAGTAAGGCACTCTTATAATTACCTCTCCATAATTAGTTTTCTGCCCACAGCTAACTCAAAGACAACTGCAGAGGTACTCTTAAAAGGTAATTTTAATGTATCTGTGACACAAATACACCATTTGATAGCTTTAGTGTCAATCTGGAAAAAACCTGGCCTGCTTTAGGTCTATAGGACATTGTGAATAGAGACTTCTTAGGGAACGTTATCTTGCAACAGGCCTGTCCGAGATACTAATGTTAGGGAACATTGTGATGACTAGTACATATTTCAGTTATCTGAAGATATAGCAGCTTGAGATTGTACGTAGTTTCTACAAAGGGCATTTTGCAATGGTTAACCTAAAAATATGTTTGGAATAATCATTAGAAAGTGGGGTTCTTGGTGGGGTGAGGTTAGGTTAGGTTCAAACACGTCACAGGAAGATAATTTTTGTTTGGCTCTGTCAGTGTTCACCAACATAATTATACTTAGGTTAACTAAATTGAATAGGTTACTAATAAATTATATCACACAAATATTCTCACAAAAGTATTGGCCAAAAATCAAAACTAGCCAAGTATTTGAGTTCAATATGAGAAAATACCCTTGTATACCCAAAATAGTTATATTTAACAGAGAAATACAGTTGTGAAGGGTCAAAACATGATTTCCCAAACAGGCCAGTTCCCTACGAATATTAAAATATTCCATTAGATGTCCATTTCCAGACATAGTGCTTTTACGACTATGAAGTTGAAAAGAACTCTGAAAGTAGCTTATATCATGTTATTTTCGTGAAGCTAAGAGTATAAACAGTACCGGAATAAAGCCAGCAAAAATCACCCATGACAAAATTATGTGCTGTCCCGGTTCCGGAGTGGATAAGTCTATTATAACTAGATACAAGCTACGGACAGAACCCCGCTCATTGTTGCCTATGGCGTCTGAAAAAAAGTGAGCGGGCATGATTGCATGGAAGCTTTTGATATATTATGGAATTTTATTACAGAAATGAATTTTGCAGTTCATTTTACCCCTTGTATCAGATTTGCAGGTTCGAACACTATCAGAAAATTGAGTTATATGGGATTGTTCATTTTCTTCCCTATGCAGTGGTGACTTTCAGTGGCCGCTCAGTTTGTGTTGAATCACTATTTGTACCATAAAAACACATTTATAATGAAACTGCCTCAAGGAAACTTGGGGGAAATGTAGTATATGGATCGACACACAACATATCCTATAATCAAGTTAAAAAGACCAATTTGAAGATGTTTTATGACCTCCCCAATATTTGGTGACTTGAGGCAATATCTGGGGGGGCAGACGGTCTTGTTGACCTAGTATACCCTTCATACATCCCGAGCTCCCCGGGTCCCTGTTTACGCTAGAGATGATTGCTAGCGCAGCTGATAGAGCCAGGGTGTCCACATATTCACCCCTGTTTTTGGTGTCCTACGACATCGGGAAGTGGGTTAAAAAATGGACGCAAGTTGGGCTCAGTAAGCAATCTGGCACTACAATGTTCCCTAAGAATTTTCAAACCCCCATAATTATGAACCCCTAGGAGGTGTCGAAACAGGTAATGGTGTTGTTTAGACCACCTGAGTAGGCAAAGATCTATACCCATGCAAAAGCTGAACAAGCCAGCTCAATTATTTGCCTAAGACGAATTGTCCTGTCTTGTAGAAGGGTGACCGTTCTCAACCCTCCAACTATCGTCCAATTGCTCTCACCTCTTGTATCTCTTAAAGTTTTTGAAACTATTCTTGCTTCCAAATTGCTTAAGCATTTCTCTTCTCATAATCTGCTTTCAGATCGCCAGTATGGCTTCCTTAAGGGTCGCTCTACTGGTGATCTTCTTTCATATCTTACTAACTCTTGGTCGTCCAACATTCGGGACTTCGGTGAGACTTTTTCTGTTGCACTAGACACATCGAAGGCCTTCGATAGAGTCTGGCACAAATCTTTAATTTCCAAACTGCCCTCCTTCGGTTTCTGTCCCTCCATCTGTGCCTTTGTCTCTAATTTCCTTTCTGGCCATTCCATAGCTGGGGTTGTGGACGGCCATCACTCATTTCCTCATCTTATCAACTCCGGTGTTCCTCAGGGTTCTGTCCTATCTCCTATTCTCTTTCTAATTTTCATAAATGATCTTCTCAACTGTACATCCAGTCCCATCCATTCATATGCAGATGACTCTACTTTACACCACTCGATTAGTTTTCCAGAATGCCCCAGTCGGCAATCCCGCAAAAGTAAACGTAATGAAGCCATAAAATGCTTATCTTTGGATCTAGCTACTATTTCCAATTGGGGTAGAGAAAACCTTGTTGCATTTAATGCATCCAAAACTCAATTTATCCATCTTACTACCCGTCAGGAACCTCCAGAGGACTATCCCTTATTCTTCAACAATACAAAAATCAACCCTTCATCTTCCCTCAATGTTCTCGGTGTCTCTTTTTCTTCTGCTCTCACTTGGAAAGACCATATTACCAGTCTCGCTAAGGCAGCCTCCCAGAAGCTGGGTGTGCTCAACCGCCTCAAGGGGTTCTTTACCCCTGCGCAGCTTCTTGCTCTGTACAGGGGCACAGTGCGTCCTTGTATTGAGTATTGTTCTCATCTGTGGGGAGGATCATCTCACACCGCACTCCTATATAAAGTAGAAAGGAAAGCCTTTCGTATCATTAACTCCCGTCCACTCACCAACTCTCTGCAATCTCTCTCTTCGCCGCAATGTTGCATCTCTCTCGCTATTCTATCGCTACTACAATAATCAGTGTTCCTCGGAGCTTTCCCAGTGTATACCACCTCCTCTACGTAGGGTACGTAGTAACCACCTTGCAACACAATCCCACCCCTACTCTGTGCAACTCTCCAACCCAAGAGTAAAACGTTATTCTCAGACTTTCTTCTATTCAACTGCTGAGCTCTGGAACTCTCTCCCAGAATCAGTCTTTCCCTCTTCCTATGACTTAAATTGCTTCAAACTCTGTGAGTCCAGGCATTTTAGCTCGAACGTCCCTTGATTTCGGCCCTGTCACTCTTTGAAATCTGGGGGAGGCACTCGCTGCAGGCAGTTATGTCTTTTATCTCCCTCATTCACATAGAAAAAAAAATCCACTCGGACATGGCAGCATGTATTCCATTTTCTTTCTCTCAGTCTAATGCAAAAAGATCTTGGTTTACTCACGCTTGTTCTACTGCTGTCCACAATAAGGAGGAAGCATTCAAACGGTACCGTCGCCTTCAAACTCAAGACTCTCATTCTTCTCATGTTTCTGCCCGGAATCAAGTCAAATCTGTTCTTCGCCTCGCCAAACATTCTTTCATCAATAATAAATGCACTGAACTATTCAACTCTAGCTTTTCCCATGCCTTCTGGCATCTAGTAAAATACCTCTCCAACAATTTTACTTTTTCGTCTTTCCCTCTTTTCCACTCTGACGGCACCAACGTCACTTCTTCCTCTGACAAAGCTGAACTCTTCGCTAACACTTTCGCTAAAAACTCCACTTTGGATGATTCCGTTCCTATTCCTCCCTCTCCACTCCCCTTTCTCCTACTTATGCCTAACATCATAATCTCTTCCAAGGATGTACTTTCCACCCTCTCTGGGCTTAATACTGAGAAGGCATACGGACCAGACAGTGTTCCTCATATTGTACTAAAAAACTGTGCTTCAGTGCTGATTCCCTGCCTAGGCAAACTCTTCCGTCTCTGTCTCTCTTCTAACATCTTTCCTTCTTGCTGGAAGTTCCAAAGAAGGGTGACCGCTCTCAATCCTCCAACTATCGTCCAATTGCTCTCATTTCTTGCAACTCTAAAGTTTTTAAAACTATTCTTGCCTCAAAATCTCTTAAGCATTTATCTTCCCATAACCTTCTCTCTGACCGCCAGTATGGCTTCCTTAACCCTTCCTGCCCGGGTGTCATTTTAAAATGACACCCCTTGCGAAGGGCAGGAACCCGGGTGTCCTTTTAAAATCCGTAAGCTTGAAAGCCTATTAAGCGTGATTTGAAAGCCGTGCGGCAAAACGTTTGTAAATAAAGCCGGTCGGAGCGAGCTTCAAAAACAAGAAGAAGAAGTCGGACCTCTGTTGTTATTGTCTCCTGGAACGAAAATTAATGTCTGTAAATGTCCGATATTGCTAAAACCGCATCAAAACTCTCTCCACGGAAATCGTCATCACAACTGAACCAGTTGACCTAGAGAGCTCTACTTAATGCCAGTCCACAGATACAAGTAAGGGCTACATCTCGAGATGTGTGTGAAATTATCTAGCAGTTAAAATAAAAAGAATATGCCTAGGCCTATTACGACGTTTTTTGGCCAGATCGCCCGGATCGTAGTGCTGTCATTTAGAAGGCCAGCCCGGGGAAGAAGGGTTAAGGGCCGCTCTACTGGTGATCTTCTTTCTTATCTTACTAACTCTTGGTCATCCTCCATTCGGGACTTCGGTGAGACTTTTTCTGTTGCGCTAGACATATCGAAGGCCTTCGATAAAATCTGGCACAAATCCCTTATTTCCAAACTACCCTCCTACAGTTTCTATCCCTCTATCTGTGCCTCCAACTGCCTGTGACGCGTGCCTCCCCCAGAGTTAAAAGAGTGACACGGCCAAGATCTAGGAATGTTCGAGCCAAAATGCCTGGAAACACGGAGTTTGAAGCAAGTTAAGTCATAGGATGAGGGAAAGACTGTTTCTGGGAGAGAGTTCCAAAGCTCGGCTGTTGAATAGAAGAACTATTGAGAATAACGTTTCACTCTTGGATCGGAGAGTTGCACAGAGTAGGGGTGGGATTGTGTTGCAAGACGGGTTCTACGTGCTCTACGAAGAGGGTGTTGTATACACTGAGAGAGCTCTGAGGAGCACTAATTATTGGAATAGAGGTAAAGTAGTGAGAGAGATGCAACATTGCAGCGGAGAGAGAGAGATACTGCAGTTAATTAATGAGTGGACGTGAGTTAATGAGATGGAAGGCTTTCTTTTCTACTTTGTCTAAAAGTGCTGTGTGAGAGGATCCTCCCTTCATGTGTGAACAATACTCAATACATGGATGCACTATGACCCTGTACATAACAAGAAGCTGAGCAGGTGTAAAGAACCCCCGGAGGCGGTTGAGCGCACCCAGCTTCTGGGAGGCTGTTTTAACAAGAGTGGCAATATGATCTTTCCAAGAGAGATCAGAAGAAAAAGAGACATCGAGAATATTAACCCTCTCACTACCATATGATGCAGAGGTTGCCAGATTAGCAATAAGAAAGAGTTCTCTCACTCTTATAATTACCTCTCCAAAATTAGATTTCTGCCCACAGCTAACTCAAAGACAACTGCAGAGGTTGAAGTAACTAAACTAAAGGTTTCTAAATACCCCTGATGGTAACAAAGGCTTTAAAATATCCCTAATAGGCTTAAAATTGCGTCAAGAACGTGAGAGGGTTAAGAGAAGATGAAGGGTTAATTTGTATGTTGTTGAAGAGTAAGTCATACATTTCTGGAAGGGGGCGACGAGTAGACAGATGGAGAAATTGAGTTCTGGAAGCATTGAAAGTAACAAAGTTTTCTCTGCCCCAATTAGAAATAGTAGACAGATCAGAATAATAAGGGCTTTATGGCCTCCTTACGTGAGTTTTGGAGTTCCTGCTGTGAATAATGACTAGGAGAGAAGGTCCACAAGTTATATTATCAACAACACCAATACCGGTACCCAAATTCAAAGTCCATTTTGCATTTAACCCTCTCAAGATACAATGACGCATTTCTGTTGTTTGCTGGCTATTATTAGATGATTTTATTCAGATTAGGTAGGGTGCATAGATGTCAGAGGGTTAGTTGAGATAGTCTTTACGGTTTTTCTTCCAACAGATCCTTCCTAAGGTGTATAAAATATAAGTTTGATTCCCGGAGGGAAGTAAAGAAAACCTAATATTTAGTAGGGGCCCCGTACTCATTGACTATATGCCTATTAGTATAATAGTCTCCATTCAAACACCCGCGGGTCAGCACTTTGAATCTACCGCCACGGGGATGAACGGAGTACACGTCATAAGGGTAACGCTTATTCTCTTATGGAATCGTCTTATGATTGGGCACCCTCTACGAAAAAACCTTCGTAAATTATAAAAAAGAAAAAATATACTTAATAATGGTTATAATATAGCTTTCCATCTCCTGGATTTCTTGGGTGGGGTTCCTTGCCGCTGACTCCTGGTCAGCCATACTTCCTTCACTGATATATTAAGACTCAAACTCAAGACATCAAGCGAATGGGAAGGGAATGGCTGGGAGGGGCCTACATCGTCAATGATTACAGGGCCCCTACTAAATATTAGGTTTTTTTACTTCCCTCCGGGAATCAAACCTATAATTTATTAGTGGCCCCTCCATCATTGACGATATGCCTGACTGGAGGGGGACATTCGTGGCAATATCAATACACTAACAAATTAACTCAGGAAGAGACAAAGTACCCATATAACAATTACAAGTCTTTATCGTTTAGATACAATAATAAAAATGAAAAAGAAAGCAATTCGTTAATGCAAAGAATATCTGCTTAACTCCTTGCGACTCATATGACGCGATCGCGTCATATGGAACTTATGACCAAAAACTCATATGACGCGATCGCGTCATATGGACTTATCTACATGCCTCTCCAATAAGTCCATATGACGCTCTAGCGTCATATGGAGCTCAGTAAGTCCGGTAAGTTAGATGAAGATCTGTCGGTTGGTGGCATCCCCAGGTTCCTCCGACAATTCTAACGGCCAGCAGTGTGGTTTTGACATTGTGTGGTGCAGTGGCAATGATACCGGGCGCCCGCCTCCGTGGACTTACTGGAACATAATATGTCTGAAGGAGTTAAGGTGACTGGATTTTCACTTCGCAATCCGTCTAAAAATTGTTTGGGGACATATTCTTATTCCCGTACAACATAACTAGACCCATAATTCTTTGGAATATTCTGGCCTTAAAAAAATATTTGTACATTCTATGATAGTTTGTACATAATGTTTATACTATATATTTGTACTAAGATACATCTTCTCAAATAAAATACAATTTGAGCTGTAGAACCAGCTCGGCTATTATGTATCACACATCGTGAACTTATCACAATATCCGGCGGGGGGCTCTAGGGGTTCTTGAGCTATGTAGCAACCCCCCCCCCCCTCCTTTTCTTCTTAAGATTAGCCCTTAAATAGTAATAGCACATGGACTACTAGACCCGCTGCCGCAACGCTACACAGGCTAGCTTTGGTTTATCCAGGGCCACTGACAGGTATCGTGTCAAGAAAGTATTGTTGGACGCCCACAGCTTCGTATTAGCTATGTCGTCAACAGAATAATTTTGCATGAATCTAAGAGAAACGGCCCATTTCCTTATATCATGGGCCCTACCCAATACGCCGGGATTACTTTTCCTGATGACATCTACGAGTAAAGACGCCAACTTTCGTCTCGTGATGCGATTACCTGTTCGGTTGACCCATAGGAAGCTTGGTTGTCGAGGTTGTGCTACCCTCATAAACTTAAGTAAAGCTTGCACAGGGTATAAAAGATGATGAGTGTGCCGGCGTTTTAGCGCCGGGACAGTGAATTCTGAGAATACATGATCACAATGTTAATTCTTTGCAATGAACGTGGGAGACGGGGCAATTTGTACATGTTCATTCAGTCTCCCAAACCTGAGGCAGTTGGGTTCGTTGCTCATCGCCGCCAGCTCAGATACCCTGTTTGCTGTTGCCAGAGCCATAAGGAATACAGCCTTCTTTAATACTGAATCAAAGTCCGGCGCATGGTTATATTTGCGTGAGTGAAGCAACGACAAGGCTTTGTCTAGAGACCAGGAAGACATGAGCTGGCGTGGTGGTGGTCGAAGTTTGAAACATGCCCTCATTAAGCCCTTTTCTTCTGCCTGCGGTATGGATAGACCTGTGAGGTCGAAGAATGGAGTTCTAATGGCTGACAAGTGATTCTTTAGTGTAACTACTGAAAAGTGCTTCTGTTCAAACAAATAATCTAAGTATTTAAAGAGAAGAGCAACTGCGGCGTCTGTTTGCACTGTCTCTACTATCCAGGTTGTGAACGTTTTCCAATGTGATTGGTATTGTCGCATGGTAGACATAGTATACTGGTTAAGAAATTTACTTGTAATGTTCTCTCCATATTGAGCTGGCCATTTGGCATTTTGAATGTCCATAAGGCAAAAGTCAGCGAGGTCTTTAGGTTGCCAATTGTTTCTAAGTGGAAGGACGAGACCGGGAGAAATACCGGGTTCTCGCACCATGTCTTCAATTGGTGGTACCACGTCTGAGCCGGCCATAGTGGCGCGACCATCGAGACTATGCCTCGGTAACCCCGTAGTTTGTGAACTACCTGACACATGAGTGAAGAGTCTGGAGGCTGAAAAAGATAGATGGAAGTCCACCTGTTTCAGTCCTCTAACAATGCGTCAGGCCCCCTACCCCCGCCGAAGTCACTTCCCGGCGGGACAGGTAGAGAGGGAGTCTGTGGTTGCTCTCTGACGCAAATAGATCCACTTGTGGACGGTATGGGTCTGCAATCATCTTGTTGAAGTTGTTTTGTCTGATTGCCCATTCTACTGAGGTGCTCTGTTTCCGGGACAAGGTGTCCGCCCAGACGTTCGCCATGCCTGGGAGATAAGATGCGTGCAGATGAATGCTCAGCGATTCGGCTAGAGCAAAAATCTGTTCTGACAATTCCAACAACCTTCGAGACCTCGTTGGCCCTTGCTTTTGAATGCAGTGGACCGCATTCAAGTTGTCCATTCGAAACACAATTGACTTGCCCTGTAATGAAGAGCCGTGAGTTTGGAGGAAAAACAGAGGGACTAAGAGCTCTTGTTGGTTTATATGAAAGTTCGTGTCTTGGGACCAAAGCCCTTTCCCCTGGTAGCCTAGGCTTGACTGATATGCCAAGCCTATTGTCCCTGAAGCATGTGTGTCTACCTATACCGTAGGCGGAGGGGAAACCCATGTCATGATCGAGTGCAATGTTTCCTTCTTTGCCCAGACCGACAGTAAGTTGTGAATTAATGGAGGAATGGCCCATAGTTTTCCCGCCGGCAAAAGCGGGAAGAATCTGTTTCCTTCCATGATTGATCTCTTTACTTTCAGCCAGCCCAACTTTACAGTTAATTGGATCCAATTGAGAGAACCAACCAAGGACTCCCACGTCGTTCTCGTCGTATTCAGACAGTGGAGAAAACGAAACAGTTTCCTGCGGAACCTGTTGTGATTGTCCACACTCTGAGTAAGAGTCAGATTGGCCGTGTCCCAGACAAGTCCTATCCATTGGATTTCCCGTGTGGGGACAAGGAGAGACTTTGCCAAGTTGACCTTGAACCCTAGGGTCTGTACATGATTTATCACTTTGTTCACATGGATTTGACATAAACTCTCTGACTCTGCCACCACCAGCCAGTCGTATAGATACCACATCACCTTGATCCCTTGCGCTAGTAGAGGCATAAAGGCTTGCCGGACTAATTTTGTGAAAATTCTTGGTGCTAGGTTCAACCCGAAGGGTAATCTCTGAAAGACGTAAGTCTCTTGTCTGATCCTCAAGGCGAGGAATTTTTGGAACCTTTTGTTTATGGGGACATGCCAATAGGCGTCTTTCAGGTCTAGAGAGCACATCCAACCTTGCGGCGGAAGTGTGAGCCTGATCTGATTCACTGTGAGCATCCTGAAGGGTGAATTGTGAATATGGGTGTTCAGATGCGAGAGATCTAGAACTGGTCCCATCTGCACACTGTCCCTCTTTGGCACAAGAAAAAGTCTGGAGGTGAAAACATGGGCAAGTCGGATCTACCGGGACAATGACATGCTTGGTGATCATCTCCTGGACTAGTGACTCCACCTCTAAAGAAACTTGATTGAACTCTCGAGTTTGACGTAAACGAGGTCGCCGGAGCCACCGCCAAGTGATGCCCTTGCTGACCACTGTCCGGGCCCAAGTTTACCGGGGCCAGGCCCTGCGGCATGCCTGAAACGACCCAGTTTCTGTACTGGGTTCGTTCGGTTGAACTGCTCTCGAATCCAGCTCCCTTGCGATAGGCCACGGGAGAGAGAGAGTGTGACTGACTAGTTTTTGGTGGTGGTGTTTTGGGACGAGACGGGTGGCTGGGTTTGGCAGACGTCGACCCCTGGTTAGGCTTGTGGTGAGACTTACCTTTGTTGTCCCACTTGCCTGACTGTTTATCCTGTCTGTGTTTGTGCTGAGTACCTCCCTGCTGTTGGGGAGTTCTAGAATCTCGAAAGGACTGTTTGGTGTTAGGAGTCTGAGGCTTATTCCCGCCTTTTGGCTTAGAGTAAGGTTTCTGAAAAGGCTCCTTCCATGGCTGGGAGGTACTCTGCCGATAGATGTCTACCATGCTAAAAACTGCACTCCATGTGTCTGGATTTAGTAATGAGGCAGTCAGTACAGGGGAAAGAGTTGCCCGGCGACCTACTTCGTCCGGCAGCTTCTTTACCAAATATACCCTTAAATCTTGGCGAGCTCTTACCGCCTCCATGATTGCTGTCCGCTAGAGATTGAATGGTGTTTTGTAACAGAAGCCTCCGTGAATGTTCTGTGGCCTTCCGTACATTCTGAGCAGGTATGGCTGTAATGGTTCTCATGAGAGATTGGGCAATTTGGCAACTTACTAGGTACTGAGAAAAAAGTCTAAGTGCTCTATTACGTAGCTTAAAATCTCGGTCCAAGTGGGCCGGCGGGGGAGTGCAGAATGGTTCATGCAATTCGTAAAGTACTAATTTGGGAGCTGCTAAGAAGGCCAACAAATCTTGAGACACTCCCCCGGCCTTATTGACTGAAAGTGAAGCCCATAAATGGTTTTCTTGAGGAACCTGATGTGAAGATTTGAAAGTAATGGTGGCCGCGAATTGTTGCGCCTCTACTACCCAATCATCCCATGGTCCCACACCTACCTGCCCCACCTGCAGGACTAGATTGTTGCCCAGGTCGAGCGCCGGGATTGTATCCAATTCCGGTGTTAGTGCATTGAGTGACTTGACGTCGTTCATGAGATCCGACCGGTTCCAGTCTGCAAACAGTCGTGCAGCTGAGGCAGGAGGTAAAGCCGGTGATGCAGAGTATACGAAGAAATCAGCCCCGTAAATAGTAGGAATTGCCTTAATAGTAACATCTAATAAATTTCCTGCAGCATCTTTGGCCCTAAGCTTCTTACTCTTATTAACTTCAATGGTCCATTCACTAGGCACCGGAAGTTCCCCCGACACAGTCTGACAAGCTAAATGAGGTTTCTGAGCGATTTTTTTTTTTTTTTTTTTTTTTTTTTTAGACAATGAACGGAGGAAGGAAAAACACAGATAAAACAAAAAGGTCCATGTGCCTAAAGGCATCCTCCATTCATAAAATGTTTGTAACAACTGGATTTAAACATTTGTTGATTGTAAGTTTGTGGAAAGCAATTCGAGGGAAGTGAATTCCAAAGAGTAGTAGCTCTGGGGATAAATGAATTCTGATAAGCAGAAGTTCTGCATTGTGGAGGAGAAAGTGTAAATTCATGGGCGCTCTCAGCTGCCCTAGTTCTACGGGGAAAGATGTGGAGAGGCGGCACAATTGAAGCAAGTTCCTCGGAACAATTGCTGTGAAAATATCTGTAGAATAATGCAAGGGATGCAACGTTTCTTCGTATGGCTAATGTAGGAAGGTCCTGTGTGATTGCAGGGTTATTGATTAATCTAATAGCTTTATTTTGAATTTTGTCCAACTGCCTCAATGCAACCACTCCACTTCCACCCCACAGAGGTGAACAGTAATCCATCTGAGAGCGCACATGGCTTTTATATATTACGGCCAACTGCTCGTCAGTGAAGAATTCTCGAACTCTGTACAGGAGTCCCAGTTTTATAGAGGCATTCTTAGCAATGCTTCTAACATAATGTGTCCAGCTCAAGTTAGTAGTTAATGTTACACCGAGAATGTCAATACTAGGGGAAGTGGGAATATTTACATCATTAAAAAATATATGGGAGTCAGTGAGATTCTGTCGGTTAGAAAATTGAATGTACTTGGTTTTCTGTGCATTAAAGGAAACTAGATTCTCTTGTCCCCATTCATTAATTCTAGAAAGGTCCCGGTTCAGAGAAATTGCAGTGTTTATTTTTGAATTTATAAGATCGGGTTGGGTGAAAGAATTGGTAAATGTGTAGGAACTGTGGAGTGTTGAGTCATCTGCGTAGGAATGTATTGGATTATGAGTGGTAGATATGAGATCATTGATATGAATGAGGAACAGAGTTGGGGCCAAAACTGATCCCTGGGGAACACCAGCATTTATTGAGTGAAATTGAGAATAAAGGCCATCTACCATTACACATATTTTTCTGTTATGAAGATAAGAAGAAATTAGTGGAACTAATGATGCAAGGCCGTAGTGTGACATCTTCGACAATAAGGATTGATGCCAGACTCTATCAAATGCCTTTGATATATCCAGTGCTATTGTATGTGTTTCACCATGTTGGTCTGTAGCTTGGTTGATTTGATGCGTAAGAAGGCAAAGAATGTCTGCAGTTGATCGACATCGTCTAAAACCATATTGCCTATCACTGATTAATTTATTATTCTCAAGATGCTTAATTATGTGATTATTTAATATAATTTCAAAGACTTTACCAAAAGTGGAAGTTATAGCTATTGGTCTGTAGTTTGATGGATCTGAAGAGGCACCTTTTTTAGGAATTGGATGGATGTTTGCTTCTTTCCAGGGTACTGGGAAGCATGAGGTATGAGTACACAGACGGAAATTTTTGCCAATACAGGAGCGAGCACCAAGGAGCAATTCTTAAGTACTATTGGAGGAATTTCATCTGGACCAGGAGCCTTATCTACCGAGAGATTCTGCAAAATAGTTTTGACATGTCTGGTGTGGATCTTAAGTGAGGGAATTTCAGGCGAATTAAAATTAAGTACAGGGACATCTTGATTTATTTCATCTAAGGTTGAGTTGGTGGAGAAAATATCCGCAAGAAGGTTAGCTTTACCTCGTGGGTCACTTACAAGATTGCCAGTCGGAGATTTTAATGGTGGAATGGATGAAGCAGTAGTGAAGTTGGATTTAAATGAGTTAAGAGTAGACCAAAATAGTTTGTTATCATTTGGATTATTTAGAAGTTTATTTGCCTGCTTGTGGAGAAAGTTTGATTTAGTTTGGTTTAATACAGTTTTGGCATGATTTCTGATGTTTCTAAAGTAATTAAAGGCTTCATGTGTTTTTGATCTTGTGTATGCATTGTAGGCTATTGCTTTTTGTTCAGTTACTCTAGCACAATTATGGTCAAACCATTTAGGTGAATTAGATCTTTTACTGTACTTTTGATGAGGAATAAAAGTTTCCATTCCAATTTTTACAAAATCTTGTATGTGGCTCAAGGTGGAGTGTGCATCATTAGAAAAGAAAGAGGTCCAGGGAATATCAATAAAGAAACCTTGAAGACCCTCCCAGTCTGCCCTATCGTAATGCCATTTAGTCACCAAAACAGGTTCAGAGTGGGAAGGTGTGGTAGGTGATAGACAGGTGGCCTGTATCAGACAGTGATCAGAAGATCCAAGTGGGGACCTCACTGTAACATCATAATTTTCTGAATTGGTTGTTAAAAATAAGTCCAGTAGGTGGGAATTATGATTAGGATTATCTGGTACACGGGTGGGTTGGTTGACTAGTTGAATGAGATTAAATGAGTCTGCAAATAGCTCACATTCAAGACCAGCATCATCAGTCCTGGCTGAATGAGTGAGCCATTCAACATTATGGACATTAAAATCACCCAACACAGTGATTTCAGAAGAAGCATTTAAGTTGAGGACACTTAGTTGTGAGGACAGAGAATCAAAAAGACTTTGCTCTGGAGGAGTATTTGGGGAACGGTAGATGCAACATATGTATTTAAATTTACCAGCAGAAATTAATTTGTATATAGAATAATCAAAATAGGGACAATTGAAACTAGTAACCTCCTCCAGGGCAATTTCAGATTTTGCGAAGCAACATACACCACCTTTAGGTCTGAAATTTTGGAGCAGTTGATAACCTGGAAAATTAAATCTAGATGTGTCAGATGTGGATGTTACTTGAGTCTCTGTCAAAAAAAGGAGAGTAGGGGATTCTGCTTGAAGAAATTGGTGTACAGAATTGATGTTAGAGTGAAGTCCCCTTATATTACTAAAGAAATAGCTGTACTGACAAGCAGCTTTGGGACGTTGCAATGCTCTTGACACAGTCGCATGATGACGACCGGGAGGGCCCTGTGTCAATAACCCAACCCTGCCGGGGGTGGATATCCGAGGGACCACCAGGTTTGCTCTTAACAATTGTACTGCCATATTTATAAGGTAAGTGTATGGTGTTACATGTATGATATGTAGTGGGAAGAGTAGTATTTTATGGATAGAGGATAGCGATGTAGGGCAATGTCGTGAAGTTGGATGTGTATGTTATATAAAGAGGGTTTTCCTGATACCCCTGATGTGTGAGGCAGAAAGATATGTATCCAGCTACCAAGGCCTGGGAGAGAAAATGGAATTCAGGCTATTCCCTGAGTCTCCCGAAACCTTGGCGGTAGTACTTCCCTGGGCGGGGCTGCCTACCCCTACTACCTACCATTGCCGGAATCCATGAGCAGTCCGGTCCGTATAGGAGAGGCATAGGGCCTCTCCTCTGTGGGGTTCTGTTAAGAGGGGGAGGAGTCACGTCCGTGATTACGCGGACTTTAGAAGGTGTCAAGGAGGCAGGCACTACCGTGCTACTTGCCATGGTCAATGCCGGGTTTACAAGTGAAGGTAAAGAAGTCTGGGGAGCATTAATGCCGGTAGGCTTTAAACGTCTTACCGGTGTGTCAACAGGGGGAACCGCCGGAGTACTAGTGGACGGACCTGGGGTAGGAACATACTGTTGCATAATCTTATGAAGAATGTCATTCAGTTCCTCTGTGGTCACACACTTACTGTGGGACCCCCTTGAGGATTGGGAGCTACTTTCCAATTCTTCCTCATTGTTCACTTGTTGGGCCGAGGACAGGTTTACGTCCTCCGGCTCTCCCGATAACTCTACCACTTCCGGCGTACGTTGCCGTGTTTCCGATGCCTGGTTATCCGGTGGCCAAACCAGGTCAGGGACAGATGAGGGGAGTGTGTCTAAGTCAATATTCTCCCCCGTTAGCGCAAGATTATCATTAGAGGGGTTTAGCCGCGAGGGTGATTATCTCCAGACTCCCCGGTCCTGCACCGCAGGTGGTTGGGAGTCTGGTATTATCTGAGTTATCATACGTCTGACGTACACAAGTCTGATAACCTCTATAGTTATCTGCTAAAACCCTAGTGGACACAATCGGTGTAGGTCTACGTGGTACATAGTTTAGTTATGGTATTGCAAAATTAATGTCTGGTAATTCACTCAAAGATTGACTATTTGCAACTCTAGGATCTGACTCAATCCAATCCGTCCCTACCTCCCTACTGCCCGTTTGGGTGGTTGATGTGGAGGTAGAGGTGGAGGGAAGTGGCCGTGACTCCGGCGTAGGCTGGCGGGGCGGCTCCGAGACCTCCGACCGGGCACTACTATGACCTGACCGTGATTGTTTTGTAGAAGAGTCTGAGTCTTCCCTCCGCCGCTTAGTTGATCTAGTTGATTCTACCGAAGAATGGCGGTTTTGCTTAGGGGGTGACCTAGATCTAGACTGGGACTTGCGCCTGGGTGATGGTGACCGTTTCCTCTTTGGCCGGTCAGGGGGGGCTTCTCGATACTCTCGCTGTCGCTACAAGAACTACTCACCAATTCTTTCGATAAGGATTTAGTTTTCGCTTTCTGTATAGTTGACTTAGCCGAGGATGGTTTTACTAAAGGAGATTTTATTACAAGGTGATCCCACAATGCCTCATCGTCACAGTGTAACATCTTATGGGCCACATCCTTTGCATAACTATTAAAAACGTTCTTAATCTCATTTAGAGCCGCCAGGCATGAAAGGTCTCTCTTGTCAAAAAGAGCCGCTCTTAGTTCTAAGCACACGGCACATTTCTTAGACACCCATAAACCCCTTGAACGATCGAGGCATTTAACGCACTTAATGCAAAGTTGGTGTGCAAAAACTGGCAAGAGAGAACAGGTAGGCGTAGCGCATAAGTCAAACCGAGGCATGATGGAGCTAGGACCCCCCCAGCGCCGTAATAGGCTCACTCACTTGGCGCCGGTGCTGCTACTGTAGTGTTGTGATCTGAAAATAAAAATTTCCAGGAATCAATGCTCATAAGGATAACATGAGAGGTGTTAACACATCCTACCACAAGTCCACCGGAAAATTAGCTATAGCCACTGCTACTCTAACCTTCCTTTGGCCTTGACTACGAGAACCACATCGGTTTCTCCAATGATTAGAACTGCTTACATGTGACAAAGTGTCACTAGCCCTTAATACCCTTAGCATTTTACCATCCAGTAATCGGACTAGATAGATAGTAAAGGTACACGCCGTCTGTTATCACTGACCCGGTCAGAGTTTCCTTTGGCACTGTGCGCCGGGCGTACTAAGTTGCCACGTGAGGCTAACGGTCAGGGCGAGTTCCCTCGGCGGACCGAGATTTTACCCCCTTAAGGAAATCGGATTTCTGCCGGAAGGTTCGTGGTTTAGTATACCACGCCGGGGCCATTTGGCAAGTTCCTTGCTCGTCCGCCGGACGAGCACAGCTGGCTTTGAAACCCGCTGGAAAAACGAACCAAAAACAGGAGTGTTGACTTATCTGAGAAAGTCAGACACCCCCAAAAAAACCCACACCACAGGATGTCTCCTGATTCCCTCTTAACCCTCTCACGACCATATGATGCAGAGGTTGCCAGATTAGCAATAAGAAATAGAGTTCATCACTCCTATAATTACCTCTCCAAAATTAGTTTTCTGCCCACAGCTAACTAAAAGACAACTGCAGAGGTTAAAGTAACTAAACTAAAGGTTTCTAAATACCCCTGATGGTAACAAAGGATTTAAAGTATCCCTAATAGGCTCAAAATTGCGTCAAGAACGTGAGAGGGTTAACATGTAAACTTTAACATGCAACACTCAGGGAAAAACACATAGGCTAAGACATACATGAAATATTATTATTCATAATTAATGATCCCTAGCCTTACCCGGAGACCCCTACTGAGGCTAGCCACGAGGCTTGAAGAAAAACAGCACACACGGCAGCTCCCAAACCTCCCGAAGACCCAGCAGCAGCACCAAGTAGTGAAGAGGCCCACGAAAGGTGCCCACGCGCAGACCCGGACTCTGGAAGATTCCACACCACGTGTGGCAACCCTTAAACCAGAGCGTCTGCTAAAAACAATAATGCAACATCCTCTGAGAGACGGCATGAAGCATAATCCTGCGTCGAAGTAGCCTCCTAACTGACAGATAAGCAAAACTAAGGCGCATAAAGACAAAACATAGAAATAACATGATGCGCAGAACCTGGTGTACCCGAAGCGCCTGTTACAAAGTACCCTATTTTAACACTTCCTGCGGGCGTACCAATGGGGTAGCCTTGTGCTAGCTAATCTAAACCTTGGTCAATACAACTCAGATATATACAAATGAGTAAAGACTCACTAGAAAGGGAGTAAACGAAGAATGAAGCGGAGCACAGGGACCCCCAACCTCTCGGTACGGCCGTGGGGAAGGGAAGGAAGTATGGCGGACCAGGAGTCAGCGGCAAGGAACCCCACCCAAGAAATCCACGAGATGGAAAGCTATATTATAACAATTATTAAGTATATTTTTTCTTTTTATAATTTACGAAGGTTTTTCGTAGAGGGTACCAATCATAAGACGATTCCATAAGAGAATAAGCGTTACCCTTATGACGTGTACTCCGTTTATCCCCGCGGCGGTAGATTCAAACTGCTGACCATCGGGTGTTTGAATGGAGGCTATTATACTAATAGGCATAACGTCAATGATGGAGGGGCCACTAATAAATTTGTCTAATGGCAGCTATAATATACTGTCAAATCGTGTCATAATCCTCAAAGGCCTATTCGAACTTATACTAAGTTATTCCAAATTCAATCAAACCTCAGTAAGCAGTAACAGAACATAACACAACATGGCATGATGTAACCTATTTAACCCATTCAGTACCATACCAGGGACGTCCTTTTCATCATATTCTGGCAACTGTATGACTATTTTATTCAGCTTAGAAAGGACCTCTAGCAATAAGAAGGCTTCAAACTATCTAAATCAACTCTTTTTAACTACCACAGATCCTTCCTAAGCTGCATAATATCGTCTAAATATAACTAGAATAACATACAACACACGTCGCTGGTACCGTACTCAATGGGTTAAGTTAAGAGATAATAGGAGTATGAGGGAAATGATACACGAGTGAAACTACAGGATAAGGTAACCCTTTGCGGATCATGATACGTTTTGACAGAATGTTCTGGCTGTCATTAGACTACTTTATACAGCTTAGGAAGGATCTGTGGGATTCAAAAGGGTTACAACTATCTCGATTAACACTGACTTCCATGTACCCTTTCTAATGTGAATAAAACCGTCTAATAATAGCCAGAAAACAGACCAAAAATGCTTCATCCTATTTTGAAAGCCTAAAGGGGAAATTTTTCATTTATCCTTAGACCTCTATCAAGCTTACACAAACACTCCCCAGAGCCCCTTCGAGATAAATGAGTATATCCGAGATGGGTCTGTTCTTAGGGAATCGTAGTTTCAGTAGGAATACAATAATGAGTGAGGCAGCTAACAACATCTCACTACATGTTTTATTCCTACGAAATGTGTATATTATTCGGAAGAAATATCTCCCGACCAGAGGCCGATTCCCCCTAAATTACAGACTTGCTATCGCTCACCAGGAAAAATGGACACCTAAATGGCACGAAATGGGGTGAAAGATCTTAGGGTGGTATTCTTAAACAATTCTTTCCTTTCGCAGCGTCTGATACCGAACGATCACTTTGGAAATGAGCGTTGTTTACATAGATTAGACGGATTAGCATGTCCATTTCTAAAGATAGGACATTTTCCAAGTTATGTCGTCCATTACCGTCGCTAAGAAGGGAAAAAATTCTTTAAGAATACCACCCTTAGAATCGCCAAACTATTAGGACGAACGTCTCAAAATGTTAAAACTAATGGACATGAATTTAAGTGAGATGGGGGGGGGGGGGTAAAAATATATACAGTATTCAGTATATATATATGCCAATGATTCATACTGACAGGTAGATGGATTTAGTGCGGGAAGAAATACAGGGGAAGAGCTTTGATTCTATATTTTCTAACGTTTCAGGGTACATACCCATCTCCAGAGAGACTCTTCACTCTCTCTAGACTTGGGTACGTAGCCTGAAACATTAGGAAATAATCAAAGCTCTTCCCTGTGTTTCTTCCCCCACCCAATCCATATATATATATGTATATAATTATATATATATATATATATATATATACTGTATATATATATATATATATTTAATATTTTGTCACCAACCAACTTTACTTCTAAACTCAATTAATGAAATCAACAAATACATGTGGCACTCCAAGGACTCGAACCTAGGATTACTCACACCGAAATTTCGCGCATTTATGCATTACGCTATCAAGACAGTTACAGAATTATGCACAAGCCTACGATGTATTATGCAGTTTCAAATCCTGCATTTTATATCTCCTCAACCCTATCAGTACGACCACACCGGTCTGACGTTGGTTCGCCTCATCTCAGGAGATTTATATATAGATTAATAAGGACCTATGGGAGTCTGAAGATTAATTAAGAAGCCTATTTCTCTTTTGGTATATACATATACTTTCTAAACTGAATGGAATCGTTTCGTGTTAGACAGATTTCCATTTACATGAGATCAACATACATTAGGGGTTAAGGCCTGTGTCACATAAATATTTCTAATGGCGGATGTATCGTGTTCATAGTATCAAAATTTAGAAGACAATATATTATCAATTAGTATCTGCAATTTGATGACTTTCACTTCCAATGTAACTGTATCTCGAACGTTGTAGCTCCTAATATAATGCAATAATATTTACTACAACATTAAGCACAAATACATATACATTATATGAGAACGTTGTAGCTCCTAATATAATGCAATAATATTTACTACAACATTAAGCACAAATACATATACATTATATGAGAACGTTGTAGCTCCTAATATAATGCAATAATATTTACTACAACATTAAGCACAAATACATATAATACAATAATATTTACTACAACATTAAGCACAAATACATATAATACAATAATATTGACTACAACATTAAGCACAAATACATATACATTATATGAGAACTTGCACTGTACCAGCTCGTGTGATGCAAGCATGCATACAATGATAATAAATATAAAACACGTAACGTGATTTCCTGCCTAATTAACCACAATTGGCCAAGTTTGTAATATAGTCAACTTTGGGACAGTCCTGCAAATCAATGGTTATGAAGTTTGGATAAAGTTTTCTTTTCATTCGCAATATGATAATCTGATAATAGGCCTAGTTTAATTGGATTCTCACGATTAAATATAATACAATTCGCTTGCTATTAAATATATAGTGAAAGACCAAAATGTCGACATAACACGATTAATTGTAAACAGATTGAACTCATATTTTCTTAAAAGTTTTTGTATGGCTGTACAATACATTACCGGTATACTATGAATTATATACACATGCGTGCAGGACAAATATGGCTGTACAATACATTACCGGTATACTATGAATTATATACACATGCGTGCAGGACAAATATGGCTGTACAATACATTACCGGTATACTATGAATTATATACACATGCGTGCAGGACAAATATGGCTGTACAATACATTACCGGTATACTATGAATTATATACACATGCGTGCAGGACAAATATGGCTGTACAATATATTACCGGTATACTATGAATTATATACACATGCGTGCAGGACAAATATTAGGATGATTAGAAAAAATTATGAGAGTAAATCGAAAGATATCCAAGGAATGCGAATAACAACATACACACTAGTCTTAAAAATCGAGTGAACAAGAAACATAAATTAATGAAGTAATGAACTAAATATAGGTAGGAGTACCGGTACATAGTTTGGAAAATTCACTAGTGCATAATAATAATTCAATATTTAGCAACAAAGGCCACAATAAGTAGAAAGGTACACCGTGCAAATCGATAAGCTGCTACATTGTGGATCTATTAGTAAATATGCGAGAACAATCCAGAGGGTATACTGCAGTTACTTAAAATATATATTGTGGATAACAAAAACAAAGAGAGAGAGAGAGTATAATGTGGTATTGATTGAGACACAGTGTTGTCAACCTAGCGTGACACCTGAGTGATTGTCTGCCTCGACCCTCTGTCTTCTATCTTCTACAAACACGCAAACAAAACATTACTCTTTGCGGTACATTCGAACAAGCACTCTTACTTATTTTACACTCAAACAAAACAACTCTTTCACATACACAAACACTCTCTCTCCTTATCTAACACACACACACACATACACACACACACACAGACCTACACAGATCGCCACACACATCCAACATCAGAATTTTTGTTCCCCTGGCCCTCCATCCATCCATCTCCCTCCCTCCCTCCCTCCCTCGGTGACACTATGATAGATGTGACCAATGTTTATCGTTCACCTCTCTTTATATATATATATATATATATATATATATATATATATATATATATATATATATATATATATATATATATATATATATATATATATATATATATATATACAGTGTGTATTGAAACAACTGTTACAGACTATGACGAACACATTGTAAAATGGAAAATTAACATATATTGTTGTATCACATTTTTCCCCATAAATGTGTTATTTTAGAGATAAATGCCTTTTTAGAAATGTAGCAAAACAGGGTTACAAGTAAAGCACTAAATTATTAATACATGATAAACCTATTTATTATCGACTTACACATTCGTAATTACGAAACAAAAGCATCTTTGAATGTGGTGATGATATTATATGGTTAGCAGAAAAATACTATGTATTAGCAACATATTAGCGTAAACAAAATATGTAACATTTGTAACTCTGGTCATGGGACATAATGCTGATGCCCAAGTCTGGGTCGGGTATCCGAACGAAGCAGAAGTTAATTCAATCGCTTATGAAGCATAGTTCTATTGGGGGCTGATCGTTCTCTCGCAATTGTTACGTATATAATGAAGATAGTATACTGCATGTACAGTTACGTTCAGGAATGAAGAGTCGTCGAGCAATACGAAAAGTTATAGGAGCCAAATGTTGCATACCGTACAATTGTGACCACGCATACCTGACCAAACACTCATGTTATAAAAGAGTGAGGTTAAAGAAAATTAATGACATACACACACATAAACCTCTCATTTCCATGTTTATGTAAGGTAAATAAAATAAGCGTGACAAAGGGAGACGTGTGTGTGTGTGTGTGTGTGTGTGTGAAGTGAAGTTTCCTTAATCATTGTTCATTGTCTCAATTATAACGTCATCGACTATTACTGACAATATTGGTGTGTAACAGTTGTACTGTACAAATAATAGGTTGGATATTTGGAAAACAGGCATGATATCATGTCCAAGCCGATAATTCGATATTTGAGCAGATTCGAGTGGAATCCGAAGCTTCATAAAACGCCTCGAATAATTGTTCAAAACTGTATTACATCACTTGGTGGGAATTATACAGCATTTATTTCAATTAATCTTCTTATTACACTATAATGACCATGTACAGTCACGAGCATAAATACTGCGACACCAACCAAATAATGTTCACCCCTTTGTCTCCAAAGGTATGGCAAAACTTTGTGTTCAAACACAATTATTGACTACACGGGTATCTAGGTAGTGTTGGCAATATCCTTCCAATAGGGTAACCTCATTAGAGTGAACCATTTCCTACCAGAACCTGGTTGATTGTAAATACTGTAAAGGATAATTAAAATTAAGTAATTTAGAACTGTATAAGATTACCTTGGCCAAGTTAATTTAGTTATAAAACCATCTATGATTAGATTTAGAGGTAGTGTATTCGGTATCAGTTTTGAAATTCCCACGCTCGCAGGCGTGATCCACAAATTGTAGTGGTAATCTCAACCCCTGGATATTATGTTTACTAAATCGTTGTAAAACGATATTTATATTACTATTTATATCATTAAATGCTTATTTTTCATTTATATGATAAAGTGAAGAGAGAATGAACCCTTGGTAACGAATTAGTATATAATTGATTTAAGAGTCGGAAATTGAAGTTCTGATCAGACGCCATTGAACCTTTAAACAAACAGGACGTGTCCCGTGACCTCTCCCGCAACAATCTCCACGCCCGGCCCGGAGTCCTGACCCTTTAACCCTTAGCTACCGAAGCCGGAATCCTCTGAACTACACCAGGACCCTAGTTATAGCTAAGTCATTGATATACATGGCCATTTATACAATTTTTAGTTAGGGTATCCTGAGAGATAGGCTATCATGGGTAAGACTAGGCTACTAAACAACCCTCATCTGCTCTTATAGTTCATGCCATAAGGTAGGCTATCTCATACTTAATTTTTATTATTTTCTATTTTTATTGGTGTGGTAAGAGATAACTTTTGGCCATATTATCCCCCACATTTTGGTGCCCCGAGTGAGGATTCCGATCGGTGTGTAGACTAGGGGTTAGGCTAGGGCCAGTTTTATTAACAGTTAGGGTCCCCACTTCTGTGGCCGTAATGTTTAACACCTTACGAGCGGCCTAGGCGGTATATTTGACCGTGCCGCACAGCGTTTTTTTTTTACCATAAATGGGGTTGTTTCCGTGCTCTTTTTCATGCATAAAAAAGACCCAGAGCGTAATACAAGTATGTATCCCTGAAAGGGCGTAAATTGAGCTTTCCAATGACACCCGAACCATCCTTCTACAATCACTGGTTGTCTTGCAACGATCGTGCAACCGAAGGGCAAAAACGGTAAAATACGGCAATTTCTTTATATAATTACGTATGTAGCGAGGGAGGGAGGGTGGATGTAAGTGGAGTAAAGCTCAGTAGGTCCACAGTGGCCGTGGCGAGCGATCAGGAGGTAATCTATGCTCCTCCCACCGCTCCGCTCTCTCTCAGAGCACATTACGTCCTCAAAATTGCACTCGACAATAGCCGGGCCCCGCCACATAGTCCATATTTATTTCACTCGACATATGCCGGGTGCCGCCAGTTAAGGGTTAAGGACGTTTTTGTGGAACATAGTTTGATCCCGCGCCGTTATGAGGTCCCTAACTGTGAGGCAAGGGCCGTTGGCGAGTGGCATTTCAATTATTAAAGCGATAGCATGTGTTTAAATCCTGTGGTAGAAAACTGGTAGAAGAGTCTGCAACGTTGCGTTCTCTGGCGTTTGTGAAACTCGGAGCTTGAGCTTCGTTGCAGTCCCTAAATTTTTCCCATATATTGCTTATTTAGGCCATTTTATGTCTCCGTCCTTAATGTCACCCGTGTCTGAAAGACCAAGTAGACCAGTTAAATGCTCAGGATGGAGCATATACCATATTTAATAAATAATAAATGTGTTCTCCCCCCCCCCCTTAGAAAATGCTACTACCACAGGTACCCACTAACATCTGGGATAAGCAATTAATTATTAACTACAAATTTACAGCTGGAGCTTCTTTCCGGTACCTAAATTCTCCCTATTATTTGATAATTTAGGCCATTTTTATGTTGATGTCCTTAAATGTCACTGAAAAACCAAGTAGACCAGCTAAATGCTCAGGACGGAGCATATATAAAATTTACTTTAATAATAAATATATTCCCTCCCCCTTCTAGCGAGGGTTCCCACGTATTAGGTAAATTATATTGTGGACTTAATGACTTACAACTAATTATTAATCTGAATTTGTAGCAAATAATGGTACGCTTATAATGCTAAAGATTAACAGCTAAATTAAGTATGCATTAGGCTATATCTAAATGTAAATTTGATTGTTCAAAATTAGTCTTCAGTATAAACTTTAATAATAGTTTTGAAAATAATTACCCATTTTCCAAAATGACTGATACACTCTCGAGAAAATCTATGGTGAGGACATTAGGCTGGGTAACTAGAGCATTAAATAATTGCCAGGAGGTAAAAAGACGTGAACCCAGTCCAAGGGGGCTGTTAAAGCCTCAAATCCAAGATCTTAAAACCCGGTGGGGTAATTATGAAGAGTCTTTCAATAAATTGGAGGACTTTTACATCAAACACGAGCAATCTGAAAAGTTTGAGGAAATACAGCGAGCCTATGCAGATGCCCGTGAAAATGATTTGGATCAACTAGCCGGGTTCGAATCCTTGGCGACAGAGACAGTTACCGGGACAGGGAGTAATGGTACCAGTAATGGTATTACGGCTCCGGGACAACAAAGCTTTAAGTTGCCACCTATAACCTTACCTGAATTTGATGGGCAATCTGATTGGAATACCTTTTGGGATAAATTTAAGGGTTTTGTTCATGACAGGTCAGATATTTCTGCAGAAAATAAACTTTCATACTTGTTGGGTCAACTTAGGGGTTTTGCATTGGATCTTATTAACCCATTCACGCACATATGACGCAGAGGTTGCCAGATTAGTTATAAGAAATAGAGTTCTCTCACTCTTATAATTACCTCTCCAAAATTAGTTTTCTGCCCACAGCTAACTCAAAGACAACTGCAGAGGTTGACGTAACTAAACTAAAGGTTTATAAATACCCCTGATGGTAACAAAGGCTTTAAAGTATCCCTAATAGGTTCAACATCGGCGTTATATGTCGGAGAGGGTTAAGGAACTACCCATAACAGATGCCAATTATACAGCAGCTCTACAAGTACTCAAGGACAATTTTGAAGATACAGAATTGACTCTACAGCACCTAGTTTACAAATTGCTGGATTTATCAGGACCCAAGCATACGTACCAGGATCTTCAATCATTCCGGATCAGCTTGAATTGTGTTTTAAAATCACTTAGTACCCAGAAAGAGCTTGACTCAGCTTCTTGGCTCCTGAACCACATTGTACAACAAAAGGTCTCAGAAAACCTGTGATGAATTGTACCACAGGTATAAGAAGAACTACTTCACCTACCAAGAGATAGAAGAGGTCTTAAAGAGAGCTGTGCAAACACATGCAGGTTTCTAAAGGGGCGGTTACACATGCCCAAATTTTTGCCACCCAAGCAACTTTTGTCACCGCTACGGGCAACTTTTCTGAGACCCCAAAAAAGTGGTTACACATGCAGGAAGAGAGTTGCTCGTAGCACTATCTCCCGTACACTCTTTCGTATTCATTTCGAAATTAATTGGTCTTAATTCGGCCGTTTTAGCTTCCCGTCACGCTATTAATACATCACAATCCCTATGATAAAGCTGAGCATATATAAAAACCAAGGCATGTATGACTATATTGCTCGCCATTACATAAAACAAGCTACATGAATCCACGTCTGTCGGTAAAAGTGCAAGTCAGTTGAAACAGCAGCACACTCATGATTGGCTATCTTATCATTACCCTGATCATTTATTTATTATCTGTATTGTTCCTTATTTATTCATTAAACTAGATATGTTTAAGTAATTTTAATGTTTACTTAATAAATTACAGTACTCTCCGAATCTAAAGAGCTCTTAAAGAACACAGGAAACACAATAATAACGTATATATCATAAAGTAAACACAAGCAAGATAAAGAAATTATAAACCAAGAAGTAAGCGAGAGAGAAGACTGGCTGACCCGGGCTCACCCGGTTTAGCCAATCACAGGCCTTGCTTTACGTATTACACATTTAAAATAGGCAGTGACAGTATTTCTTTCCTTGCTTGTGTTTACTGTATTATATGTACGATTTTATGTGTTGAGTCGGCTACCCCCAAAATGGGGATTGGGCCTGAGCATATAGATAGATAGATAGATGTGTTCCATGTGGTATTTTATAGCTCTTAAGGGGAGGTTTTTAGTTGATTACCTAGACTTCCATCAAGCTTAAAATTACTCCCCCCTAGACCCCCTTTTAAGATAAATTAGTACATTTTTCGGTAGACAAATTTCCCGGCCGAAGGCCGGTTTCCCTTAAATTACAGGCTTGCTAGGCTCGCCAGGAAAAAATCGACACCTAAATGGCACGAATGGTCTTAAAATTGACAGAAATGGGGCGAGGGTTCTTAAAATCGCCAAACTAATGGGGGGAACATCTTAAAATCTCAAAAGCAATGGGGCTAAACATGAGGAAGAAAGGGGTAAATAAAAAAATCCCTCAAGTGGAAATCTCTCCTTAAGGTTCGGATATCATCTGTCACATTATCATTAGAAGTATTAAAACTTATTTATATTAATATAGCCTACTGTATATGGAATATATTTACAGGTATATCAATATATATTTAGGCTATAGGCTACATATGGAATATATTTCCACGACATAGCCTACTAATTCACGCCAAACACTATTACTGTATATGTAGGCTACTAAGTTATGTAAAGAGTAGCCTACTATTTAGCACGTCGCATTAACCGAACCTATAATGCATAAATTTTATCAAGATTACAAAGCATACAGAATACATAATTTGTAATACTGAAGGAAGTATTAGGCTAACCTATTATTAGCTTGCATGCGGCGACCAAAAAGACCCTCTGCCAAGCGCTTGTTCAATGTCATTTTGACTATTCTGTGTCATCCTGGTACTCTGCATCATCTAAATCAGCACAGCACAAACTTCAGGTCACTCAAAATAAAATGGTTAGGTTCATGCTGAACCTAGGACCCAGATCACATGTTGGCCAGGAACAACTTCAGTCACTAGGTATGCTCAATGTCTCTGACAGGGCCAAACAAATCAGGCTCACTAATGCCTTCAAAATTTTCTATGACAGAGCTCCAGAGTATCTAAAGAATGATTTTGTTAAAGCAAATGAGAGGAGTGGACATAATACAAGAAACAGGATGTTTAATTTTAAGGTCCCGAGAATCCAAGGACAGGGTAAGCAAACATTCTTCTTCACTGCCATCAAAGACTGGAACGACCTACCCCAGTCAGTCCGTGAAAAGAGAACACTGTATTCCTTCGACGTAGCCTGAAGGAACACCTGAACCGGACAGCTGCGAGAAGGGAGCACCAAGCTTATGTCTACTACTAAATACGACATAAGAGATAGACAAACCAAACTGAAGTGATTACTGATTACGGATTACTGATATTTACTATAGGATATAAGGTATCTTAAAATAACCCCCTAGAAATACTTTCTCTAAAGTATCTATTTCTTTATCCTCCCCATTTCCCCAGCTAACCTAATCCCACAAGGACCCCAATGGAAATACGCCTAACGGCCTTATTGGGCTATCTTTAGTTGGAATTATGCAAGGCTGGTACATGTAATATTTGTAACATACTATGTGGTACCAACTCTGTAAATTGCTAACTGAATAAATATTATTATTATTATTATTAACCATTGCAGTAACGAAGCTACTATTCATATTTAGTTATAACAAATCGTTTACTGTTGCAAATTATAATTGTAAGTTGATTATGATAACCAATATATGATACATTTAATCCCTTGAGAGAATATTATTCCCATTCTTGCCTAATGATATTGTAGGCTATTTGTACAAACTTGAAATTGCGCATTCATACTGTAGCCTACTTCTTGATTAAACCGTTTTCTCTCATCCCAATTAATTGAATATTATACTGTGATTGAGCATTATTATAGTATAATATAATGTTTGCACATCATATTATATAGTTATCACATTACTACTATTGCATGCAACCCATATTTACAGTTGCCGCAACAGGCGATGCGTCCCGTACGTTCGGGACGCAAAAGTTGCCCTATTCGGGTGACAAATGGGTCCCGAAAAAGTTGCTTTGGGCGCAAAAGTTGCTCCACGGAGCAACTTTTGTCACCGATTCGGGCAACTCGGGCATGTGTAACCGCCCCTTAAGAAAGATACCGGTATCAAAGAAGAAGACAACAAGGTTAACACCTTACGAGCGGCCTAGGCGGTAACTTCTACTACCTGCCAAGCGGGGGGTTTTACCCTAAACAAGCTTATTTCCATGCTCTTTTTCATGCATAAACAAGAGCCAGAGCGTAATACAATTATGTATCCCTGAAAGGGCGATAATTGAGCTTTCCAATGACACCAGAACCCAGAACCATCCTTCTACGACCACGCGTTCTCTTGCAACGATCGTGCAAGACGAAGGCAAAATCCCTAAAATACGGTAATTTCCTTACATAATTCCCTGTGCAGTGAGGTAGTGAGTAAGGATGAGTGTGGAGGGGGCCTCAGTTGTCGCGCGGGAGCCGTGCCGACCGGTCAGAGGGAACCTATGCTCCTCCAACCGCTCGGCTCTCTCTCAGAGCACATTACGTGCTCAAAATTGCATGTGACTATAGCCGGGCCCCGCTCTTTAGGTTGGGTTCTGTTGTCCGACTATAGCCGGGTGCCGCCAAAGAGGGGTTAAATATACAAAAGCGTCTACAACAGGGACTAAGGAAAAAGCAAAACCGTTCAAGAAGGAAGAGGTTGGTACCTATGTGACCTCCATCCAACAGAATAATCAAACTAGTACAGTATCAAAAACAAATGGTGCTTGGGAGAGAAAAAATTTCCGTCTCAATTCTCCAGTGACCCAAGAAGTAACCAGAGATAATAAGCCCACACCAGTGGTAAAACAAGAAGACCGGAAGGTGTGTATGTTATGTTCAGAACAACATTCCACAGTGTATTGTAGGACTTACCCAGATCTTAAGGCTAGACTTCCACAACTCATCGAACTAGGTAAGTGTCTTGTTTGCCTTAGCTCAAGATATTCTACTGAGGAATGTGCTACTAAATTTAATATATGTTTTCGGTGCAAGACTGGTGTACATCATACAGCGTTGTGTCCCAAGATCAGTGAAGTACAACCCAAAACTACAAGTGTGAATATGACCCTGACCACGGGAAACCCAATGCATACGCCGGCAACTACTCCTACAGCCGAGGTTCAACTGATCAGAGGAAAAAAGGTTATGCCAGTCAAAGCACTCTTTGATACTGGAGCGCAAAAGACCTTCATTGCCGGAGATGTTGTCAGAGCCATGAATTTGCCAACAGTGGGGAGAGTGAACATGGCAATATCTGGATTCTTGTCAAATAAGGAAACGCAAACATTTGACGTGGTTAAACCCCTGATTAGATTAGGCAAATACAAATGTAAGGTGACTGCGGTGGTTAAGGAAGACATGAACACTTCCGTGGTAAATAAGGGTTTGAAGGAAGCATCCGATTTCTTAACAAAGAGTGGTGTCCAACTAGCAGACCGTAATATAGAGTCTGACGTAGTAGGTCCAATTCAACTGATCATCGGCTCCGACTATTGTGGACGCTTCTTGCGAAAAATGACTCGGAAACACGGCATACAGTTAATTTCTTCATCAGGTGGATACATAATAATGGGATCTCTACCCACATGCGGCCCAAGTGAATCAGACAACCGGATGGATCCAGTCTTTGTGACTCCCGACTTTATTGAGGAGGTCCCAGGTGAAATAAACCACAAAGAGGGTCATTACCTTCCTCATCATGCTGTAAGTAAGGACTCCAGTACTACCCCCATCAGAGTGGTATTTAACTGCAGTTCTCGAGCAGCGAAGAATGAAGCAAGTCTAAACGATAGTCTCTATGTAGGACCAAATCTGACTGAAATACTGGGTGATGTGCTATGAAACTTCAGGACAAAGAGATTCGGGTTTGTGGCAGATATCTCCAAAGCCTTTTTGAGAATAGGGTTAAAGGAGCAGGACCGCAAATTCACAAAGTTCCTTTGGCCTGAAGATCCTTATCAGCCTGGTGGGCGGATAAAAGAATACCGCTTTCGGTCAGTGTTATTTGGTTCCTGCTCTAGTCCTTTCTTGTTGTGCAGCACTTTGAGATATAATTTCCACAAGACAGAGAAACCGGAAATGGGTCAACTGTTTTACATGGATAATCTTCAGGGCGTTGCCGACAGTGGAGAAGAGGTGATTGAAATCTACAATTTGGCAAGGCAAGAATGTAATAAAGCCAATATGCCACTACAAAGTTGGAATTCAAACTCTCATATTCTTTTGGACCAGATAAGAGGAGACTATCCTGACTACCAAATACCAGAATGTCAACTAGTACTAGGATTGCAGTGGAAAACGACTACTGATGAGATGTCTCTAAAGCCCCTCAAGTTTCCCGATGTAAAACTCACAAAACGCACGCTCTTAAGTCAGGTCTCTATGATGTTCGACCCATTGGGCATATTTGGTCCCATATCAATTAAAGGGAAGATTTTAATTCAGGAAGCCTGGAGAGAAGCACTGACTTGGGATACTCCATTACCAGCCGTCCGGCTGGCTCAGTTGATAGCGTGCCTGAATCCCATCTTGAAGGTCTAGCGTTCAATCCCCGCTCAGATTGAAAAGTTTTTCTGGGATATAGCCGGCGGTTACCATCTCCCTATGAGCAAGGGGGATGGGTAATGGTCTCTGGTAGACTAAAGAAAGCCAAGCGCTTGTGAATCCTCGAAGGAGGAGAACGGGCGCTATATAAGTAACCAGACGATTATTATTATTATTATTATTATTATTATTACCTGAAAAGTATACAGACGAGTGGAACAAATTGCGGGTAGAATATGAAAAGGTGTCATCAGTCAAGTTTCCTAGAAGATGTGATCCTACCTCTGATAATAAATGTGCTCAATTGCACTTATTTTGTGATGCCTCATCTAAGGCGTATGGTGCAGTAGCTTATTGTGTCACTGAAGTCCGATCTACTTTGATTATGTCCAAATCCCGGGTAGCTCCATTAAAACAACATACCCTTCCACAGTTGGAACTGACCACTGTTGAATTGGGAACTAGGTTAGCTACTTATTTGAATGGTATGTTTCCCTTTATAGGTGAGACATATAGATGGACAGATAGTGAGATATGTTTGCACTGGATAGCTAAGGATGATAGTCACATAGTTTATGTGCGTAACAGAGTACACAAAATAAAGGAACTGCAAATGAACTATACATTCATGCATGTTAAGTCCAAGGATAATCCGGCTGACTTGGTGAGCCGAGGTGTAAGTGTCAAGAAACTGATTAACGAAACTCTGTGGTTTCAGGGTCCGGTTTGGCTACGTCAGAGTGATTGGCCAGAACAAAAATCATACCAGAAGGTTAATGATGATCAGGTTCATATGGACCCAATAATTATCCCAGAGCCTTCAGTGATTGACATCACCAAGTTCTCCAATTTGGACAAACTATTAACTGTAACTAAATTTGTGTTTAAGTTCCTGAGCAAGAAGGTAAAGATGGAGGAATTAGACCCACTTACCAACTGGATCAAAAGTATACAACTGAAAGGTATGAGGAGGAATTAACACAGCTACGTAAACCCAATCCCAAGACAACCAATAGAATGATGGATATTGGGCTGTACCTAGACAATCAAGAATTAATATGTTGTCGAGGTCGTATTGGTAAAGCTGATCTACCCCTCAAAACTCGGCATCCGATCCTATTGCCCAAGGGTTGCGACCTCACCAAATTGATGGTTTTAAAAGCGCATGAAACCACTAAACACGGTGGGGTAGCAGACACTCTAGCCTATATGCGGCAATATTATTGGATACCCCAGGGACGACAAGCTGTTAAACGCCTGTATCAAGAATTGCATTATTTGCAAGAGGTATACAGCTATAGCTATTCCTTACCCTGGTCCACCAGCTCTCCCGCCAGACCGCATTCACCAAAGGAAACCGTTTGAAGTAACAGGTATAGATTATACTGGTGCCATCACTCTCACAGGAGATGATGGACCGCCCAAGAAGGTATACATATGTCTATTCACCTGTACCAGCACTCGGGCTATACATTTGGAGATAGCGGAGGACATGAGCTCGGAAACCTTTATAAATTTGTTCAGAAGATTTGCCGCTCGGCGAAGTTGTCCCAGACGTTTGATTAATGACAATGGGACAAACTTTGTGGGAGCATCCCCGCCAGTTTCAGAATTATTAAGAGCAACGCAGTACAGCAAATGCTAGATTCTAGAAATTGTTATTGGTCATTCACAACTCCCAGAGCCCCTTGGCAAAATGGATTTACCGAAAGAATGATAGGAATCGGGAAATCGTGCCTGAAAAAGGTTCTTCACAAGTCAAGAGTCACCTTGGATGAGTTAAGAACTGTTGTCACAGAGATAGAAACAAGAGTCAACAATAGGCCACTAACATATCAAGACGACTCCAATTTGGAAATTGAAGCCTTAACTCAGGCTCATTTGTTATATGGTAGACGACTAGACCCAGTACCCCGTTTGGACGTGACAGAGGAATTAGTAGATCCCACCATTAATGAAGCAGACACCCACTTACAACGAAGCTAACATAAACTCTGCACGATACAGGATGCCTGGAACAAGCAGTGGGCATCAGAATATATCTTAAGCCTACGGGAGAGGTATTATGGTGCGAATTCTGCTAGTAACCGTCGCAAACCTGAGAAGGGAGATATAGTCTTATTGAAGGCGGACCAACCACATTCCAAATGGCCCTTGGCAAAGATCCTAGAAGTGTATCCTGATCCCGAAGGAGTTATCAGAACAGTTAAAGTTTTATCTCGAGGACAAACAACTCTCCGAACGGTTGATCGGCTCATTCCTATGGAGCTCACCATCCTACCGGAGGAGGAACAGCAACCCATAGTAATAGGGGGACCTAGACCACAACGAGCAGCTGCTGCGTGATTTGTTAGCCGCAGGTAGTATAACATGTTGCAACACATACTTCGCCGGGCCCCAATCTGTGAGAAATAAATTGACTACACGGGTATATAGGTAGCGTTGGCAATAACCTTCCAATAGGGTAACCTCATTAGAGTGAACCATTTCTTACCAGAACCTGGTGATTGTAAATACTGTAAAGGATAATTAATATTAAGTAATTTAGAACTGTATAAGATTACCTTGGCCAAGTTAATTTAGTTATAAAACCTTGTATGATTAGATTTAGAGGTAGTGTATTCGGTATCAGTTTTGAAATTCCCACGCTCGCAGGCGCGATCCATAATTTGTAGTGGTAATCTCAACCCCTGGATATTATGTTTACTAAATCGTTGTGAAACGATATTTATATTAGAATTTATATCATTAAATGCTTTCTTTTCATTTATATGATAAAGTGAAGAGGGAATGAACCCTTGGTAATGAATTAGTATATAATTTATTTAAGAGTCGGAAATTGAAGTTCTGATCAGACGCCATTGAACCTTTAAGCAAACAGGCCGTGTCCCGTGACCTCTCCCGCAACAATCTCCACGCCCGGCCCGGAGTCCTGACCCTTTAACCCTTAGCCACCGAAGCCGGAATCCTCTGAACTACACCAGGACCCTAGTTATAGCTAAGTCATTGATATACATGGCCATTTATACAATTTTTAGTTAGGGTATCCTGAGAGGTAGGCTATCGTGGGTAAGACTAGGCTACTAAACAACCCTCATCTGCTCTTATAGTTCATGCCATAAGGTAGGCTATCTCATACTTTATTTGTATTTATTTTCAATTTTGATTGGTGTGTTAAGAGATAACTTTTGGCCATATTATCCCCACAGGGAACATAAATTACATTATGTCAACCCGAAAACTAATTATGTTTATAATTCAACATTCCTGGGTATAAACTAGGAGATTGGGGGGAGGAAGAGGGTGGAGGGGTGGGGGGTGAAGGAGGAGACC
Organism: Paralithodes platypus; assembly: GCA_032716605.1. Classification (NCBI taxonomy): domain Eukaryota; kingdom Metazoa; phylum Arthropoda; class Malacostraca; order Decapoda; family Lithodidae; genus Paralithodes; species Paralithodes platypus. The sequence goes on from CM064566.1 coordinate 47,615,760, forward strand.
AATGCCAGTGTTCAGCTTATAGCACATGCTTGGACGACACTGATTATTTTACTGTATATCCTGTGAATCATTAATGCTGAATTATTTTATATTTCATTATAGAATAAAGTGAACTTGTTTTTTTAATCTGTACTTAGCACTTGAAGTCTGTAAGTGTTGTTTCAATACACCCTGTATATTATTATTATTATTATTATTATTATTAGTAGTATTAGTATTCTAAATCTTCAATGTGTTATTTCCACAATGGTTTTGCTAAGTTCATTTGTCTGTATATTTTGCTGTTCCTGTTTTGATTTGTTTGTTTTGCAAGTTTTACCTTTTTATTTAACCAATGTGAGATGATTTTGATATGTTCTTACAGTTGCACTTTGTTACTGCCAGACGATTTATATTTAGGCTACTGTATGTATTTCAGACATTTTTCTAGCAACAATTAGTATTTTGATCGTTTGTCTCAACAAACTCCCATCTTCAGGATGTTCTGGCAGAAGCTACACAGCCTCATAAATGGTGGTCCGCTTTGAAATCCTCTTTATTTGGAATAGATTCCTCCATGCCTCCTCTTTGTGATTCTGATGGCTCCATCTCTTTTGATCCATTATCGAAGGCCAATATTCTATCTAATATTTTTATTAATAAGCAGAGTAATCAGGAATTGTCTTTGCCATTGACATGTTTCCCTAGACCCAACCTCAATTCAATGGCATTCAAATCAGCTGAACTGAAAAGGTACTTGCTGGATCTTGATACCTATGGTGGCACAGACCCGGATGGGTTTTTCCCTCTCTTTTTTAAAAAGGTTGCAGTGGTCTTGGCACCTAAATTGGCCGTGGTGTTTAGGTTGCTTTTGAAATCAGGTAGTTTTCTTCTTTGCTGGTGTAAGGCTATTATCACTCCTATTCCAAAGGGAAATACTGCCTCATCATTTCCTAATGACTATCGCCCTATCTTCATTGGACCAGGGACATGAGTCTCGTGTCGTGGCTATTGACTTTAGTTCTGCTTTTGACTTAGTCAACCATAAAGCACTTCTGTATAAGTTACAGCTCATCGGTATTGGTGGCAATTTTTTAAGGATCTTTGAAGATTTATTGATGACAGATCTCAGTCTGTGGTCATTGATGGGTGTCATTCCCCTTCTGTTCCTGTTGTTTCTGGAGTTCCACAAGGCAGTGTCCTTGGGCCTTTGCTTTTTATTATTTTTACTGCTGACCTGTGTTCCGAGCTTGAAAATAAACTAATCTCGTATGCCGATGATACAACTTTATATGCGTCAATTCCATCACCAATTGATCGACATGTAATTGCTACTGCTCTGAATAGGGATTTAGCCAAAATTACATCATGGTGTGAACTTTGGGGTATGAAACTTAACCCGCTGAGCCCCAGCTAGTTATTAATAAATGTACCACCAGGGCCCAGCAGGTTTTTATTTTTTTTTTATTCCAGAAACAATTGCGAATGGGTTAGGAATGAAGGAAAAAAAAAAAAAAATTGGTCATAAAGTGCAAAAAATGGTCCTACAGAGCCCCCGAAAACGGATTTTACAAGAGTAAAAAATTGAAGGCAATTTCCCCCAAAAAACATGTTTTTGCGCGCTTACGCGCACGCGGTTGGACTTTGAGAGTTTTCAACCATCGGCATGGGTGCATGGGATACTTACACAGTTCCCATACAAATCTAAGCCCTCGGGGTGCCATAGGACCGGAGTAATTAGGACCGGACCGGCCAGGACGCAAACGTTGCGTCACTGGGTTCTGGTGATCGAACATTGCCGACGCAACACGTGCGACGCTGGGTCTCAGCGGGTTAATGCTAGTAAACCACACTCCTTTATCATCAGCAGATCTCGTACCTTGGATCCTCCCCATCCTTATCTACAAGTTTCTGGCGAGCAAATTGAGAATGTGGATACTCTGCGTTTGTTAACCTGACAAGCGCGATTTGACAGTAGGTGCTAGGGTAGTTATTTGTGCATTTCTAGCCCTGGATTCTGACAGAATTCGTTATATTTACAATATAAACCATTATTTGTTTTCGGTATGCTTTTATTTTACATATATGATGTATATATGAACCTTCAAGAGTGCTAAAATAAGTGGGAAAAGCATTTGGGTGGTGAAAAACGAAGATATTGGCCCCCCGGTCATAATCTCAGGCGAGAGAGAGAGACAGGCAGCCTTCCCCTCTCGCTGTCTGGGAGTCAACTGAGGAGAGCGGGGCGGTGTGTGCCGGTGTCTGGGTGTTGCATAACGATCTTTTATGCAACCCACTTGTGCTACATTATCGCGGGAGAGAAAAATAACCGATAAATGATGATAATAAGAGGAAAAATAGGTGATAATTGAGGAGGGGAGGGAGGGGGGAATAAGGTGGGGAAGGAGGGGAGGGGGGTGGGTGAGATTTACATGGATGAGTACTGGAGGGGAATTATCTCACCTAGAGACAAATTCCTTTGTTTTGATAGGCCCTTTTTTTTTATGGAAGTCTTTTTTTATGGTCCTGCTTCCGTGAGGCCTATCGCGTTCCCTATAGGAAGCCTTCCGTGAGGCCTATCGCGCTTGCCGGGTTAAGAGTTACTCTGGATCCCAAACTTACTTTTGAAAAGTATATTCGTTCTTTCTCCTCTTCGTTTTCCCAAACAATTGGTCTGCTTCATAAGGTTTATAAAACATTCGCTTGTGACGCCACAGTTATCAAGTCTTTTTATGCTTTTATTTTGCCACAATTCGAGTACTGCTCACCTGTCTGGTTGTCATCAGCTGACTGCCATCTCAAGGTGCTTGACAGGTCACTAAATTCTATCAGTTTTATTCTACCTCATTTGTCTCTTGATCTGTTTCATCGACGTAAAGTTGGTGCCCTTAGTCTTTTATTTAAAGTTTTTAACAACCCTCAGCATCCCTTACATGGGGTTCTGCCTGAGCCCTATGTTCGGGCTCGTGCAACTAGATTCACAAGCAATCTTAATGATCTTGCCATGAGCCGTGTTAATTTTTCTACTACACAGCGTTCACGGTGCTTTGTGCCGGCCATGGTTGACTTGTGGAATAAGCTGCCAAATGAGCTAGTCAATTCAGCTCATATCTCCATTTTTACGTATAGAGTTAATGATTTTTTGCAGCATTAATTATAATTTTTAAACTTATTTTATTCCATTTTATTGTATTATATTTATACTTGATATCCTCCACTGCATAATATGTTATTATTCATTTTATCTGTGTTTAATATATGTATATATACAGTATACAGTATATATGTATATATATACAGTATACAGTATATATGTATATATACAGTATACAGTATATGTTTTTTTTTTTTTTTTTTTTTTTTCCTAAGTTGCCGTAGTCTCTCCAGTGCCTCCTGGTGGTTTGTGCGGATTCATCTTGCTGGTGTTTCTGCACCCTGGTTGGAGATTTCGGCTTCGGTATCTCTCAACTGTCTTCATGGTGCGATGCATAAGGTGTTGATTTTCGGTGTGAGCGTCCTGGGTTCGAATCCACGGACTGCCACATGTGTTTGTAAATTTAATTAATCGATTTTAGGAGGATAGTTGGTTGTTGGAAGGAACATAATAAATACTAATACTAATAATAATGATAATATAACCTAGCTTAGACCTAGCTTCCACTAGTAGACCGAATGAGAGGTGGAAGGATGGAGTGAGGAAGTACTTGAACGAAGGCGGTGCTGGTTGGGGGGAGGGGCGTCGACTGACTGGGGACAGAGGTGCATGGGGGTGGTTCGTTCGTGGCCACCCCTTCGGGGATCACGGCGTCAGGCAATAGATAGATAGATAGATATAACCTATTGTTACGATCCATAATAACACAATTTCGATCTTTTCATTCTGATATGTGTTTACTATATATCAGCTAGACATGTTATAGACGATTATGAGTTTTTATTCCAGTCAAAAATGTGTAGGCCTATGCTAGCTACACGCTAAAAAAAAAAATAATATATATATATACAGTATATATATATATATATATATATTTATATATATATATTATATATAAACACTATTATCTTGGTTAATGATTGGCGTTGTTTATTCTTTGTTGTGACCTTTAGGTATATAAATGAAGGTTAACAAACTTTGTATTACCATCGACAGTAACATGTTAACTTGTTTTTTCTAGTTTAAGAGTAAACTGATTTATTCGCCATTCTACCTCGGTCAATTGGTATATTGTATATTGTATACAGTATATATATATATATATATATATATATATATATATATATATATATAGTTTATGTCGGTACTTCGCATATTGGTATATTGTATATTGTATACAGTATATATATATATATATATATATATATATATATACTGTATATATATATAGTTTATGTCGGTACTTCGCATATTGGTATATTGTATATTGTATACAGTATATATATATATATATATATAGTTTATGTCGGTACTTCGCATATTGGTATATTGTATACTGTATATATATATATATATATATATATATATATATATATATATATATATATATATATATAAATGTCGGTACTTCGCATATTGGTATATTGTATATTGTATACAGTATATATATATATATATATATATATATATATATATATATATATATATATATATAGTTTATGTCGGTACTTCGCATGTTTTCTACAAGTTTGCGTAATTTTAGCTTTCTAATTTTAAGCTACCGGTAAGGAAATTTTGTTTCAGTAATATATAAATAATTTCGTAGTTAATTATGTGGTATATCCGGTACTTTATTAGATAAACCCTACTGAAATTTGAAATTTGAAATGTTTTATTTGGCCATATTACAGGGCGGACTGCAGGGCTCTTTAGCCATGGTAGGCAACCTCTTTAGGGGAAAGAAAACCTTGATACAAAACTTGAGTAGGCTAGACTCGTAAGCTTTGGACAGCAAGTAGCCTAGGAGAAGGAAAACTCTGATCACAAACTCATAGCATGATCGTAAAGCCCAAGATTTTCAAGGAATACTGCCTTACAGAGGTGAAGAGACTCGGACATCCCCATGATCAGTGAAGCTATACTAGCTCAGGTCCAACCATGCTAGACAGGTTCACTGTTAGAGATCCGATTAAAAGTGTTCCAGCTCACCAACACGTCCTAAGCCAGCGTGGTGAGTCACCACTATGACAAGCACAACAAACCAATGGCCCTCAATTCCCAGCAGTTCTGAAGCAACTGACCACGGCGGCGGTCAGATCTGCTCCAGAGCAGGGGGTGCTAAGAATCTCTGAAGACGAACAGACCGCCTATGGAATTTGACCCTTGCAATGTACAATGTCCGAACCCTGACCACTGAAGCAAACTTGGCTATCCTCCTCGAGGAATTGAGAAGCGTTAAATGGGATATTGTAGGTCTTAGCGAAGTTAGAAGAACAGGTGAGGCATTCATCGAATTGCCTGACAGTCACGTGTTATGTTACAAAGGAAAAGAAAAGAGGAAAGAATATGGAGTTGGATTCTTGATAAACAAACAACTAGCTGGGAATTTTGAAGATTTTTTTAGTATCAATGAGAGAGTTGCAGGAATAATTATTAAGCTCAATAAACTTTATAAAGTAAAAGTAATCCAAGTATATGCACCAACGGCAACACATGATGATGAAGAAATTGAACAGTTTTATGAAGATGTAGAAGATGCTATGAAAAGACATAACACTCAATTCACATTTGTGATCGGAGACTTTAATTCCAAAGTAGGCCAGAAAAAAGTAGGCGAAACAGTTATAGGTAACTTTGGAATAGGTAACCGAAATGACAGAGGAGACACTCTTGTAGAATTTGCCAAACGAAATCAGCTTAAGATCATGAATACATTTTACCAAAAGAAAGCTAGTATGAAATGGACATGGAAAGGTCCTAATGGAGTAACCAAGAATGGCATTGACTTTTTCCTTAGTGACAAAACCAGATATTGTGAAAGACGTAGCAGTACTTAACAAAGTGAATGTCGGAAGAGACCACAGCATGGTGATATGTCGAGTAGGGTTAAATCTCAAGAAAGAAAGAAAGAAACTAGTTAGAAGTACCAAACCAAACGTATGCACACTGAGAGAGAGGACTGAAGAGATATTCATTATAGATATTCGCAGTTGGCTGACTTAGGAGACTGTAGAAGAAATGAATGAAAACTTTACCAGAATCATAACAGAAGCATCTCTATGTGTAGCAGGAAAATCAGGCAAGATCACTAACTAGTAGTAAACTTTCTGAAGAAACGAAGGATCGTCTAAAGAAGAGAAGGAATATGACAATTATAACAGCCAGAGACAAGATTGAAGCAGCGAAATTAACTAAGATCATCAACAAGAAAAGACTGAAGATATCCGAACATTCAATATGACCAACATTTAAGAGACTCCAAGAAATGGTGGAAGTATGAGAGCAACCAAGAAAAGGGTTGGTACAGAGAAGAATCAAATGGTCAGCCTAAGAAAGTAAAATGGTGAAGTAACTAACAACAGAGATGAAATAATCAAGGTAGCTGAAGAATGTTATACTAAGCTAGACAGCAGCGAAGACAGACTTGAAGACATTATTCCGGAACATGTAAACATTGATGTACAGTTGGTCAAGTTCCAGCTGACCCACCCTCGTTCTGGGGCTCGCAAAATTATCTGGCAATACTGGTGTAGGAAGGTGTGTCTTATAAAGATTGGGATTGGTAGACCTGATTTCGGCTATATCATTGTTAGAACATATACTAAACAAGGGAAAGTAAGCCTATTTCAAATAAAAATGCATACATCGCTATGTATGATCCCGAACATTCATCCAAAGTTCGTAGATTTGCTTAAATATTAAAGTTATTATATCCACTGATTGGCAACTACACCAGTATTGCCAGCTAATTCTGCGAGCCCCAGAGCGAGGGAGGGTCAGCTGGAACTTTGACCAACTGTACCAGAATCCGTAGTAACAGTAGGAGAAGTTAAGACAGCTTTAAGAGACGCAAAGAGAGGTAAAGCAAGTGGTGACAACAATCTCACTATTGACCATATCAAAGATGCAAGTGATGTAGCACTTAACAAACTAGCCAAACTATACACAAAATGTTTGCAATGTAGAAATGTTCCTAAAGCCTGGAAAAATGCCTCCATTATTCTCATTCACAAGAAAGAAGATGCTAAAAACCTGAAAAACTATCGACCAATTAGCTTGCTTTCAGTTTTGTATAAACTATTCACTAAAATCGTCATCAACCGGATAGGTAGAAGACTAGATTCAAATCAGCCAAGAGAACAAGCAGGTTTCCGAAGTGGATACTCAACAACAGATCATATGCAAGTTGTTAACCAAGTAATTGAGAAAACAGATGAATTTCACAAGCCCTTGTGTATGGCATTCATAGATTACGAGAAGGCATTTGACTCGGTCGAAATTTCTGCTGTAATGAGAGCAATTCGTAAACAAGGAGTAGCAGAGAATTATGTACAGGTTTTAGAAGACATATATAACGATGGAACAGCAACAATAAAGCTCCACAAGGGAAGTGAGAACATACCAATTAAGAAGGGGGTAAGACAGGGTGATACAATTTCCCAAAAACTGTTCACAGCGTGCTTGGAATAAAACATTGGAATCTTGACTGGGACAATAAGGGAATAAATGTTAACGGAGAATATCTAAGCAACCTCAGATTTGCTGATGACATAGTTCTTTTCAGCGACTCAGGGGAAGAGTTACAACAAATGATGGAAGCTTTGATCAGAGAAAGCCTTAAGGTAGGACTGAAAATGAATGGAAAGAAAACCAAGATTATGTGTAATCATCTTGTGCAACCACAACAAATAAAGTTAGAAGATGAAGTGATAGAAGCAGTAGAAGAATACATATTATACCTAGGCCAGGTTATAGAGGCGAACCCAGATCACTCTAGAGAAATCAAGCGAAGGATAGGCATGGGATTGAGTGCATTTGGTAAACAGAGCTCCATTAGGAAAAGCAAGCTACCCCTTTCATTAAAAAGGAAAGTATACAACCAATGTGTCCTCCCTGTACTAATTTATGGACTAGAAACTTGGAGTATAACAAAGTGTCTAGAACGTAAACTTAGGAGTGCCCAAAAAGGAATATAAAGAATAATGTTAGGCATATCTTGGAGAGATAAGAAGAGAGCCTCATGGATAAGAGCACAAACACAAGTAGAATATGATAACAGATGGACAACTAGAGCAACATAATGAGAACCTAGGGATGGAGCTAGAGGAACGGGTAGACAGAGAACCAGATGGAGAGATGAGATCCGAAAGTTTGAAGGGGTGGGATGGAATAGACTAACATCTGACCGGTTGGAGTGGAAACGTTTGGGAGAGGCCTCTGTCCTGCAGTGGACTGACTAACTCAGGCTGATGCTGATATAATGATGATATATATATATATATATATATATATATATATATATATATATATACAGCATATCAAGTATTTCTCACGTGAACTACTAAATGTTTATAAACCGTACTCCCAGCCGGACTCGAACCTCCGACAGTCAGGACGAATGTATAAGCTTTAATCCACTACACCACGGTGTGACAAAGGAAACTTCTTATTTATATTAAGGAGAAGGGAAATCCTACTTGGAGAATATATTTCAATTCATACACAAGTCGTACGATCTATATTCCAGGATACCATACACATTTTTACAAGTTTCCCCCCACAACTCAGGTGGACAAAACTTGAATATTTGTCCTGACTGTCGGAGGTTCGAGTCCGGCTGGGTGTACACCCGTGAACCAAAGTTTCGGCACCCCCTGAACAGGCAGTAAGACGAAGTCAAGGTTGAAGACAGGCTGGACGATCGAAAAGACTCGTAGCGAAGCTGAAGTGAGGTTCACATTCCACTAACTGAAGTCTCAGCAACAATGAATATGAATCCCCACCACCATATATAAAGCCGCTGGTCGGTCAGTTGATGTAGTAGGAAATTCATCTGTGCTTGAGGTGAGTGGCTTGGATGTTTTTCGTATGAAAAGTTGTCTGCCTGTGTCACATAACTGCACTTGCATAAAATTGTCTACTGTTTTTGGACACATTAAAGATAGTAACTATTTAATTATTTCCAGGGGAATTCCCTCCCTTTTTTGTGATTGCGTGACTTGGATGGCTTCTTATTCCTCCAAACAGTGCCACAAAACCGATCCTCGGTTAATAAGTGTTGTCACTTGTTGCATAACACCCAAAGAGACAGATCTCCGTTAATAAACACTGTGTGTTCTCTTATCAGAAATGGACGTTCGCCAAGGCCGTGCGTGGCAACGCCCACCTAACACTCAAGCCAATCGCCCGGAGGTAATAACAAGAAGATCCCTGATAGTGGGCCACTATCAAGCTGGAACCACAATTAGTGAAATAGGCCGGCTCATGGGGATCAGTAAGAACACTGTCCGGCGATGGGTAAGGAGGTTCGAAGGTGAGCATGATTCGAGTAATAGCACTTAATATTATTTAATGAAAAATTAGTTAAATGTAATTTCAGTGACAACTAAAATTGTCATTTCAATGGAATTCGGAAATAGCTGAATGCTGGATTATCCAATAAATACCTTGAGAGACTTCTCAGTGTAAAATATAATATACAGTATTAGCATGAATGCGCAGCTTAGCCTAGGTAGTGTAGGCACTCAAACCTAAGGTGCAATAAGTCTGTTATAGTTTGAATATCTTTCGTAATTCTTTGTGTTCCATTCCTTCCGGCTTCTAAACCCCCTCCCGTCTCCCATACACCCCTCCCCCCTCTCATCCTCCCTTCCACCCCCCACCCCCTCTCATCCACCCTTCCACCCCCACCCCCATCCCTCCTCTCCCTCCCCCCCCCCCCTCCTGTCTCTCCTACACCCCCTTCTCCCTTACTTCCCCCTCCCTTCTTCCCTTCCCCCTCTCCCCTTCCCCCTCTCCTCTTCCCCTTCTACGAATCTTGGCTAACCTTTCTACTCGCGTGAACTGGGGAAAATAAAATTGTTTCATTAATGTTGTTTAATGTTCTGTTTTTACATCTAGATGATTAATTAGGTTTAAACTTCCCCAGGAACCTGCTGATTCCATAACAAATTATTGTTTGGGGAATATTTCCACTTCGTTAAGTGGGAGAGGAATAGTCTCAAACGACCGTCGACGTGGGCACTCCACCAAGAGTGTTCCTTTGTTTTCTATACAAGATGACTGTTCGATAACATTAGATTAGGATGGTTTGATTTATTAGGCAAAATTTACTGGAAAACCGAATGCGATTAATTTTAACGAGTATCTATATCCCAGCCTAACCTCGCCAAGCTGTAGGTGGGGACGTGTCGGGCAGCCTCTGTAAATTTCTGTGACAGACTGTAAACACGGCACTTCCCGCTAAATTATCTTTACATATCAACTCTTTCACGATCCTGACGCTATTTGACGATGTCTTCTGGCTGTCATTAGCCGTTTTTATTGGAAGTATCTGAGGGACTTGAAGGGGTAAAGAGTATCACCATCCACCATCTGACTCCCACATCCCCTTTCTAATCTGAATAAAATAGTCCAATACTACCCAGCATAGAGAAGAGAAAGGCGTCCTCGGAACGTGAAAGGATTAACTAACCAAAGCTAGCTATCCTTTTCTAAAGTCACAAATTTGTTTTATCAGAGTGTAAAGCGATTGTTAACGCTCTTAGGATCCGAGGACGCCTTTCTCTTTTTCTTTCCTGGTTATTATTAGACTATTTTATTCGGATTAGAGATGGGATACGGAGGTCAGAGTGAATGGTGATACGCTTTACCCGTATAATTCCCTCAGATCCTTCCTTAACTGTATAAAAACGTCAAACAATTGGCAGAAGAAGATGCCAAAAGGCGTCAGGATCCTGAGGGTCATTTTACAACTATAATACAATATTACTTATTATATTTAAACTGATTAATAATTTTTTAATCCTGCAGGTGAGGGGTATGTTAAAACAAGATCGAGATCTGCCCGCCCTCGTGTCACTTCCCAAGAAGACTGTGAGCGCATCCTCACTGCTGTCATCCAGGCACCCAAATCATCATCGGTAGCTCTGACAAGAGACCTGGGCCTCAACTGTCACCCTATAACGGCGAGACGCCGGATGCGTGAGGCGGGACTGAACTGCCATGTTCCAGCCATAAAGGAGGTGCTGACAGAAGCCAACAGGAGAGCAAGACTACGATTCGCTCAACAGCATATTCAGCGTGGCCGTGGCTACTGGCAAAATGTTATTTTCACGGATGAAAAATGCTTCTCCTCTGTGACACGGAACGGGCGGCAGTGTTGGCGAGCACGAAACACTCGGTATGAGGCCAGGCATATAAACGAGAAGGGAAGGAGTGGCAGAGTCACCGTGTCGTTTCATGGTTGGATGTGGTGGGGAGGTCCTGGAGAACTGGTTAAAATTGATGGTAACCTTAACAGCGAGGAATACATTAATATATTGGAAACCTCTTTACTGCCATCTATTCGTGCATACACCCTTCCAGAGCCCGATATCATCACATTGGTGCAGGATCGGTCTCCTATTCACACCAGCCGAGCAGTCACACAGTGATTCGCACAGCACCCGGAAATCCAGTTGGTAGATTGGCCTCCAAAGGGATGAGACTGCAACCCCATCGAAAATCTTTGGGGGATAATGGTTCAGGAATGGAATGTTCCAGAGATGACCAAGGAATGCGTAGAAGCAAAGGCCAGAGAAGTATGGGAGGGCGTGAGACGACGCCCAGACATTTGCAGCAAGCTAGTAGACTCGTTACCGGCTCGTCTGCAGGAGGTTATTGATGCAGAAGGGGGATGGACAAGTTATTAAGCTGCGGAGACATTGAATGTTACAACATAAATGCATATGTTGCCATATTAAAAGGACACTGTATTCCATTATCTCTCTGCACAAATAAACTTTATAACAATGTAATTGGTAATATGTATAGCAGATGCTTTAAACAAGGGCTTGATAAAATAAACAATAAACCACATATGAAATAGAATATGTTTCTAACACCTACTTGTTCCATTATATTTAGTACCCAAGATATAGTTAACGGCTTATTATGGCTTATTTTAATATTAATAAATTATGCGTTACAGTCTATGACCATGAAATAGATCGCTCTATCACATGCATACAAAGAAAACTAAAACAATCTTTCGCTCAGATAATTATAATCCGTTTGTGAGACTTATTATTTATTATAAAAGAACAAGCACCATGTTAACTAGGACTTTATGGCACTGTGAAGCAGGGTTAAAATGGAACATGGGAGCTTAGCATAAAAAACTATATGAAAGCAGTCTTTTAACCCTTCTAGGATCTAGATGCCTTTCAGCAGCTTCTCCTGATTATCACCATACGAATTTTTACAGCTTGGGAAGGATCTGGGGATCTTAAAAGGCTACAGACTAACTCAATTGACCCTCTGACTTTCATAAACCTTTCCTAATCTGAATAAAATCATGTAAAAATAGCCAGATAACAGATGTAAAGTGTGATGCCGGAGCATGAAATGGTTAAATAAGGGACAGAAGACAGGTATGTCAAAGAAAATGCATAAGCCTGTCGGTGGAAAACGTAGGTGACTCACAAATGTATTGAGACTTGGAGCTCATGAAAAGCGAACCTTGGTCTCGTTGCCAAGCCTGGTACACCAGCTTGTCCGAACGTCTGTTGTATCTGCAACCTTGACTTAGCCTTAATACCTGTCCAGGGGGTGCCGAAACTTTGGTTCACGGGTGTACATAAACACATATATATATATATATATATATATATATATATATATATATATATATATATATATATATTTACAGTACATATATTAAATTTGGCAATGTTTGCTTACACAATATTTTTCGATCACATCTCTTTCCCATTACATATAATTCATATTCACGACTTGGCATTCACTATGATTACATTTTTAGGAATAAGCACGAATCATATTTTGCATTGCAATATTATATATAATTAAATATATATATATATATATATATATATATATATATATTTTGTTTTTACCTCTGTGACATTTCACACTATTGTACTCGTACACTCTTGGACTTTAGTTTCTACTCGCTTAACTACGGCTTAATGTATAGTATTTTATCTATAAGTCACTATGTGATCCCTTACTAGTTTGTTTAAAAAAAAAATGTCTATTTCAAGCGATTCATGTAGACTTTCCTCTGATTTTAGGCTGTAGATGGTTTTGTCTAAGCCGAAACGCGTCTTTATAAAAGATGTTTTCCCCAGCTCTGGTTTTACTATACTCTCTCTCTCTCTCTCTCACTCACTCTCTCTCTATATAATTATATATACTATAATATATATATATATATATATACCGGTATATACAGTATATATATATATATATATACCTGTTATGTAGCCAGTTACGTATCTTGATCCTCAAGTGGTTAACTTGATGAATCTAGATAGTACAGATATATATTAAGGTATCAGTCAGCTGAAGGCAAAACAAAAGTAAAATCTAATAACATTATTTCCTGTTGTTGCTTCCTTTCCTTTTGGATCTTAGGACTTGGTATCCTTTATTGACTGATATTCTTTAATTATGGAAAAATACTGAAACTAATTAAAGTCATGTAGTATTTATAAAGAATTATTATTTAACCGAAGCTTAGTAGGCTATGGTTATGAACCGAATAAGTTATATCTAAAGAAGGACTATTAATTCTATAAAAAGTCTTGAAAGATAAATATTAAAGTAGAATATTTCTGTCTCTTACACTTTTTGAAATTAATAGATAGTTTTCTTATATGTCCTTTTATTTATATTTAATGTAGTTATTATTCTTGGTTCTTGTCTTACATTAATAGTATTATATTATTATTATCATCAGGATTAATATCAAAGTCACATAAAAAGTTATATATGTATTTAATAATTAGTTAAATGTATTTCTTAACCACGTAACATTGAAGTTTGATTATGAGTAAATTAAGTTACAGGATCGCTTCATAGATTCGATTCAGGTCTCACTCAAATAATATAAAAAGCAAAAATAATATTTTAAAGCTAATAGAATTTTCTTCAGCTTAGAAATCACTAGAAGTAACATTAAAACAGCCATGTTAGTCTAAGGCGATATTACTAATATGAAACAATAGTATCACCGTACTAAGTACCATTAAGCAATGGAAGCTTAATTAAAAGAAAATTAAAGAACTCGTAAGTCTTAATATAAAACAATAGTATTACTTTTATCGTAACCCAATTACTTGAAGAGTTGCTTTAGTCCACAAATTAGTCAACTAAAATAGTTAAGTACATAATTGTAGCGTTAACGTTAATTCCCAATCAAATATTAAGTACATAATAGTAGCGTTAACGTTAATTGCCAATCACATATCTCACTAACCAACATAACGTAAGTGTTTACACCGAACACACTTAACACACACTTATATAATCTGACCGACAGTCACAATCCCATTATAATACTTCACCCCGTCTTCCTCCAGCTGCAAGTTCACCTTCCCAACTCCAAATGAGACTGATTTGAATGACCACTACTCGGGTCTTATATACTAAACAATGATGGTGTAGGAACGAATCACGAGGCGGGTGATGGTGCGCGCCCCAATCACAGCTCCTCTAGTTGTGTAAGAGGTGCGTGGTCCAATGGAGTCTCCTGGCGTCGATCATACGTCATAGCGTCGGTCATCGAAGTAGTTTGCAGGGTCCCCTATGACGCACGCAGGTGTGGAGGCTTGTTTGCTGGTATGCGGACGAGCTGGTTTCCCCCTCGCTGGTTCGCTCGCTGGTCTGCTTCGCCGCCTGGGTAGTTTGGCACTCCTTCAACTCTTAATTCTAACTCTTAAATTAACATAATAATAATAATAATAATAATAGTTCTTAACGCTAGCGCATGCTAAGCTAGCTAAGGATAGCTCAATAAGGCCGATTAGGCGTATTTCCTTTGGGGTCCTGTACTACTACCCCATCCCTTTGCTCATGAGGGATGGTAACGACTCAGTGCTTGTGAAAAATCTTTAATGCGCCGAGCGTGGGCGAACCCGGGCCTTCTGGGTGGAAGTCCGAGAGGCTATGTCACTACACCAAGCGAGCCGCTTGGCTCCGTATGTCAGACCTCCCCCCTAGAAAAGAGTTTAAGGAGTATAGTACATAAAATTAAACATAAGACATAATAGATTCACCACCAGATTGGCAACAGCAAGATTATAATGAGGATATAATAAGGATATCACCCAAAGTAGGCAACGTCTCCAGGTACCACATCAGAACATAGCCGGAACGTAGCTGGAGCGCTATTCGAACTGCAAGGCATCTCACAGCTGAAGGCTTGAAAGCACACTACTAAAACATGATATTTACCTCGCTACAAGGGAGAGCTAATTGCCAAAATCCTCTCATTAAATTTATCTTACTGCTGTATGAGGCCAACCTGATAAATGTAATCTTTAATAGATAAGTGATAGGCAATCGGCTAGCACGTTCTGGACCCCCTTAATATGTTTGACATCCAGGGAGTATTCCTGCAGCAACAAACTCCACCTGGTCAGTCGTTGGTTTTTATTTTGGAACTTATGCAAACATTTTAAGGGGTGATGGTCAGTATACACAGTGATGGCACCAGAGGCAGATTGCACATAGACAGCAAAGTATTGAAGGGATAAAATTAATGCGAACAGCTCCTTCTCAATGACTGAATAGTTACATTGAGCAGAATTTAATTTTTTACTAAAATAGCACACAGGATGCAATACTTCACAGTCGTCGTCCTGTAGAAACACTGCACCAACCCCGGTATTGCTCGCATCCACTGCTAGGGAAAAAGATCTGTTAAAATCAGGAGCTCGGAGTACAGGATAATTAGATAAAATATATTTGGTAGCATTAAAGGCCTCCTCACATTCAGAGGACCACTCAAACTTCACATCCTTACGGAGATCTGTCAGGGGAGCTGTCAACTTAGAAAAGTTTAAGATGAAACGCCTATAATAACCAATCATGCCTAGGTACCTTTGGATATGTTTCTTAGTGCTAGGAGATGGGACTTCTAGAATAGACTCTACCTTTGCTTGAGGAGGTGCAACCTGCCCCTGACCTACCGTATATCCTAGATACTGGACCGTACTCTTTACAAAGGTGCATTTCTTAAGATTAACCACCAGATTGGCATCAGCAAGATTTAAGAACAGCAATCTAAGTTGGTAAAGATGCTCCTCCCATGACTGTGAAAAGATAAGAATATCATCGATGTAGACAACACATCCAGGTACCCCTTCAGTCACCAAATTCATGAGGCGCTGGAATGTAGCTGGAGCGTTTTTCAAGCCGTAGGGCATTACGTTACAGCAGAAGGCTTGATTGTTGACTACAAAGCATGATATTTCCCTCGCTCTAGGGGTGAGAGCTACTTGCCAATATCCCTTCATTAAGTCAATCTTGCTGATATAGGTGGCTGTACCAATCTGGTCAATGCAGTCGTCGATCCGTGGCAGTGGGTAGGTATCGTTCTTTGTGACAGCATTAACTTGCCTATAGTCCATACATAACCTATGGCTCCCGTCTGGCTTTGGCACAAGTATGACCGGACTACTCCACTGGCTTAAGGCCCTTGTGATCAGCTCGTTTGATAACATAAAGTCAAGCTCGACCTGCAGTATACTCCTGCGTTGTGGTGAGACACGGTAGGGGGATAGTTTAATGGGAGTTGCATCCCCTACGTCGATGTCGTGCACGGCCAAAGAAGTGAGCCCTGGAGAATCACGGAACACACTGGGAGACTGAGATAAAACAGAGATTAGTTGGTTCGCTTGATCAGAGGGAAGATGACATAGTTTAGATGGTAATTCCCCCCAAGCTACTGAGTTATACTGAAAGTTGGATAGGCTACATGACAAGTCAAAGTCTGCATGGATACCTTCAGGCTCTGGAACAGTCTGTTGCGGGTCAGTAAGAGAACTGAAGACTTTGTCCGCACCAGGCTGTCCACAGGTCCTGACATTCACTGCCACAGTGGGAGAATCTGGAGGAGAGGAATCAGGGGACCTATGGTAGGGTTTCAACATATTTATATGGAATACTTGCGTGGGCTTTCTCCTGTCTGGGGTAGTTACTAGATAATCGGTAATGCTCACCCTCTGAATAATCTTATATGGGCCCCTGAACTTGGCAGATAAAGGTTGGCCAAAAAGGGGGAGCAGGACCAAAACCTCATCACCGGGCTGAAACTCCCTCTCACGGGCTTTTCTGTCATACCAGTTCTTCATGGAGCTTTTAGCCACTGTCAAGTTTTGAGCTGCAAACTCACATGAGGATCTCAGCCTGGTTTTGAAATCTGAAACATACTTGAAGAGGTTTTGGTTCCCCTCCTGGCCAACTAGGCTATCCTGCAATTGTTGCAAAGGACCTCTTACCTGGTGACCGAAAACTAGCTCATTAGGGGAAAAACTCAGGGATTCAGTTGGAAACTCACGAATAGCAAATAAAAGAAAAGGTACCCCCTTATCCCACTCAACTCCGGTCTCTGTACAATACTTACGCAACATTCCTTTTAATGTCTGATGATATCGCTCGAGAACCCCTCGACTCTCTGGGTGGTAGGTGCTAGACTTAACATGCTCGAAACCCAACTCCTTCAGGGACTGCTGAAAAATGTTAGAGGTAAAATTAGTTCCTTGATCACTTTGCACCTCATGGGGGAAACCCATTCTGGTGAAGAATTTGACCAGTTCCTTGATGACAGTTGGAGCAGAGGTAGTCCCTTAATTAGCGGCGAGCAACATAAGTCGAGTTAAAAAAAGCTGGACTATGTGGCGGCGCTCGACATAGGTCGAGTGGCAATTTCAGCACGTAATGTGGCTGAGAGAGAGAGACAAGTGGTGGCAGGAGACTAGCGAGCGTATGACTGCTCCAGACCACCGCGGCGAACCTACTGACACAAATCTCAGCTCCCTCCTCCCTCTCTCACTCGCTACATACTCAATTATGTACCGAAAGTACCGAATTACCTACTTTTTGCACTCGCGTTGCACGGTTATTGCAAGAAAACTATCCATAAGGATCGTTATGGTGTCATTCGAAAGCTCTGTTTATGCCCTTTCAGGGATAGGTACTTGTTTTACGTTCTGGGTCTTATTTAGGCATGAAAATGATCACGTAAACAGCCCTATTTTGGCTAAAAACACCCCGCTGTGCGGTACATATAAATAAACCGCATAGGCCGCTCGTAAGGTGTTAAGGGTATAGCCTCTGGGTAGCAAGTTGCCATGTCCATAATAGTTAATAAATAAATGTTACCTTGGGAAGTCTTAGGCAATGGGCCTACAATGTCCACTACCACCCGAGTAAAAGGATTCTCGAAGACGGGCAAGGGCACCAGAGGATGTACACTTGTACAGGCACCTTCTGATTGGGTTTTCCTGTCATCTGGCAAGTGTGACACACTCTACAAAACTCCACTACATCTGCACGCATTCCTGGCCAGTGAAAGTGGGCTCTGATTCTGTCTAGAGTTTTTCTCACACCTAAGTGTCCTGCCAATGGTATACAATGTGCCATTTCCAAGATATCTCTACGACAAGGTTTGGGGACTACTACTTGATGGACGTCCCAGGCCCCGTCATCGATTCGTCTGTGTGGCTGTCTCCATCTACGCCACAATACTCCTCCTTTGAGGTAGAAACATTCACCACCCTCCTTCTCACATTCCTCTTCACTCACGGCCCTGGTAGCTAACTCCTTGCATTCACTATCATCTCTCTGTAGCTCTACCAGGCCACTAGGACAATTTGGAGGGGTTTCATGGTCATCGTTAGGGTCAAGATGAGCCATAAAGGTGTCAGATAAATCCACCTCAGTCACATCATCAGGCACAGTTGGAGCGTCATTCACACTCTCATCATCCCTTTCATCAACTCTTACATTCGGTACATTTCTGTCTGAGGGAACTGCTACTTGAGACATTGAACGTGTGACAGCACACACAGGGAAAACTGTTGGCATCTCCTTTTCGAGCTCACCGGTTAGTGGCTCGTTAACAGGGGAAAGTGACAAAATGGGGTCTGGTCGGACCTTCTCACCTGCTACATCATTCCCCAAAAGGAGTGTTACCCTAGGCACAGGGATATCTTGGGACCTACACAAAGCTATGGTGTCCTCACCCTGTAGTAACTCGCATTCAATTTCGCCTTTTACCAAGTATGCATAAAATTGGCCTCCAGCACCTCTCATTATAACTGGTTCGCCAGGTGGGCACTCAGTGTAAGGATTCACCATGAGGGTGCTAGTAGAACCTGTGTCTCTCAGAATTTTTACCTCATGCATACAACCATTTAATCTCACGTTGCCAGATGAAATAAAGGGACGGTAACTGTCCTGCACTGATGGTGAAATTATTACTGGCTTAACCCTAGTGCATAGACTACATATAACCTAGACACGAAAGAAGACGCCACAAATCTGTAAATAGTGAGCCGCGCGTTCGAGAGATGGCAGCACGATCGCAAAGGACAATGGGAGGGGAGGGTCCCCACACAGACATTATATTGACTATCCTTGTCCTTGGTCCTCATTAATTCGTAATAATCCCTACCTTGTACTAATAACGCTATTAATAAGCAATTGAACATTATCCAGAGACTCTGCAGACATGACATAGTTAAATAGACATAAGTAGAGGCTACTTACTGTAAAGGCGCCAATCATCGTGTAATTGTCGTCATTATGAGGAGGTACACAAGCAAAACTCCTCCAACACCCGCCATTGTTGATGTGAGATTCGGGAGTTGCCAACGTCAATGGTGGGACAAAATATCCCTAGATGTCATAAGTATAAATGTCCAGTTTTAGTGCTACTTGACAAATTAACATCTACATAACATGTAACATACTAATATATATTCAAAATGACAATTTAATTCTTGTTGTGTTGCTTGAAGGTATACAGCTTGCATCATAATTATATGAGTAGCCTATGTTTTATAGTGTATATGTATACTTAATGTTTTCATCTTGCTTATATATATATCTAATTTATACTAAATAATTTACAAGTGTTTTTACCAACATTAATTAACTCTTAAATACGTTCCCTCTTTAATCTATTGCTCCCTCGTTTTGCGGATATTCCCTTAACTTTGGAAACACTGCAGCAAGCCAGCTGGCAGGTGCGCGCGGCGCACAGCCTATCTATATAATAAGGACAAGCCACTGAGATGCTTTACTACAGTACAATACAATAGTGCTGCCACCAAATCCCTAGGACGCGGTGCAAACTAACCGTGTGACGTCACGCTTTCGTGTCTTGGTTATATGTAGTCTATGCCCTAGTGGGTTGCACCACACATGCTACTACACCCCATTCTAGATGGTTTACGTTAGCTGCTAGGTACTCCTTCTGTCTGGAGTCCTGCATTAAAGGAACTTTTGGTGCTAGGTACTCCTTCTGTCGGGAGTCCTGCATTAACCCTTAATTAGCGGCGCGCAACATAAGTCGAGTATAATAAATCTGGACTATCTGGCGGCGCTCGACATAGGTCGTGTGGCAATTTCAGCACGTAATGTTGCTGAGAGAGAGAGACAAGTGGTGGCAGGAGAGTAGCGAGCGTATGACTGCTCCAGACCACCGCGGCGAACCAACTGACACGAATCCCACCTCCTCCCTCCCTCTCTCACTCGCTATATACGGAATTGTATGGGGAAAGTGCCGAATTACATGCTTTTTGCACACGCGTTGCGCGGTTGTTGCAAGAAAACTAGCCATCATAAAAGGATCGTTATGGTGTCATTGGAAAGCTCTGTTTATGCCCTTTCAGGGATAGATACTTGTTTTATGCTCTGGGTCTTATTTAGGCATGAAAATGATCACGTAAACAGCCCTATTTTGGCTAAAAACACCCCGCTGGGCGGTACATATAAATAAACCGCTAGCCCGCTAATCTAGTGTTAAAGGCACATATGGAGTTTGAGATACGGCGGCAACTGTCTGCCCCGATCTCTCTGTTCTCTCCTTGGCCCAGCACTGATAAGCTAGGTGGCCTCTCTTGCCACAAAAAGTACATACTTTAGGGGATACGGGAACGTTCCCTCTTTGAGCATTACTATTAATTTGGGCCCCACCTCTGTTACCATTGCCCTGAGTCGCATTTTTAGTTGGGGGGAACAATTCTATTTTGGCTAGCTGGCGAAGACGTTACAGGCCTGTGACTGGGTCTGTCAGATTTGTGATTGGGATACTTAAAATTAGAACTAGAATTATCGTAGGGCTTCTTTCCACGAAATTTGTTGTTGAGCACGTATGTAATCAGCCATGTCAGCGCCGTCGGCAAGACAATCTACCTTTTTCACCCTTAAATGATAGGCTACAGAAGAATACATTTTCCATAGGAAATTTTCTAACAGGACTAACTCCTTCAGATTGTTGTAGCTTGTGACTTTCTTACTTTTGACCCAATGATTGAAAGTTTTAGTCATGGTCCTGGCGAATACCTTATGAGTTTCTTCTTTTTTCTGGTTTTTACGGAAAGATCGCCTGTAAGCCTCAGGCTGCAATTGATAAGTTTTTAGGATAGCTTCTTTGAGATTGTCATAATCCTGCCTAACCTCTGCTACTTCTGACAAATACGTGGCTCGAGCCTGCCCTGTCAAAACGGTTTGTAACATAAAAGGCCATTGGTCTCTTGTCCACTTCATACCTCCAGCAACTTCCTCAAACAAAACAAAGAAATCCTGCACATTATCCTCAGTGAAAGGTGGAATGACACTGGTCATAGTTAATCCCAGAGGGGGAGCAATTTTGGGAGCATTTGTATTGACATTTAGTTGAGCTATTTGATATTGATATTGTTCGGTCGTTGCTCTGGCTTTTATGCTGGCTTCTTCGGTATTTGCTTTTATTCTGGCTAGTTCTATTCTTAATCTGGCTTGTTCTAGTTCGAATAATTGATCAACGGTAAAACCAGGTGGCAATTGTTCATCAAGTTGGCCCACCAACTGCTCCGTCACCCTCCTCGCCTTCTACAGGGAACAGGTGGGTTTTTATGGTCTGAGCCACCTCTACTTTGGATATGTTTGAGACAGTTAATTGGAGATGTGAGGCAAGCACTTTCAGTTCGGATTTTGACAGACTGTCAATATCAGGGGCTGTGGGTTCTGAATCTATGAAAACTCGAGCATCTTAGTCATTAATTAGTTGAGGCATGATTAATATTTGATTTCTAAGTAGTGAAACGGTAATGAAACTGAGTGAAACTGTATGAAACGAATCCTGGCGAGGTCGCCACTCTTCTGTTACGTATCTTGATCCTCAAGTGGTTAACTTGATGAATCTAGATAGCACAGAGATATATATTAAGGTATCAGTCAGCTGAAGGCAAAACAAAAGTAAAATCTAATAAAATTATTTCCTGTTGCTTCCTTTCCTTTTGGATCTTAGGACTTGGTATCCTTTATTGACTGATACTCTTTAATTATGGAAAAATACTGAAACTAATTAAAGTCATGTAGTATTTATAAAGAATTATTATTTAACCGAAGCTTAGTAGGCTATGGTTATGAACCGAATAAGTTATATCTAAAGAAGGACTATTAATTCTATAAAAAGTCTTGAAAGATAAATATTAAAGTAAGAATATTTCAGTCTCTTACCCTTTTTGAAATGAATAGATAGTTTTCTTATATGTCCTTTTATTTATATTTAATGAAGTTATTATTCTTGGTTCTTGTCTTACGTTAATATTATATTATTATTATCATCAGGATTAATATCAAAGTCACATAACAAGTTAGATATATATTTAATAACTAGTTAAATGTATTTCTTAACCACGTAACATTGAGGTTTGATTATGAGTAAATTAAGTTACAGGATCGCTTCATAGATTCGATTCAGGTCTCACTCAAATAATATGAAAAGAAAAATAATATTTTAAAGCTAAAAGAATTTTTTTCAACTTAGGAAATCACAAGAAGTAACATTAAAACAGCCATGTTAGTCTAAGGCGATATTACTATGAAACAATAGTAATACCGTACTAAGTACCGTTAAGCAATGTAAGCTTAATTTTCGGTGTGAGCATCCTGGGTTCGAGTCCACGGACTGCCACATGTGTTTGTAAATTTCATTAATCGATTTTAGGAGTATGGTTGGTTGTTGGAAGGAACATAATAATTGATATTGGTTCAGGAGTAATTTATCGAGAGGACTTCCCTAAGTGGTTAAGGCCCCATTAATTGCTCTTTCCATTCACATATGCATAGCCTACGTGAGTTGCAGTTGGGATGTGTGTACATGCTTAGATTGATATGCAAGATTCGAAGTTGCATAATAAATCGTAGGCAGTGTCCACCAACCTTTAACTGTCTTCGTGGTGCGATGTATAAGGTGTTGATTTTCGGTGTGAGCATCCTGGGTTCGAGTCCACGGACTGCCACATGTGTTTGTAAATTTCATTAATCGATTTTAGGAGTATGGTTGGTTGTTGGAAGGAACATAATAATTGATATTGGTTCAGGAGTAATTTATCGAGAGGACTTCCCTAAGTGGTTAAGGCCCCATTAATTGCTCTTTCCATTCACATATGCATAGCCTACGTGAGTTGCAGTTGGGATGTGTGTACATGCTTAGATTGATATGCAGGATTCGAAGTTGCATAATAAATCGTAGGCAGTGTCCACCAACCTTTAACTGTCTTCGTGGTGCGATGTATAAGGTGTTGATTTTCGGTGTGAGCATCCTGGGTTCGAGTCCACGGACTGCCACATGTGTTTGTAAATTTCATTAATCGATTTTAGGAGTATGGTTGGTTGTTGGAAGGAACATAATAATTGATATTGGTTCAGGAGTAATTTATCGAGAGGACTTCCCTAAGTGGTTAAGGCCCCATTAATTGCTCTTTCCATTCACATATGCATAGCCTACGTGAGTTGCAGTTGGGATGTGTGTACATGCTTAGATTCATATGCAGGATTCGAAGTTGCATAATAAATCGTAGGCAGTGTCCACCAACCTTTAACTGTCTTCGTGGTGCGATGTATAAGGTGTTGATTTTCGGTGTGAGCATCCTGGGTTCGAGTCCACGGACTGCCACATGTGTTTGTAAATTTCATTAATCGATTTTAGGAGTATGGTTGGTTGTTGGAAGGAACATAATAATTCAAAGAAAATGAAAGAACTCGTAAGTCTTAATATAAAACAATAGTATTACTTTTATCATAACCCAATTACTTGAAGAGTTGCTTTAGTCCACAAGTTAGTCAACTAAAATAGTTAAGTACATAATAGTAGCGTTAACGTTAATTCCCAATCAAATAGTTAAGTACATAATAGTAGCGTTAACGTTAATTCCCAATCACATATCTCACTAACCAACATAACGTAAGTGTTTACACCGAACACACTTAACACACACTTATATAATCTGACCGACAGTCACAATCCCATTATAATACTTCACCCCGTCTTCCTCCAGCTGCAAGTTCACCTTCCCAACTCCAAATGAGACTGATTTGAATGCCCACTACTCGGGTCTTATATACTAAACAATGATGGTGTAGGAACGAATCAGGAGGCGGGTGATGGTGCGCGCCCCAATCACAGCTCCTTTAGTTGCGTAAGACTCCAATGGAGTCTCCTGGCGTCGATCATACGTCATAGCGTCGGGTCATCGAAGTAGTTTGCAGGGTCCCCTATGACGCACGCAGGTGTGAAGGCTTGTTTGCTGGTATGCCGACAAGCTGGTTTCCCCCTCGCTGGTTCGCTCGCTGGTCTGCTTCGCCGCCTGGGTAGTTTGGCACTCCTTCAACTCTTAATTCTAACTCTTAAATTAACATACAGGGCTCCGTATGTCAGAAGCCATATATTGTAATTTATCCACTCGCGGATGTTTCCTTATTTTTATATGTATCTATCCCGTCAATAATAGGAAGGGGATACTTAGCAACATGTTGTGCCCTTGACAATATATACAACTGTTCACAATGAAATATTGGCATGTCAGTATTTTAATTGGACAGAGTTTGCAATCTGAAATAATAGCGTCATTTTCCGGTTATTAAATGCTATCAATCAGCACTCTTGCTATGTGTCCAGGCGGAGTCACACGACCAATGCATATCTGCAATTTTTAGTCAATTTAGATATAGCAGTTTCAGAATACATCTTGATTATAAGATTACAGGTAGAGTCAAATATAATAGTTCTCTACACCCTTCCTCATTAACTGTGGTACTTTAACCCCTCGAGGATTATGACTTGGTTTGGCAGTTTAATTTGGCTATCATTAGACGATTATATTAAGATTAGGGAGGGTATATGGCGGTCAGAAGGTTCATTAAAGAAGTGTTTACCCTTTAAATTCTCACATATATCCTTGAGCTGTTTAAATCTTGCAATGACAGCCAGAATAAACTTGAATGATGTATGAATATTTCAATCAGTGGGACCTGATCACAACATTGGTGGGAGGTGAATATGGCATGCGCGAGATGAATATATGATGCATGAGGGTTGAATATCTGATGAGTGAGTGGTGAATATGTGATGAGTGAGTGGTGAATATGTGATTAGTAAGTGGTGTATATGTGATGAGTAAGTGGTGAATATGTGATGAGTGATTGGTGAATATGTGATGAGTGAGTGGTGAATATGTGATGTGTGAGGGTGAGTATGTGATGAGTGAGTGGTGAATATGTGATGTGTGATGGTGAGTATGTGATGAGTGAGTGGTGAATATGTGATGAGTGAGTGGTGAGCGGTTAATATGTGATGACTGAGTATTACGGTAATTATAACCTGGTTTATGGATCAATGTGATGAGTAAGAGGTGAATTCTACGCCAGTTAAGGGTGATTATGCAACGAGTTAGTTTTGAGGCCAGTCTTTTTTAAATACAGCAATGAATGAAAGTAATAACGAATTTAATTCAAACAAATTAATACACCCAAAGCCGTCCTTCATTCATGTGAAATATCTATTATTATTATGATGATTGTATTTTTATAGTGAGATTCATATTGGTAATATATATAAATTGTACAGTACATCCACCTAAAATCCCAAACCCATGCCCTCAAAATACACCAATACATTAACATAATACAACAAATATTAGTATATAAGCCATCTAATTTTTAATATATTTACGTTTAATAACTCCAGATAAATAAAAAAAAAAAAAAAAAAAAAATCACACTCACGGAGAAACAGTATTTAACATTTCCATGACATCTAATTTAGAGCTCTGAGAAGTGAGAACCCTCAACAAAGAAAACACGACAATGGAAGTACAAACCTACACCCACGAGCGCACTATCGATCTAAAAGTGCACTCTAAATGTCCCTGCCAGAAGACAAAGAGCTGCAACAGTATCGGCAAGTATTATAGTTAAGAAGTTGGGTAGAAATGTTTTGCATTTCATGATAAAAGTATCACAATACTATTGTCCACACACTCACAAAGGTAATATAATCAACATTTGATTGGGAGGTATCATAGGTTGCCTATGTTGGCTTTGGTATCCCCTTTTCAATGAATTTATATTTGAGTTCTGAAACACTGATATAGTACAAGTCAAACGGTCAACATTAGCCAGACATTGTCTGAATATACAGTATGTTGTTTCCCTTATCCAGACGAGTCATTTGAGACTAGGCTAGTTAGACATCTCTGCCACGCTATACAGTTTGGGGCAACAATCAGTGTTTTAGAGCTCAAATGGAAATTAATTGAAGAGAGGCTGCCAAAGCCAACATGTGCATAGGCTAAACCTATGATACCTCCCAATCTAATTGTAAAGATATTGCCTTTTTGATTGCACATTCCAATGTTAATACTTTTATCAAGAAATGCACAATTCCCACAAGTTATGTCACTTGGCTGCCCCACTATTACCTGGTATGAGTGATTTATTTATTTATTATATTTGTTTTATTTTTCAACATCAGAAGTATAAGTTTCTCAGTAGCTAATACTTGAAAACGGACAAATTATGAAGTAAAGCTTACATATCCTGTTTGCCACACATAATATGGCTATACTTCACACTATATATAACCTCGTCATTCGCTGAGTATTACTGGGTACACTTATATCGTCAAAGTGTCCTCGGATATGGCCAGGCATCTAATTATTCACCGTAATGAAATGTTCGGTATTTCCCGGTCAAATTGGTGAAGCCTATCCACCATTCAGTAGTATTACAGAACGTTCACCACACATTATATATTCTAATTATGTGTTCTAATTATCTGATCATTATAAAATTTACATATCAGCATTGGGGGGCCAAAAAACGCTTCCCAAAGTTTCAAATTGATTCAATAATATGCAAGAGATTGTTATAAACTTACTTTTTGTTTTTACCTTAGGCTAAAGACTCTCCTAAGACTACGTGGCACTGTGGAGGGAAAAAGGTCTAATACACAGGAATTACACCAGAGGAGTGAGGTAAAAAAAAAGGGTTTTATACTACTTACAGTTCTATGGCCACTGACTCGTTGAGGCCGTGAGGTGACTGGCGTGTGTCATGTTCCTCTCTTTCCTCCTCCCTCTACTCTCCATGGACGAGTCGATGCCAAGAGACGTGTCGTGCCGCTTTCATTTAACCCTCTCCGACATATGACGCGATTTTTGAGCCTATTAGGGATACTTTAACCCTTAACCCCTAACTGTCGGCGCGCAACATAAGTCGAGTATAATAAATCTGGACTATCTGGCGGCGCGCGACATAGGTCGTGTGGCAATTTCAGCACGTAATGTTGCTGAGAGAGAGAGACAAGTGGTGGCAGGAGAGTAGCGAGCGTATGACTGCTCCAGACCACCGCGGCGAACCTACTGACACGAATCCCACCTCCTCCCTCCCTCTCTCACTCGCTACATACTGAATTGTATGGGGAAAGTACCGAATTACATGCTTTTTGCACTCGTGTTGCGCGGTTGTTGCAAGAAAACTAGCCGTCATAAAAGGATCGTTATGGTGTCATTGGAAAGCTCTGTTTATGCCCTTTCAGGGATAGATACTTGTTTTACGCTCTGGGTCTTATTTAGGCATGAAAATTATCACGTAAACAGCCCTATTTTGGCTAAAAACACCCCGCTGGTGGCTACATATTTTATACAGCCTAGGCCGCTCTTTAGGTGTTAAAGATCGGGGGCGGACTTAAATCCGCCTCCAATTTGCAGCAAGTTAGGAGCATTATTAAGGCTTTTAAAGGGTTAAAATCGAGTGCAAAGGGCCGGGAGCGCAGCGGGCCAGACAGCCGACTCCCAGGGCTTACCGCCGCCCATTAACTCATGTTCCCTGTGTTCTCGAGAGGCCGGCAGTGTAGCCAGTAGTGAGCATAGCTGGAAAAAATATGCTGCTATACGCTAAACTCCCATGTTACTGCTACCACTGTATGAGAACCACGAGTGCTACGTAGCTCGTTCTGGTCTCATTTTGAAGCTTTTAGCGCCTAGTTTTTTGCTGAATACATTTATTTTCATGCAGATACTTGATTTATCATTCAGGAGGGCCTGAATATGCCCAAATAAGCCCAAAACCCCCCGCTAGACAAGGGTTAAAGCCTTTGTTACCATCAGGGGTATTTAAAAACCTTTAGTTTAGTTACTTCAACCTCTGCAGTTGTTTTGAGTTAGCTGTGGGCAGAAAACTAATTTTGGAGAGGTAATTATAAGAGTGAGAGAACTCTATTTCTTATTGCTAAATTGGAAACCTCTGCGTCATATGAGTCTGAAGGGGTTAAAATAACAAACATGCGAAAACATTTATGTTTTGTAGATTATAAATCCCGTGTGGCAACACTACTCGGCCCGCTGACTGGGACACCGGACATTTAAATGCGCAGGAAGGATATTTAACCCGGTAATCGCTAAATAGGGGATGTGACCAACGTAGTTATATGCAAACTAATTACCCAATATTCTGACAGAATTTGATATCTATCTATCATATAAACCATAATTTATTTTCCATGAGCACACATTTTACTAATATGATGAATATATGAACCTTCAAGAGTGATAAAATAAGTGGGGAAAGCATTTGGGTGGCTAAAAAAGAAGATATTCCCCACCTGCTTGTATTCTCAGGCGGGAGGCGGCGAGACATACACCCTCCCCCTCTGAGCTGTCTCGCCACACTGATCGATATGGGAGAGATTATCTCGTTGCATAGGATCTCTAAGTGACTCGCTGTTGTGTACGAAACCGCGGGAGAATAATTCCCGCAAAAAATAGCCGATAAATGATGAAAATAAGAGGGAAAATAGGTGATAATTGAGGAGGGTGGAAAAAGATGGGAAAAGGGGGGGGGGGTGAGAAATATATGGATGAGTGGTAGGAAGTACTAGAGAGGAATTATCTCAACTAATGACATATTCCTTTGTTTTGAGAGCCCCTGGGTTGTTTTTGAAAGGTTTTTTCATGGCCTTGCTTCTGTGAGGCCTATCGCATTTGCTATACAGATACTTACGTGAGTTCTATCGCACTTCTCGGGTTAAACTGCCCGTGGAACCAAAACATCATGCACCAGCCAACCACGAACCTTCACTTAGATTTACCAGATTTCAACCGAAATCATCTTTTGAATGCATGTCTCTAAACCTTAACTGACTGCCCGATTATTCGCTATTAATGAGAGGGATAGTAGGTTTAAGTGTTATTAATTTTGAATAATGAGTCACATAATTTGGGCTAACATATTACCCTACTTATATGAGAATGTCAAAATAGCAAGAAAAAAATCCAAGTAATTCCGTGAGTCTTTCGACATCCAAATCCGTAGTACTTCACTGTGCTAGTCTGTCTACAAAGAAATACAAAGGAAGGCAAGCAACAACAGACCTACTGGTCCTTACTAGGCTGCTTGAAAAAGAAACAAAATTAAGAGTTTCATCTCCAGAAAGACTGTGGTCAGAAAACTAAATTATAGTAGCCTACTATGTACGATACTAAAATGGTAACATTACTCGGGCACAAATGCAGTTAGTCGCGAGTTCATGGCAAGATATTTATCAAGACGATATTTGAATGTTTGGACTGTATGACATTCTACAACGCTTCTAGGTAATCTATTCCACAAGTTGACCACTCTGTTGAAAAAGAAGTGCTTCGTTCGTGTGAATGAAACGCCTTTCCGACAATTTTGTAACCTTTATTCTTGTGTAATTTGAGTTATCTAGTGTGAAGTACTTACTTTCATCCATGTTGTCAATGACTTTGATAAATTTAAAAACTTGGATTAGGTTCCCTCTAATTCTTCGGTTTGTCAAGCTAAATAGGTTTAACTCTTAGTTGTTCCTCATACGGTTTGTTTCTTAGTCGGTGAATAATTTTAATTACTCTTTTGCACTCTCTCTAGTTTTTCGATGTCCTTTACATAGTATGGTGACCAAAACTGGACACACTATTCCAAATGTGGACGAACTAATGAATTATATAAAATGTGTATAATGTTTTTGGATTTATATTCAAAAGATCTCCCAATGAAGCCAACAATTTGATTTGCTTTTTTAACAACTTCAGTGATTTGTTGGGCAGGTCTTAACCCGTACAATCCCAGCGACGGCTGCCAGCCGTTAGTAGATAAATCACTCCCCAGTCCCAGCGACGGCTGCAAGCCGTCAGTAATATACGGTCCTTGTACCAGGCAGTGGGTGGTACCATGACTTGTAAACACTGTTCTAAGGAATTGGCAACACTTCTTAGGTTGGCTGCAAGCTTCCACAGGCTGTCTGGGTCAGTGTTTCATCAACTTTAGAGGTGGGAGGTTGTAATATCTTGCCTATGAAGCCATCTTCGCCACATTGCTTGGAACTGGTGGGTACATTTATAGTATAACCCTATGGTACAGTAGTGGTTACATTTTTTGTTATAGTTACTCCAAGGTCCGTTTCTTTATTTATGTTCCTTAGTTGAATTCCGTTAATCGAATAGTTTGCGCTTTTATTTTTACTGCCAATGTTGAGCACTTTGCATTTATCTATATTGAAATTCATCTGCCATGTCTTGGCCCAGTTAGATAGTTTGTCTAGATCATTCTGTATCTATTGTATGTGTGATGGCGAGTTTGCTTGCAATTTTTTTGTCATCAGCGAATTTCGAGAATCTGCGTGATAGCCCATCATCAATATAATTAATATAAATAAGAAATATAATTGGACCGAGAACTTAGCCTTGTGGTACACCTGTTGTAACATTTATCCAATTTTAGGCTTTGCCGTTAATAACTACTTGTTGTTTTCGCTCACTTAGCCAATCCTGAATCCAATGAAGAACAAACCTGGGAATACCGTGAGCTTTAAGTTTTACTATCAGTCTGTTATGAGCCACTATCAAATGGTAGACGATGTCAACTGCTTTATCTTCATCATATACATTTAAGATATCGTGGAATAAGTCAAGAAGGTTTGTCAGACATGAACGTTTACTTCTGGAACCATGCTGTGAGTCTTTTATAAGGTTGTTAATTAATAAGTCAAGAAGGTTTGTCAGACATGAACGCTTACTTCTGGAACCATGCTGTGAGTCTTTTATAAGGTTGTTAATAAGTCAAGAAGGTTTGTCAGACATGAACGCTTACTTCTGGAACCATGCTGTGAGTCTTTTATCTATCTATCTATCTATTGCCTGACGCCGTGATCCCCGAAGGGGTGGCCACGAACGAACCGCCCCCATGCACCTCTGTCCCCAGTCAGTCGACGCCCCTCCCCCCAACCAGCACCGCCTTCGTTCATGTAGTTCCTCACTCCATCCTTCCACCTCATATTCGGTCTACCTCTCCCCCTCTGTCCCTCCACCTCGCTCTCGTACACCCTCTTAGTCATTCTCTCGCTTTCCATACGTTCCATATGGCCGAACCATCTCAAGTTGTTCCTTTTCACACTTTCCAGCACATCTACCTCCACACCACACCTCCTTCTTACTTCCTCATTAGTCTGTCTATCCCTCCATGTAACTCCGCACGCACTCCTTAAGTAATTCATTTCCACTGCTCTCACACTTGGTCTGAGTCTCTCAACCAACGTCCATGCTTCGCTTCCGTAAGTCAGTGTCGGGATTACCACACTGTCATGCAAGGACTTCTTCACTTCCATACTGACCACCCTATTTCTTGTTACTGCTTTTAGCGTTCCTACAACCCTCTTCCCCTGTTGTACCCTCTCCCGCACTTTTTCATCCATAGTCCCATCTTTACTCAACACACTGCCCAGATACTTAAAAGAGTTGACGATCTTTTATAAGGTTGTTAATAAGTCAAGAAGGTTTGTCAGACATGAACGCTTACTTCTGGAACCATGCTGTGAGTCTTTTATAAGGTTGTTAATAAGTCAAGAAGGTTTGTCAGACATGAACGCTTACTTCTGGAACCATGCTGTGAGTCTTTTATAAGGTTGTTAATAAGTCAAGAAGGTTTGTCAGACATGAACGCTTACTTCTGGAACCATGCTGTGAGTCTTTTATAAGGTTGTTAATAAGTCAAGAAGGTTTGTCAGACATGAACGCTTACTTCTGGAACCATGCTGTGAGTCTTTTATAAGGTTGTTAATAAGTCAAGAAGGTTTGTCAGACATGAACGCTTACTTCTGGAACCATGCTGTGAGTCTTTTATAAGGTTGTTAATAAGTCAAGAAGGTTTGTCAGACATGAACGCTTACTTCTGGAACCATGCTGTGAGTCTTTTATAAGGTTGTTAATAAGTCAAGAAGGTTTCTTCAAGAAGCAGACAACGCTTACTTCTGGAACCATGCTGTGAGTCTTTTATAAGGTTGTTAATAAGTCAAGAAGGTTTGTCAGACATGAACGCTTACTTCTGGAACCATGCTGTGAGTCTTTTATAAGGTTGTTAATAAGTCAAGAAGGTTTGTCAGACATGAACGCTTACTTCTGGAACCATGCTGTGAGTCTTTTATAAGGTTGTTAATAAGTCAAGAAGGTTTGTCAGACATGAACGCTTACTTCTGGAACCATGCTGTGAGTCTTTTATAAGGTTGTTAATAAGTCAAGAAGGTTTGTCAGACATGAACGCTTACTTCTGGAACCATGCTGTGAGTCTTTTATAAGGTTGTTAATAAGTCAAGAAGGTTTGTCAGACATGAACGCTTACTTCTGGAACCATGCTGTGAGTCTTTTATAAGGTTGTTAATAAGTCAAGAAGGTTTGTCAGACATGAACGCTTACTTCTGGAACCATGCTGTGAGTCTTTTATAAGGTTGTTAATAAGTCAAGAAGGTTTGTCAGACATGAACGCTTACTTCTGGAACCATGCTGTGAGTCTTTTATAAGGTTGTTAATAAGTCAAGAAGGTTTGTCAGACATGAACGCTTACTTCTGGAACCATGCTGTGAGTCTTTTATAAGGTTGTTAATAAGTCAAGAAGGTTTGTCAGACATGAACGCTTACTTCTGGAACCATGCTGTGAGTCTTTTATAAGGTTGTTAATAAGTCAAGAAGGTTTGTCAGACATGAACGCTTACTTCTGGAACCATGCTGTGAGTCTTTTATAAGGTTGTTAATAAGTCAAGAAGGTTTGTCAGACATGAACGCTTACTTCTGGAACCATGCTGTGAGTCTTTTATAAGGTTGTTAATAAGTCAAGAAGGTTTGTCAGACATGAACGCTTACTTCTGGAACCATGCTGTGAGTCTTTTATAAGGTTGTTAATAAGTCAAGAAGGTTTGTCAGACATGAACGCTTACTTCTGGAACCATGCTGTGAGTCTTTTATAAGGTTGTTAATAAGTCAAGAAGGTTTGTCAGACATGAACGCTTACTTCTGGAACCATGCTGTGAGTCTTTTATAAGGTTGTTAATAAGTCAAGAAGGTTTGTCAGACATGAACGCTTACTTCTGGAACCATGCTGTGAGTCTTTTATAAGGTTGTTAATAAGTCAAGAAGGTTTGTCAGACATGAACGCTTACTTCTGGAACCATGCTGTGAGTCTTTTATAAGGTTGTTAATAAGTCAAGAAGGTTTGTCAGACATGAACGCTTACTTCTGGAACCATGCTGTGAGTCTTTTATAAGGTTGTTAATAAGTCAAGAAGGTTTGTCAGACATGAACGCTTACTTCTGGAACCATGCTGTGAGTCTTTTATAAGGTTGTTAATAAGTCAAGAAGGTTTGTCAGACATGAACGCTTACTTCTGGAACCATGCTGTGAGTCTTTTATAAGGTTGTTAATAAGTCAAGAAGGTTTGTCAGACATGAACGCTTACTTCTGGAACCATGCTGTGAGTCTTTTATAAGGTTGTTAATAAGTCAAGAAGGTTTGTCAGACATGAACGCTTACTTCTGGAACCATGCTGTGAGTCTTTTATAAGGTTGTTAATAAGTCAAGAAGGTTTGTCAGACATGAACGCTTACTTCTGGAACCATGCTGTGAGTCTTTTATAAGGTTGTTAATAAGTCAAGAAGGTTTGTCAGACATGAACGCTTACTTCTGGAACCATGCTGTGAGTCTTTTATAAGGTTGTTAATAAGTCAAGAAGGTTTGTCAGACATGAACGCTTACTTCTGGAACCATGCTGTGAGTCTTTTATAAGGTTGTTAATAAGTCAAGAAGGTTTGTCAGACATGAACGCTTACTTCTGGAACCATGCTGTGAGTCTTTTATAAGGTTGTTAATAAGTCAAGAAGGTTTGTCAGACATGAACGCTTACTTCTGGAACCATGCTGTGAGTCTTTTATAAGGTTGTTAATAAGTCAAGAAGGTTTGTCAGACATGAACGCTTACTTCTGGAACCATGCTGTGAGTCTTTTATAAGGTTGTTAATAAGTCAAGAAGGTTTGTCAGACATGAACGCTTACTTCTGGAACCATGCTGTGAGTCTTTTATAAGGTTGTTAATAAGTCAAGAAGGTTTGTCAGACATGAACGCTTACTTCTGGAACCATGCTGTGAGTCTTTTATAAGGTTGTTAATAAGTCAAGAAGGTTTGTCAGACATGAACGCTTACTTCTGGAACCATGCTGTGAGTCTTTTATAAGGTTGTTAATAAGTCAAGAAGGTTTGTCAGACATGAACGCTTACTTCTGGAACCATGCTGTGAGTCTTTTATAAGGTTGTTAATAAGTCAAGAAGGTTTGTCAGACATGAACGCTTACTTCTGGAACCATGCTGTGAGTCTTTTATAAGGTTGTTAATAAGTCAAGAAGGTTTGTCAGACATGAACGCTTACTTCTGGAACCATGCTGTGAGTCTTTTATAAGGTTGTTAATAAGTCAAGAAGGTTTGTCAGACATGAACGCTTACTTCTGGAACCATGCTGTGAGTCTTTTATAAGGTTGTTAATAAGTCAAGAAGGTTTGTCAGACATGAACGCTTACTTCTGGAACCATGCTGTGAGTCTTTTATAAGGTTGTTAATAAGTCAAGAAGGTTTGTCAGACATGAACGCTTACTTCTGGAACCATGCTGTGAGTCTTTTATAAGGTTGTTAATAAGTCAAGAAGGTTTGTCAGACATGAACGCTTACTTCTGGAACCATGCTGTGAGTCTTTTATAAGGTTGTTAATAAGTCAAGAAGGTTTGTCAGACATGAACGCTTACTTCTGGAACCATGCTGTGAGTCTTTTATAAGGTTGTTAATAAGTCAAGAAGGTTTGTCAGACATGAACGCTTACTTCTGGAACCATGCTGTGAGTCTTTTATAAGGTTGTTAATAAGTCAAGAAGGTTTGTCAGACATGAACGCTTACTTCTGGAACCATGCTGTGAGTCTTTTATAAGGTTGTTAATAAGTCAAGAAGGTTTGTCAGACATGAACGCTTACTTCTGGAACCATGCTGTGAGTCTTTTATAAGGTTGTTAATAAGTCAAGAAGGTTTGTCAGACATGAACGCTTACTTCTGGAACCATGCTGTGAGTCTTTTATAAGGTTGTTAATAAGTCAAGAAGGTTTGTCAGACATGAACGCTTACTTCTGGAACCATGCTGTGAGTCTTTTATAAGGTTGTTAATAAGTCAAGAAGGTTTGTCAGACATGAACGCTTACTTCTGGAACCATGCTGTGAGTCTTTTATAAGGTTGTTAATAAGTCAAGAAGGTTTGTCAGACATGAACGCTTACTTCTGGAACCATGCTGTGAGTCTTTTATAAGGTTGTTAATAAGTCAAGAAGGTTTGTCAGACATGAACGCTTACTTCTGGAACCATGCTGTGAGTCTTTTATAAGGTTGTTAATAAGTCAAGAAGGTTTGTCAGACATGAACGCTTACTTCTGGAACCATGCTGTGAGTCTTTTATAAGGTTGTTAATAAGTCAAGAAGGTTTGTCAGACATGAACGCTTACTTCTGGAACCATGCTGTGAGTCTTTTATAAGGTTGTTAATAAGTCAAGAAGGTTTGTCAGACATGAACGCTTACTTCTGGAACCATGCTGTGAGTCTTTTATAAGGTTGTTAATAAGTCAAGAAGGTTTGTCAGACATGAACGCTTACTTCTGGAACCATGCTGTGAGTCTTTTATAAGGTTGTTAATAAGTCAAGAAGGTTTGTCAGACATGAACGCTTACTTCTGGAACCATGCTGTGAGTCTTTTATAAGGTTGTTAATAAGTCAAGAAGGTTTGTCAGACATGAACGCTTACTTCTGGAACCATGCTGTGAGTCTTTTATAAGGTTGTTAATAAGTCAAGAAGGTTTGTCAGACATGAACGCTTACTTCTGGAACCATGCTGTGAGTCTTTTATAAGGTTGTTAATAAGTCAAGAAGGTTTGTCAGACATGAACGCTTACTTCTGGAACCATGCTGTGAGTCTTTTATAAGGTTGTTAATAAGTCAAGAAGGTTTGTCAGACATGAACGCTTACTTCTGGAACCATGCTGTGAGTCTTTTATAAGGTTGTTAATAAGTCAAGAAGGTTTGTCAGACATGAACGCTTACTTCTGGAACCATGCTGTGAGTCTTTTATAAGGTTGTTAATAAGTCAAGAAGGTTTGTCAGACATGAACGCTTACTTCTGGAACCATGCTGTGAGTCTTTTATAAGGTTGTTAATAAGTCAAGAAGGTTTGTCAGACATGAACGCTTACTTCTGGAACCATGCTGTGAGTCTTTTATAAGGTTGTTAATAAGT
Source organism: Paralithodes platypus (assembly GCA_032716605.1). NCBI lineage: Eukaryota > Metazoa > Arthropoda > Malacostraca > Decapoda > Lithodidae > Paralithodes > Paralithodes platypus. Next base: position 47,652,835 of record CM064566.1, read on the forward strand.
CAAGAAGGTTTGTCAGACATGAACGCTTACTTCTGGAACCATGCTGTGAGTCTTTTATAAGGTTGTTAATAAGTCAAGAAGGTTTGTCAGACATGAACGCTTACTTCTGGAACCATGCTGTGAGTCTTTTATAAGGTTGTTAATAAGTCAAGAAGGTTTGTCAGACATGAACGCTTACTTCTGGAACCATGCTGTGAGTCTTTTATAAGGTTGTTAATAAGTCAAGAAGGTTTGTCAGACATGAACGCTTACTTCTGGAACCATGCTGTGAGTCTTTTATAAGGTTGTTAATAAGTCAAGAAGGTTTGTCAGACATGAACGCTTACTTCTGGAACCATGCTGTGAGTCTTTTATAAGGTTGTTAATAAGTCAAGAAGGTTTGTCAGACATGAACGCTTACTTCTGGAACCATGCTGTGAGTCTTTTATAAGGTTGTTAATAAGTCAAGAAGGTTTGTCAGACATGAACGCTTACTTCTGGAACCATGCTGTGAGTCTTTTATAAGGTTGTTAATAAGTCAAGAAGGTTTGTCAGACATGAACGCTTACTTCTGGAACCATGCTGTGAGTCTTTTATAAGGTTGTTAATAAGTCAAGAAGGTTTGTCAGACATGAACGCTTACTTCTGGAACCATGCTGTGAGTCTTTTATAAGGTTGTTAATAAGTCAAGAAGGTTTGTCAGACATGAACGCTTACTTCTGGAACCATGCTGTGAGTCTTTTATAAGGTTGTTAATAAGTCAAGAAGGTTTGTCAGACATGAACGCTTACTTCTGGAACCATGCTGTGAGTCTTTTATAAGGTTGTTAATAAGTCAAGAAGGTTTGTCAGACATGAACGCTTACTTCTGGAACCATGCTGTGAGTCTTTTATAAGGTTGTTAATAAGTCAAGAAGGTTTGTCAGACATGAACGCTTACTTCTGGAACCATGCTGTGAGTCTTTTATAAGGTTGTTAATAAGTCAAGAAGGTTTGTCAGACATGAACGCTTACTTCTGGAACCATGCTGTGAGTCTTTTATAAGGTTGTTAATAAGTCAAGAAGGTTTGTCAGACATGAACGCTTACTTCTGGAACCATGCTGTGAGTCTTTTATAAGGTTGTTAATAAGTCTAAAAGGTTTGTCAGACATGAACGCTTACTTCTGGAACCATGCTGTGAGTCTTTTATAAGGTTGTTAATAAGTCAAGAAGGTTTGTCAGACATGAACGCTTACTTCTGGAACCATGCTGTGAGTCTTTTATAAGGTTGTTAATAAGTCAAGAAGGTTTGTCAGACATGAACGCTTACTTCTGGAACCATGCTGTGAGTCTTTTATAAGGTTGTTAATAAGTCAAGAAGGTTTGTCAGACATGAACGCTTACTTCTGGAACCATGCTGTGAGTCTTTTATAAGGTTGTTAATAAGTCAAGAAGGTTTGTCAGACATGAACGCTTACTTCTGGAACCATGCTGTGAGTCTTTTATAAGGTTGTTAATAAGTCAAGAAGGTTTGTCAGACATGAACGCTTACTTCTGGAACCATGCTGTGAGTCTTTTATAAGGTTGTTAATAAGTCAAGAAGGTTTGTCAGACATGAACGCTTACTTCTGGAACCATGCTGTGAGTCTTTTATAAGGTTGTTAATAAGTCAAGAAGGTTTGTCAGACATGAACGCTTACTTCTGGAACCATGCTGTGAGTCTTTTATAAGGTTGTTAATAAGTCAAGAAGGTTTGTCAGACATGAACGCTTACTTCTGGAACCATGCTGTGAGTCTTTTATAAGGTTGTTAATAAGTCAAGAAGGTTTGTCAGACATGAACGCTTACTTCTGGAACCATGCTGTGAGTCTTTTATAAGGTTGTTAATAAGTCAAGAAGGTTTGTCAGACATGAACGCTTACTTCTGGAACCATGCTGTGAGTCTTTTATAAGGTTGTTAATAAGTCAAGAAGGTTTGTCAGACATGAACGCTTACTTCTGGAACCATGCTGTGAGTCTTTTATAAGGTTGTTAATAAGTCAAGAAGGTTTGTCAGACATGAACGCTTACTTCTGGAACCATGCTGTGAGTCTTTTATAAGGTTGTTAATAAGTCAAGAAGGTTTGTCAGACATGAACGCTTACTTCTGGAACCATGCTGTGAGTCTTTTATAAGGTTGTTAATAAGTCAAGAAGGTTTGTCAGACATGAACGCTTACTTCTGGAACCATGCTGTGAGTCTTTTATAAGGTTGTTAATAAGTCAAGAAGGTTTGTCAGACATGAACGCTTACTTCTGGAACCATGCTGTGAGTCTTTTATAAGGTTGTTAATAAGTCAAGAAGGTTTGTCAGACATGAACGCTTACTTCTGGAACCATGCTGTGAGTCTTTTATAAGGTTGTTAATAAGTCAAGAAGGTTTGTCAGACATGAACGCTTACTTCTGGAACCATGCTGTGAGTCTTTTATAAGGTTGTTAATAAGTCAAGAAGGTTTGTCAGACATGAACGCTTACTTCTGGAACCATGCTGTGAGTCTTTTATAAGGTTGTTAATAAGTCAAGAAGGTTTGTCAGACATGAACGCTTACTTCTGGAACCATGCTGTGAGTCTTTTATAAGGTTGTTAATAAGTCAAGAAGGTTTGTCAGACATGAACGCTTACTTCTGGAACCATGCTGTGAGTCTTTTATAAGGTTGTTAATAAGTCAAGAAGGTTTGTCAGACATGAACGCTTACTTCTGGAACCATGCTGTGAGTCTTTTATAAGGTTGTTAATAAGTCAAGAAGGTTTGTCAGACATGAACGCTTACTTCTGGAACCATGCTGTGAGTCTTTTATAAGGTTGTTAATAAGTCAAGAAGGTTTGTCAGACATGAACGCTTACTTCTGGAACCATGCTGTGAGTCTTTTATAAGGTTGTTAATAAGTCAAGAAGGTTTGTCAGACATGAACGCTTACTTCTGGAACCATGCTGTGAGTCTTTTATAAGGTTGTTAATAAGTCAAGAAGGTTTGTCAGACATGAACGCTTACTTCTGGAACCATGCTGTGAGTCTTTTATAAGGTTGTTAATAAGTCAAGAAGGTTTGTCAGACATGAACGCTTACTTCTGGAACCATGCTGTGAGTCTTTTATAAGGTTGTTAATAAGTCAAGAAGGTTTGTCAGACATGAACGCTTACTTCTGGAACCATGCTGTGAGTCTTTTATAAGGTTGTTAATAAGTCAAGAAGGTTTGTCAGACATGAACGCTTACTTCTGGAACCATGCTGTGAGTCTTTTATAAGGTTGTTAATAAGTCAAGAAGGTTTGTCAGACATGAACGCTTACTTCTGGAACCATGCTGTGAGTCTTTTATAAGGTTGTTAATAAGTCAAGAAGGTTTGTCAGACATGAACGCTTACTTCTGGAACCATGCTGTGAGTCTTTTATAAGGTTGTTAATAAGTCAAGAAGGTTTGTCAGACATGAACGCTTACTTCTGGAACCATGCTGTGAGTCTTTTATAAGGTTGTTAATAAGTCAAGAAGGTTTGTCAGACATGAACGCTTACTTCTGGAACCATGCTGTGAGTCTTTTATAAGGTTGTTAATAAGTCAAGAAGGTTTGTCAGACATGAACGCTTACTTCTGGAACCATGCTGTGAGTCTTTTATAAGGTTGTTAATAAGTCAAGAAGGTTTGTCAGACATGAACGCTTACTTCTGGAACCATGCTGTGAGTCTTTTATAAGGTTGTTAATAAGTCAAGAAGGTTTGTCAGACATGAACGCTTACTTCTGGAACCATGCTGTGAGTCTTTTATAAGGTTGTTAATAAGTCAAGAAGGTTTGTCAGACATGAACGCTTACTTCTGGAACCATGCTGTGAGTCTTTTATAAGGTTGTTAATAAGTCAAGAAGGTTTGTCAGACATGAACGCTTACTTCTGGAACCATGCTGTGAGTCTTTTATAAGGTTGTTAATAAGTCAAGAAGGTTTGTCAGACATGAACGCTTACTTCTGGAACCATGCTGTGAGTCTTTTATAAGGTTGTTAATAAGTCAAGAAGGTTTGTCAGACATGAACGCTTACTTCTGGAACCATGCTGTGAGTCTTTTATAAGGTTGTTAATAAGTCAAGAAGGTTTGTCAGACATGAACGCTTACTTCTGGAACCATGCTGTGAGTCTTTTATAAGGTTGTTAATAAGTCAAGAAGGTTTGTCAGACATGAACGCTTACTTCTGGAACCATGCTGTGAGTCTTTTATAAGGTTGTTAATAAGTCAAGAAGGTTTGTCAGACATGAACGCTTACTTCTGGAACCATGCTGTGAGTCTTTTATAAGGTTGTTAATAAGTCAAGAAGGTTTGTCAGACATGAACGCTTACTTCTGGAACCATGCTGTGAGTCTTTTATAAGGTTGTTAATAAGTCAAGAAGGTTTGTCAGACATGAACGCTTACTTCTGGAACCATGCTGTGAGTCTTTTATAAGGTTGTTAATAAGTCAAGAAGGTTTGTCAGACATGAACGCTTACTTCTGGAACCATGCTGTGAGTCTTTTATAAGGTTGTTAATAAGTCAAGAAGGTTTGTCAGACATGAACGCTTACTTCTGGAACCATGCTGTGAGTCTTTTATAAGGTTGTTAATAAGTCAAGAAGGTTTGTCAGACATGAACGCTTACTTCTGGAACCATGCTGTGAGTCTTTTATAAGGTTGTTAATAAGTCAAGAAGGTTTGTCAGACATGAACGCTTACTTCTGGAACCATGCTGTGAGTCTTTTATAAGGTTGTTAATAAGTCAAGAAGGTTTGTCAGACATGAACGCTTACTTCTGGAACCATGCTGTGAGTCTTTTATAAGGTTGTTAATAAGTCAAGAAGGTTTGTCAGACATGAACGCTTACTTCTGGAACCATGCTGTGAGTCTTTTATAAGGTTGTTAATAAGTCAAGAAGGTTTGTCAGACATGAACGCTTACTTCTGGAACCATGCTGTGAGTCTTTTATAAGGTTGTTAATAAGTCAAGAAGGTTTGTCAGACATGAACGCTTACTTCTGGAACCATGCTGTGAGTCTTTTATAAGGTTGTTAATAAGTCAAGAAGGTTTGTCAGACATGAACGCTTACTTCTGGAACCATGCTGTGAGTCTAAAAGGTTTGTCAGACATGAACGCTTACTTCTGGAACCATGCTGTGAGTCTTTTATAAGGTTGTTAATAAGTCAAGAAGGTTTGTCAGACATGAACGCTTACTTCTGGAACCATGCTGTGAGTCTTTTATAAGGTTGTTAATAAGTCAAGAAGGTTTGTCAGACATGAACGCTTACTTCTGGAACCATGCTGTGAGTCTTTTATAAGGTTGTTAATAAGTCAAGAAGGTTTGTCAGACATGAACGCTTACTTCTGGAACCATGCTGTGAGTCTTTTATAAGGTTGTTAATAAGTCAAGAAGGTTTGTCAGACATGAACGCTTACTTCTGGAACCATGCTGTGAGTCTTTTATAAGGTTGTTAATAAGTCAAGAAGGTTTGTCAGACATGAACGCTTACTTCTGGAACCATGCTGTGAGTCTTTTATAAGGTTGTTAATAAGTCAAGAAGGTTTGTCAGACATGAACGCTTACTTCTGGAACCATGCTGTGAGTCTTTTATAAGGTTGTTAATAAGTCAAGAAGGTTTGTCAGACATGAACGCTTACTTCTGGAACCATGCTGTGAGTCTTTTATAAGGTTGTTAATAAGTCAAGAAGGTTTGTCAGACATGAACGCTTACTTCTGGAACCATGCTGTGAGTCTTTTATAAGGTTGTTAATAAGTCAAGAAGGTTTGTCAGACATGAACGCTTACTTCTGGAACCATGCTGTGAGTCTTTTATAAGGTTGTTAATAAGTCAAGAAGGTTTGTCAGACATGAACGCTTACTTCTGGAACCATGCTGTGAGTCTTTTATAAGGTTGTTAATAAGTCAAGAAGGTTTGTCAGACATGAACGCTTACTTCTGGAACCATGCTGTGAGTCTTTTATAAGGTTGTTAATAAGTCAAGAAGGTTTGTCAGACATGAACGCTTACTTCTGGAACCATGCTGTGAGTCTTTTATAAGGTTGTTAATAAGTCAAGAAGGTTTGTCAGACATGAACGCTTACTTCTGGAACCATGCTGTGAGTCTTTTATAAGGTTGTTAATAAGTCAAGAAGGTTTGTCAGACATGAACGCTTACTTCTGGAACCATGCTGTGAGTCTTTTATAAGGTTGTTAATAAGTCAAGAAGGTTTGTCAGACATGAACGCTTACTTCTGGAACCATGCTGTGAGTCTTTTATAAGGTTGTTAATAAGTCAAGAAGGTTTGTCAGACATGAACGCTTACTTCTGGAACCATGCTGTGAGTCTTTTATAAGGTTGTTAATAAGTCAAGAAGGTTTGTCAGACATGAACGCTTACTTCTGGAACCATGCTGTGAGTCTTTTATAAGGTTGTTAATAAGTCAAGAAGGTTTGTCAGACATGAACGCTTACTTCTGGAACCATGCTGTGAGTCTTTTATAAGGTTGTTAATAAGTCAAGAAGGTTTGTCAGACATGAACGCTTACTTCTGGAACCATGCTGTGAGTCTTTTATAAGGTTGTTAATAAGTCAAGAAGGTTTGTCAGACATGAACGCTTACTTCTGGAACCATGCTGTGAGTCTTTTATAAGGTTGTTAATAAGTCAAGAAGGTTTGTCAGACATGAACGCTTACTTCTGGAACCATGCTGTGAGTCTTTTATAAGGTTGTTAATAAGTCAAGAAGGTTTGTCAGACATGAACGCTTACTTCTGGAACCATGCTGTGAGTCTTTTATAAGGTTGTTAATAAGTCAAGAAGGTTTGTCAGACATGAACGCTTACTTCTGGAACCATGCTGTGAGTCTTTTATAAGGTTGTTAATAAGTCAAGAAGGTTTGTCAGACATGAACGCTTACTTCTGGAACCATGCTGTGAGTCTTTTATAAGGTTGTTAATAAGTCAAGAAGGTTTGTCAGACATGAACGCTTACTTCTGGAACCATGCTGTGAGTCTTTTATAAGGTTGTTAATAAGTCAAGAAGGTTTGTCAGACATGAACGCTTACTTCTGGAACCATGCTGTGAGTCTTTTATAAGGTTGTTAATAAGTCAAGAAGGTTTGTCAGACATGAACGCTTACTTCTGGAACCATGCTGTGAGTCTTTTATAAGGTTGTTAATAAGTCAAGAAGGTTTGTCAGACATGAACGCTTACTTCTGGAACCATGCTGTGAGTCTTTTATAAGGTTGTTAATAAGTCAAGAAGGTTTGTCAGACATGAACGCTTACTTCTGGAACCATGCTGTGAGTCTTTTATAAGGTTGTTAATAAGTCAAGAAGGTTTGTCAGACATGAACGCTTACTTCTGGAACCATGCTGTGAGTCTTTTATAAGGTTGTTAATAAGTCAAGAAGGTTTGTCAGACATGAACGCTTACTTCTGGAACCATGCTGTGAGTCTTTTATAAGGTTGTTAATAAGTCAAGAAGGTTTGTCAGACATGAACGCTTACTTCTGGAACCATGCTGTGAGTCTTTTATAAGGTTGTTAATAAGTCAAGAAGGTTTGTCAGACATGAACGCTTACTTCTGGAACCATGCTGTGAGTCTTTTATAAGGTTGTTAATAAGTCAAGAAGGTTTGTCAGACATGAACGCTTACTTCTGGAACCATGCTGTGAGTCTTTTATAAGGTTGTTAATAAGTCAAGAAGGTTTGTCAGACATGAACGCTTACTTCTGGAACCATGCTGTGAGTCTTTTATAAGGTTGTTAATAAGTCAAGAAGGTTTGTCAGACATGAACGCTTACTTCTGGAACCATGCTGTGAGTCTTTTATAAGGTTGTTAATAAGTCAAGAAGGTTTGTCAGACATGAACGCTTACTTCTGGAACCATGCTGTGAGTCTTTTATAAGGTTGTTAATAAGTCAAGAAGGTTTGTCAGACATGAACGCTTACTTCTGGAACCATGCTGTGAGTCTTTTATAAGGTTGTTAATAAGTCAAGAAGGTTTGTCAGACATGAACGCTTACTTCTGGAACCATGCTGTGAGTCTTTTATAAGGTTGTTAATAAGTCAAGAAGGTTTGTCAGACATGAACGCTTACTTCTGGAACCATGCTGTGAGTCTTTTATAAGGTTGTTAATAAGTCAAGAAGGTTTGTCAGACATGAACGCTTACTTCTGGAACCATGCTGTGAGTCTTTTATAAGGTTGTTAATAAGTCAAGAAGGTTTGTCAGACATGAACGCTTACTTCTGGAACCATGCTGTGAGTCTTTTATAAGGTTGTTAATAAGTCAAGAAGGTTTGTCAGACATGAACGCTTACTTCTGGAACCATGCTGTGAGTCTTTTATAAGGTTGTTAATAAGTCAAGAAGGTTTGTCAGACATGAACGCTTACTTCTGGAACCATGCTGTGAGTCTTTTATAAGGTTGTTAATAAGTCAAGAAGGTTTGTCAGACATGAACGCTTACTTCTGGAACCATGCTGTGAGTCTTTTATAAGGTTGTTAATAAGTCAAGAAGGTTTGTCAGACATGAACGCTTACTTCTGGAACCATGCTGTGAGTCTTTTATAAGGTTGTTAATAAGTCAAGAAGGTTTGTCAGACATGAACGCTTACTTCTGGAACCATGCTGTGAGTCTTTTATAAGGTTGTTAATAAGTCAAGAAGGTTTGTCAGACATGAACGCTTACTTCTGGAACCATGCTGTGAGTCTTTTATAAGGTTGTTAATAAGTCAAGAAGGTTTGTCAGACATGAACGCTTACTTCTGGAACCATGCTGTGAGTCTTTTATAAGGTTGTTAATAAGTCAAGAAGGTTTGTCAGACATGAACGCTTACTTCTGGAACCATGCTGTGAGTCTTTTATAAGGTTGTTAATAAGTCAAGAAGGTTTGTCAGACATGAACGCTTACTTCTGGAACCATGCTGTGAGTCTTTTATAAGGTTGTTAATAAGTCAAGAAGGTTTGTCAGACATGAACGCTTACTTCTGGAACCATGCTGTGAGTCTTTTATAAGGTTGTTAATAAGTCAAGAAGGTTTGTCAGACATGAACGCTTACTTCTGGAACCATGCTGTGAGTCTTTTATAAGGTTGTTAATAAGTCAAGAAGGTTTGTCAGACATGAACGCTTACTTCTGGAACCATGCTGTGAGTCTTTTATAAGGTTGTTAATAAGTCAAGAAGGTTTGTCAGACATGAACGCTTACTTCTGGAACCATGCTGTGAGTCTTTTATAAGGTTGTTAATAAGTCAAGAAGGTTTGTCAGACATGAACGCTTACTTCTGGAACCATGCTGTGAGTCTTTTATAAGGTTGTTAATAAGTCAAGAAGGTTTGTCAGACATGAACGCTTACTTCTGGAACCATGCTGTGAGTCTTTTATAAGGTTGTTAATAAGTCAAGAAGGTTTGTCAGACATGAACGCTTACTTCTGGAACCATGCTGTGAGTCTTTTATAAGGTTGTTAATAAGTCAAGAAGGTTTGTCAGACATGAACGCTTACTTCTGGAACCATGCTGTGAGTCTTTTATAAGGTTGTTAATAAGTCAAGAAGGTTTGTCAGACATGAACGCTTACTTCTGGAACCATGCTGTGAGTCTTTTATAAGGTTGTTAATAAGTCAAGAAGGTTTGTCAGACATGAACGCTTACTTCTGGAACCATGCTGTGAGTCTTTTATAAGGTTGTTAATAAGTCAAGAAGGTTTGTCAGACATGAACGCTTACTTCTGGAACCATGCTGTGAGTCTTTTATAAGGTTGTTAATAAGTCAAGAAGGTTTGTCAGACATGAACGCTTACTTCTGGAACCATGCTGTGAGTCTTTTATAAGGTTGTTAATAAGTCAAGAAGGTTTGTCAGACATGAACGCTTACTTCTGGAACCATGCTGTGAGTCTTTTATAAGGTTGTTAATAAGTCAAGAAGGTTTGTCAGACATGAACGCTTACTTCTGGAACCATGCTGTGAGTCTTTTATAAGGTTGTTAATAAGTCAAGAAGGTTTGTCAGACATGAACGCTTACTTCTGGAACCATGCTGTGAGTCTTTTATAAGGTTGTTAATAAGTCAAGAAGGTTTGTCAGACATGAACGCTTACTTCTGGAACCATGCTGTGAGTCTTTTATAAGGTTGTTAATAAGTCAAGAAGGTTTGTCAGACATGAACGCTTACTTCTGGAACCATGCTGTGAGTCTTTTATAAGGTTGTTAATAAGTCAAGAAGGTTTGTCAGACATGAACGCTTACTTCTGGAACCATGCTGTGAGTCTTTTATAAGGTTGTTAATAAGTCAAGAAGGTTTGTCAGACATGAACGCTTACTTCTGGAACCATGCTGTGAGTCTTTTATAAGGTTGTTAATAAGTCAAGAAGGTTTGTCAGACATGAACGCTTACTTCTGGAACCATGCTGTGAGTCTTTTATAAGGTTGTTAATAAGTCAAGAAGGTTTGTCAGACATGAACGCTTACTTCTGGAACCATGCTGTGAGTCTTTTATAAGGTTGTTAATAAGTCAAGAAGGTTTGTCAGACATGAACGCTTACTTCTGGAACCATGCTGTGAGTCTTTTATAAGGTTGTTAATAAGTCAAGAAGGTTTGTCAGACATGAACGCTTACTTCTGGAACCATGCTGTGAGTCTTTTATAAGGTTGTTAATAAGTCAAGAAGGTTTGTCAGACATGAACGCTTACTTCTGGAACCATGCTGTGAGTCTTTTATAAGGTTGTTAATAAGTCAAGAAGGTTTGTCAGACATGAACGCTTACTTCTGGAACCATGCTGTGAGTCTTTTATAAGGTTGTTAATAAGTCAAGAAGGTTTGTCAGACATGAACGCTTACTTCTGGAACCATGCTGTGAGTCTTTTATAAGGTTGTTAATAAGTCAAGAAGGTTTGTCAGACATGAACGCTTACTTCTGGAACCATGCTGTGAGTCTTTTATAAGGTTGTTAATAAGTCAAGAAGGTTTGTCAGACATGAACGCTTACTTCTGGAACCATGCTGTGAGTCTTTTATAAGGTTGTTAATAAGTCAAGAAGGTTTGTCAGACATGAACGCTTACTTCTGGAACCATGCTGTGAGTCTTTTATAAGGTTGTTAATAAGTCAAGAAGGTTTGTCAGACATGAACGCTTACTTCTGGAACCATGCTGTGAGTCTTTTATAAGGTTGTTAATAAGTCAAGAAGGTTTGTCAGACATGAACGCTTACTTCTGGAACCATGCTGTGAGTCTTTTATAAGGTTGTTAATAAGTCAAGAAGGTTTGTCAGACATGAACGCTTACTTCTGGAACCATGCTGTGAGTCTTTTATAAGGTTGTTAATAAGTCAAGAAGGTTTGTCAGACATGAACGCTTACTTCTGGAACCATGCTGTGAGTCTTTTATAAGGTTGTTAATAAGTCAAGAAGGTTTGTCAGACATGAACGCTTACTTCTGGAACCATGCTGTGAGTCTTTTATAAGGTTGTTAATAAGTCAAGAAGGTTTGTCAGACATGAACGCTTACTTCTGGAACCATGCTGTGAGTCTTTTATAAGGTTGTTAATAAGTCAAGAAGGTTTGTCAGACATGAACGCTTACTTCTGGAACCATGCTGTGAGTCTTTTATAAGGTTGTTAATAAGTCAAGAAGGTTTGTCAGACATGAACGCTTACTTCTGGAACCATGCTGTGAGTCTTTTATAAGGTTGTTAATAAGTCAAGAAGGTTTGTCAGACATGAACGCTTACTTCTGGAACCATGCTGTGAGTCTTTTATAAGGTTGTTAATAAGTCAAGAAGGTTTGTCAGACATGAACGCTTACTTCTGGAACCATGCTGTGAGTCTTTTATAAGGTTGTTAATAAGTCAAGAAGGTTTGTCAGACATGAACGCTTACTTCTGGAACCATGCTGTGAGTCTTTTATAAGGTTGTTAATAAGTCAAGAAGGTTTGTCAGACATGAACGCTTACTTCTGGAACCATGCTGTGAGTCTTTTATAAGGTTGTTAATAAGTCAAGAAGGTTTGTCAGACATGAACGCTTACTTCTGGAACCATGCTGTGAGTCTTTTATAAGGTTGTTAATAAGTCAAGAAGGTTTGTCAGACATGAACGCTTACTTCTGGAACCATGCTGTGAGTCTTTTATAAGGTTGTTAATAAGTCAAGAAGGTTTGTCAGACATGAACGCTTACTTCTGGAACCATGCTGTGAGTCTTTTATAAGGTTGTTAATAAGTCAAGAAGGTTTGTCAGACATGAACGCTTACTTCTGGAACCATGCTGTGAGTCTTTTATAAGGTTGTTAATAAGTCAAGAAGGTTTGTCAGACATGAACGCTTACTTCTGGAACCATGCTGTGAGTCTTTTATAAGGTTGTTAATAAGTCAAGAAGGTTTGTCAGACATGAACGCTTACTTCTGGAACCATGCTGTGAGTCTTTTATAAGGTTGTTAATAAGTCAAGAAGGTTTGTCAGACATGAACGCTTACTTCTGGAACCATGCTGTGAGTCTTTTATAAGGTTGTTAATAAGTCAAGAAGGTTTGTCAGACATGAACGCTTACTTCTGGAACCATGCTGTGAGTCTTTTATAAGGTTGTTAATAAGTCAAGAAGGTTTGTCAGACATGAACGCTTACTTCTGGAACCATGCTGTGAGTCTTTTATAAGGTTGTTAATAAGTCAAGAAGGTTTGTCAGACATGAACGCTTACTTCTGGAACCATGCTGTGAGTCTTTTATAAGGTTGTTAATAAGTCAAGAAGGTTTGTCAGACATGAACGCTTACTTCTGGAACCATGCTGTGAGTCTTTTATAAGGTTGTTAATAAGTCAAGAAGGTTTGTCAGACATGAACGCTTACTTCTGGAACCATGCTGTGAGTCTTTTATAAGGTTGTTAATAAGTCAAGAAGGTTTGTCAGACATGAACGCTTACTTCTGGAACCATGCTGTGAGTCTTTTATAAGGTTGTTAATAAGTCAAGAAGGTTTGTCAGACATGAACGCTTACTTCTGGAACCATGCTGTGAGTCTTTTATAAGGTTGTTAATAAGTCAAGAAGGTTTGTCAGACATGAACGCTTACTTCTGGAACCATGCTGTGAGTCTTTTATAAGGTTGTTAATAAGTCAAGAAGGTTTGTCAGACATGAACGCTTACTTCTGGAACCATGCTGTGAGTCTTTTATAAGGTTGTTAATAAGTCAAGAAGGTTTGTCAGACATGAACGCTTACTTCTGGAACCATGCTGTGAGTCTTTTATAAGGTTGTTAATAAGTCAAGAAGGTTTGTCAGACATGAACGCTTACTTCTGGAACCATGCTGTGAGTCTTTTATAAGGTTGTTAATAAGTCAAGAAGGTTTGTCAGACATGAACGCTTACTTCTGGAACCATGCTGTGAGTCTTTTATAAGGTTGTTAATAAGTCAAGAAGGTTTGTCAGACATGAACGCTTACTTCTGGAACCATGCTGTGAGTCTTTTATAAGGTTGTTAATAAGTCAAGAAGGTTTGTCAGACATGAACGCTTACTTCTGGAACCATGCTGTGAGTCTTTTATAAGGTTGTTAATAAGTCAAGAAGGTTTGTCAGACATGAACGCTTACTTCTGGAACCATGCTGTGAGTCTTTTATAAGGTTGTTAATAAGTCAAGAAGGTTTGTCAGACATGAACGCTTACTTCTGGAACCATGCTGTGAGTCTTTTATAAGGTTGTTAATAAGTCAAGAAGGTTTGTCAGACATGAACGCTTACTTCTGGAACCATGCTGTGAGTCTTTTATAAGGTTGTTAATAAGTCAAGAAGGTTTGTCAGACATGAACGCTTACTTCTGGAACCATGCTGTGAGTCTTTTATAAGGTTGTTAATAAGTCAAGAAGGTTTGTCAGACATGAACGCTTACTTCTGGAACCATGCTGTGAGTCTTTTATAAGGTTGTTAATAAGTCAAGAAGGTTTGTCAGACATGAACGCTTACTTCTGGAACCATGCTGTGAGTCTTTTATAAGGTTGTTAATAAGTCAAGAAGGTTTGTCAGACATGAACGCTTACTTCTGGAACCATGCTGTGAGTCTTTTATAAGGTTGTTAATAAGTCAAGAAGGTTTGTCAGACATGAACGCTTACTTCTGGAACCATGCTGTGAGTCTTTTATAAGGTTGTTAATAAGTCAAGAAGGTTTGTCAGACATGAACGCTTACTTCTGGAACCATGCTGTGAGTCTTTTATAAGGTTGTTAATAAGTCAAGAAGGTTTGTCAGACATGAACGCTTACTTCTGGAACCATGCTGTGAGTCTTTTATAAGGTTGTTAATAAGTCAAGAAGGTTTGTCAGACATGAACGCTTACTTCTGGAACCATGCTGTGAGTCTTTTATAAGGTTGTTAATAAGTCAAGAAGGTTTGTCAGACATGAACGCTTACTTCTGGAACCATGCTGTGAGTCTTTTATAAGGTTGTTAATAAGTCAAGAAGGTTTGTCAGACATGAACGCTTACTTCTGGAACCATGCTGTGAGTCTTTTATAAGGTTGTTAATAAGTCAAGAAGGTTTGTCAGACATGAACGCTTACTTCTGGAACCATGCTGTGAGTCTTTTATAAGGTTGTTAATAAGTCAAGAAGGTTTGTCAGACATGAACGCTTACTTCTGGAACCATGCTGTGAGTCTTTTATAAGGTTGTTAATAAGTCAAGAAGGTTTGTCAGACATGAACGCTTACTTCTGGAACCATGCTGTGAGTCTTTTATAAGGTTGTTAATAAGTCAAGAAGGTTTGTCAGACATGAACGCTTACTTCTGGAACCATGCTGTGAGTCTTTTATAAGGTTGTTAATAAGTCAAGAAGGTTTGTCAGACATGAACGCTTACTTCTGGAACCATGCTGTGAGTCTTTTATAAGGTTGTTAATAAGTCAAGAAGGTTTGTCAGACATGAACGCTTACTTCTGGAACCATGCTGTGAGTCTTTTATAAGGTTGTTAATAAGTCAAGAAGGTTTGTCAGACATGAACGCTTACTTCTGGAACCATGCTGTGAGTCTTTTATAAGGTTGTTAATAAGTCAAGAAGGTTTGTCAGACATGAACGCTTACTTCTGGAACCATGCTGTGAGTCTTTTATAAGGTTGTTAATAAGTCAAGAAGGTTTGTCAGACATGAACGCTTACTTCTGGAACCATGCTGTGAGTCTTTTATAAGGTTGTTAATAAGTCAAGAAGGTTTGTCAGACATGAACGCTTACTTCTGGAACCATGCTGTGAGTCTTTTATAAGGTTGTTAATAAGTCAAGAAGGTTTGTCAGACATGAACGCTTACTTCTGGAACCATGCTGTGAGTCTTTTATAAGGTTGTTAATAAGTCAAGAAGGTTTGTCAGACATGAACGCTTACTTCTGGAACCATGCTGTGAGTCTTTTATAAGGTTGTTAATAAGTCAAGAAGGTTTGTCAGACATGAACGCTTACTTCTGGAACCATGCTGTGAGTCTTTTATAAGGTTGTTAATAAGTCAAGAAGGTTTGTCAGACATGAACGCTTACTTCTGGAACCATGCTGTGAGTCTTTTATAAGGTTGTTAATAAGTCAAGAAGGTTTGTCAGACATGAACGCTTACTTCTGGAACCATGCTGTGAGTCTTTTATAAGGTTGTTAATAAGTCAAGAAGGTTTGTCAGACATGAACGCTTACTTCTGGAACCATGCTGTGAGTCTTTTATAAGGTTGTTAATAAGTCAAGAAGGTTTGTCAGACATGAACGCTTACTTCTGGAACCATGCTGTGAGTCTTTTATAAGGTTGTTAATAAGTCAAGAAGGTTTGTCAGACATGAACGCTTACTTCTGGAACCATGCTGTGAGTCTTTTATAAGGTTGTTAATAAGTCAAGAAGGTTTGTCAGACATGAACGCTTACTTCTGGAACCATGCTGTGAGTCTTTTATAAGGTTGTTAATAAGTCAAGAAGGTTTGTCAGACATGAACGCTTACTTCTGGAACCATGCTGTGAGTCTTTTATAAGGTTGTTAATAAGTCAAGAAGGTTTGTCAGACATGAACGCTTACTTCTGGAACCATGCTGTGAGTCTTTTATAAGGTTGTTAATAAGTCAAGAAGGTTTGTCAGACATGAACGCTTACTTCTGGAACCATGCTGTGAGTCTTTTATAAGGTTGTTAATAAGTCAAGAAGGTTTGTCAGACATGAACGCTTACTTCTGGAACCATGCTGTGAGTCTTTTATAAGGTTGTTAATAAGTCAAGAAGGTTTGTCAGACATGAACGCTTACTTCTGGAACCATGCTGTGAGTCTTTTATAAGGTTGTTAATAAGTCAAGAAGGTTTGTCAGACATGAACGCTTACTTCTGGAACCATGCTGTGAGTCTTTTATAAGGTTGTTAATAAGTCAAGAAGGTTTGTCAGACATGAACGCTTACTTCTGGAACCATGCTGTGAGTCTTTTATAAGGTTGTTAATAAGTCAAGAAGGTTTGTCAGACATGAACGCTTACTTCTGGAACCATGCTGTGAGTCTTTTATAAGGTTGTTAATAAGTCAAGAAGGTTTGTCAGACATGAACGCTTACTTCTGGAACCATGCTGTGAGTCTTTTATAAGGTTGTTAATAAGTCAAGAAGGTTTGTCAGACATGAACGCTTACTTCTGGAACCATGCTGTGAGTCTTTTATAAGGTTGTTAATAAGTCAAGAAGGTTTGTCAGACATGAACGCTTACTTCTGGAACCATGCTGTGAGTCTTTTATAAGGTTGTTAATAAGTCAAGAAGGTTTGTCAGACATGAACGCTTACTTCTGGAACCATGCTGTGAGTCTTTTATAAGGTTGTTAATAAGTCAAGAAGGTTTGTCAGACATGAACGCTTACTTCTGGAACCATGCTGTGAGTCTTTTATAAGGTTGTTAATAAGTCAAGAAGGTTTGTCAGACATGAACGCTTACTTCTGGAACCATGCTGTGAGTCTTTTATAAGGTTGTTAATAAGTCAAGAAGGTTTGTCAGACATGAACGCTTACTTCTGGAACCATGCTGTGAGTCTTTTATAAGGTTGTTAATAAGTCAAGAAGGTTTGTCAGACATGAACGCTTACTTCTGGAACCATGCTGTGAGTCTTTTATAAGGTTGTTAATAAGTCAAGAAGGTTTGTCAGACATGAACGCTTACTTCTGGAACCATGCTGTGAGTCTTTTATAAGGTTGTTAATAAGTCAAGAAGGTTTGTCAGACATGAACGCTTACTTCTGGAACCATGCTGTGAGTCTTTTATAAGGTTGTTAATAAGTCAAGAAGGTTTGTCAGACATGAACGCTTACTTCTGGAACCATGCTGTGAGTCTTTTATAAGGTTGTTAATAAGTCAAGAAGGTTTGTCAGACATGAACGCTTACTTCTGGAACCATGCTGTGAGTCTTTTATAAGGTTGTTAATAAGTCAAGAAGGTTTGTCAGACATGAACGCTTACTTCTGGAACCATGCTGTGAGTCTTTTATAAGGTTGTTAATAAGTCAAGAAGGTTTGTCAGACATGAACGCTTACTTCTGGAACCATGCTGTGAGTCTTTTATAAGGTTGTTAATAAGTCAAGAAGGTTTGTCAGACATGAACGCTTACTTCTGGAACCATGCTGTGAGTCTTTTATAAGGTTGTTAATAAGTCAAGAAGGTTTGTCAGACATGAACGCTTACTTCTGGAACCATGCTGTGAGTCTTTTATAAGGTTGTTAATAAGTCAAGAAGGTTTGTCAGACATGAACGCTTACTTCTGGAACCATGCTGTGAGTCTTTTATAAGGTTGTTAATAAGTCAAGAAGGTTTGTCAGACATGAACGCTTACTTCTGGAACCATGCTGTGAGTCTTTTATAAGGTTGTTAATAAGTCAAGAAGGTTTGTCAGACATGAACGCTTACTTCTGGAACCATGCTGTGAGTCTTTTATAAGGTTGTTAATAAGTCAAGAAGGTTTGTCAGACATGAACGCTTACTTCTGGAACCATGCTGTGAGTCTTTTATAAGGTTGTTAATAAGTCAAGAAGGTTTGTCAGACATGAACGCTTACTTCTGGAACCATGCTGTGAGTCTTTTATAAGGTTGTTAATAAGTCAAGAAGGTTTGTCAGACATGAACGCTTACTTCTGGAACCATGCTGTGAGTCTTTTATAAGGTTGTTAATAAGTCAAGAAGGTTTGTCAGACATGAACGCTTACTTCTGGAACCATGCTGTGAGTCTTTTATAAGGTTGTTAATAAGTCAAGAAGGTTTGTCAGACATGAACGCTTACTTCTGGAACCATGCTGTGAGTCTTTTATAAGGTTGTTAATAAGTCAAGAAGGTTTGTCAGACATGAACGCTTACTTCTGGAACCATGCTGTGAGTCTTTTATAAGGTTGTTAATAAGTCAAGAAGGTTTGTCAGACATGAACGCTTACTTCTGGAACCATGCTGTGAGTCTTTTATAAGGTTGTTAATAAGTCAAGAAGGTTTGTCAGACATGAACGCTTACTTCTGGAACCATGCTGTGAGTCTTTTATAAGGTTGTTAATAAGTCAAGAAGGTTTGTCAGACATGAACGCTTACTTCTGGAACCATGCTGTGAGTCTTTTATAAGGTTGTTAATAAGTCAAGAAGGTTTGTCAGACATGAACGCTTACTTCTGGAACCATGCTGTGAGTCTTTTATAAGGTTGTTAATAAGTCAAGAAGGTTTGTCAGACATGAACGCTTACTTCTGGAACCATGCTGTGAGTCTTTTATAAGGTTGTTAATAAGTCAAGAAGGTTTGTCAGACATGAACGCTTACTTCTGGAACCATGCTGTGAGTCTTTTATAAGGTTGTTAATAAGTCAAGAAGGTTTGTCAGACATGAACGCTTACTTCTGGAACCATGCTGTGAGTCTTTTATAAGGTTGTTAATAAGTCAAGAAGGTTTGTCAGACATGAACGCTTACTTCTGGAACCATGCTGTGAGTCTTTTATAAGGTTGTTAATAAGTCAAGAAGGTTTGTCAGACATGAACGCTTACTTCTGGAACCATGCTGTGAGTCTTTTATAAGGTTGTTAATAAGTCAAGAAGGTTTGTCAGACATGAACGCTTACTTCTGGAACCATGCTGTGAGTCTTTTATAAGGTTGTTAATAAGTCAAGAAGGTTTGTCAGACATGAACGCTTACTTCTGGAACCATGCTGTGAGTCTTTTATAAGGTTGTTAATAAGTCAAGAAGGTTTGTCAGACATGAACGCTTACTTCTGGAACCATGCTGTGAGTCTTTTATAAGGTTGTTAATAAGTCAAGAAGGTTTGTCAGACATGAACGCTTACTTCTGGAACCATGCTGTGAGTCTTTTATAAGGTTGTTAATAAGTCAAGAAGGTTTGTCAGACATGAACGCTTACTTCTGGAACCATGCTGTGAGTCTTTTATAAGGTTGTTAATAAGTCAAGAAGGTTTGTCAGACATGAACGCTTACTTCTGGAACCATGCTGTGAGTCTTTTATAAGGTTGTTAATAAGTCAAGAAGGTTTGTCAGACATGAACGCTTACTTCTGGAACCATGCTGTGAGTCTTTTATAAGGTTGTTAATAAGTCAAGAAGGTTTGTCAGACATGAACGCTTACTTCTGGAACCATGCTGTGAGTCTTTTATAAGGTTGTTAATAAGTCAAGAAGGTTTGTCAGACATGAACGCTTACTTCTGGAACCATGCTGTGAGTCTTTTATAAGGTTGTTAATAAGTCAAGAAGGTTTGTCAGACATGAACGCTTACTTCTGGAACCATGCTGTGAGTCTTTTATAAGGTTGTTAATAAGTCAAGAAGGTTTGTCAGACATGAACGCTTACTTCTGGAACCATGCTGTGAGTCTTTTATAAGGTTGTTAATAAGTCAAGAAGGTTTGTCAGACATGAACGCTTACTTCTGGAACCATGCTGTGAGTCTTTTATAAGGTTGTTAATAAGTCAAGAAGGTTTGTCAGACATGAACGCTTACTTCTGGAACCATGCTGTGAGTCTTTTATAAGGTTGTTAATAAGTCAAGAAGGTTTGTCAGACATGAACGCTTACTTCTGGAACCATGCTGTGAGTCTTTTATAAGGTTGTTAATAAGTCAAGAAGGTTTGTCAGACATGAACGCTTACTTCTGGAACCATGCTGTGAGTCTTTTATAAGGTTGTTAATAAGTCAAGAAGGTTTGTCAGACATGAACGCTTACTTCTGGAACCATGCTGTGAGTCTTTTATAAGGTTGTTAATAAGTCAAGAAGGTTTGTCAGACATGAACGCTTACTTCTGGAACCATGCTGTGAGTCTTTTATAAGGTTGTTAATAAGTCAAGAAGGTTTGTCAGACATGAACGCTTACTTCTGGAACCATGCTGTGAGTCTTTTATAAGGTTGTTAATAAGTCAAGAAGGTTTGTCAGACATGAACGCTTACTTCTGGAACCATGCTGTGAGTCTTTTATAAGGTTGTTAATAAGTCAAGAAGGTTTGTCAGACATGAACGCTTACTTCTGGAACCATGCTGTGAGTCTTTTATAAGGTTGTTAATAAGTCAAGAAGGTTTGTCAGACATGAACGCTTACTTCTGGAACCATGCTGTGAGTCTTTTATAAGGTTGTTAATAAGTCAAGAAGGTTTGTCAGACATGAACGCTTACTTCTGGAACCATGCTGTGAGTCTTTTATAAGGTTGTTAATAAGTCAAGAAGGTTTGTCAGACATGAACGCTTACTTCTGGAACCATGCTGTGAGTCTTTTATAAGGTTGTTAATAAGTCAAGAAGGTTTGTCAGACATGAACGCTTACTTCTGGAACCATGCTGTGAGTCTTTTATAAGGTTGTTAATAAGTCAAGAAGGTTTGTCAGACATGAACGCTTACTTCTGGAACCATGCTGTGAGTCTTTTATAAGGTTGTTAATAAGTCAAGAAGGTTTGTCAGACATGAACGCTTACTTCTGGAACCATGCTGTGAGTCTTTTATAAGGTTGTTAATAAGTCAAGAAGGTTTGTCAGACATGAACGCTTACTTCTGGAACCATGCTGTGAGTCTTTTATAAGGTTGTTAATAAGTCAAGAAGGTTTGTCAGACATGAACGCTTACTTCTGGAACCATGCTGTGAGTCTTTTATAAGGTTGTTAATAAGTCAAGAAGGTTTGTCAGACATGAACGCTTACTTCTGGAACCATGCTGTGAGTCTTTTATAAGGTTGTTAATAAGTCAAGAAGGTTTGTCAGACATGAACGCCTTCTTCTGGAACCATGCTGTGAGTCTTTTATAAGGTTGTTAATAAGTCAAGAAGGTTTGTCAGACATGAACGCTTACTTCTGGAACCATGCTGTGAGTCTTTTATAAGGTTGTTAATAAGTCAAGAAGGTTTGTCAGACATGAACGCTTACTTCTGGAACCATGCTGTGAGTCTTTTATAAGGTTGTTAATAAGTCAAGAAGGTTTGTCAGACATGAACGCTTACTTCTGGAACCATGCTGTGAGTCTTTTATAAGGTTGTTAATAAGTCAAGAAGGTTTGTCAGCCATGAACGCTTACTTCTGGAACCATGCTGTGAGTCTTTTATAAGGTTGTTAATAAGTCAAGAAGGTTTGTCAGACATGAACGCTTACTTCTGGAACCATGCTGTGAGTCTTTTATAAGGTTGTTAATAAGTCAAGAAGGTTTGTCAGACATGAACGCTTACTTCTGGAACCATGCTGTGAGTCTTTTATAAGGTTGTTAATAAGTCAAGAAGGTTTGTCAGACATGAACGCTTACTTCTGGAACCATGCTGTGAGTCTTTTATAAGGTTGTTAATAAGTCAAGAAGGTTTGTCAGACATGAACGCTTACTTCTGGAACCATGCTGTGAGTCTTTTATAAGGTTGTTAATAAGTCAAGGTTTGTCAGACATGAACGCTTACTTCTGGAACCATGCTGAGTTTATAAGGTGTTAATAAAGGTTTGTCAGACATGAACGCTACTTCTGGAACCATGCTGTGAGTCTTTTATAAGGTTGTTAATAAGTCAAGAAGGTTTGTCAGACATGAACGCTTACTTCTGGAACCATGCTGTGAGTCTTTTATAAGGTTGTTAATAAGTCAAGAAGGTTTGTCAGACATGAACGCTTACTTCTGGAACCATGCTGTGAGTCTTTTATAAGGTTGTTAATAAGTCAAGAAGGTTTGTCAGACATGAACGCTTACTTCTGGAACCATGCTGTGAGTCTTTTATAAGGTTGTTAATAAGTCAAGAAGGTTTGTCAGACATGAACGCTTACTTCTGGAACCATGCTGTGAGTCTTTTATAAGGTTGTTAATAAGTCAAGAAGGTTTGTCAGACATGAACGCTTACTTCTGGAACCATGCTGTGAGTCTTTTATAAGGTTGTTAATAAGTCAAGAAGGTTTGTCAGACATGAACGCTTACTTCTGGAACCATGCTGTGAGTCTTTTATAAGGTTGTTAATAAGTCAAGAAGGTTTGTCAGACATGAACGCTTACTTCTGGAACCATGCTGTGAGTCTTTTATAAGGTTGTTAATAAGTCAAGAAGGTTTGTCAGACATGAACGCTTACTTCTGGAACCATGCTGTGAGTCTTTTATAAGGTTGTTAATAAGTCAAGAAGGTTTGTCAGACATGAACGCTTACTTCTGGAACCATGCTGTGAGTCTTTTATAAGGTTGTTAATAAGTCAAGAAGGTTTGTCAGACATGAACGCTTACTTCTGGAACCATGCTGTGAGTCTTTTATAAGGTTGTTAATAAGTCAAGAAGGTTTGTCAGACATGAACGCTTACTTCTGGAACCATGCTGTGAGTCTTTTATAAGGTTGTTAATAAGTCAAGAAGGTTTGTCAGACATGAACGCTTACTTCTGGAACCATGCTGTGAGTCTTTTATAAGGTTGTTAATAAGTCAAGAAGGTTTGTCAGACATGAACGCTTACTTCTGGAACCATGCTGTGAGTCTTTTATAAGGTTGTTAATAAGTCAAGAAGGTTTGTCAGACATGAACGCTTACTTCTGGAACCATGCTGTGAGTCTTTTATAAGGTTGTTAATAAGTCAAGAAGGTTTGTCAGACATGAACGCTTACTTCTGGAACCATGCTGTGAGTCTTTTATAAGGTTGTTAATAAGTCAAGAAGGTTTGTCAGACATGAACGCTTACTTCTGGAACCATGCTGTGAGTCTTTTATAAGGTTGTTAATAAGTCAAGAAGGTTTGTCAGACATGAACGCTTACTTCTGGAACCATGCTGTGAGTCTTTTATAAGGTTGTTAATAAGTCAAGAAGGTTTGTCAGACATGAACGCTTACTTCTGGAACCATGCTGTGAGTCTTTTATAAGGTTGTTAATAAGTCAAGAAGGTTTGTCAGACATGAACGCTTACTTCTGGAACCATGCTGTGAGTCTTTTATAAGGTTGTTAATAAGTCAAGAAGGTTTGTCAGACATGAACGCTTACTTCTGGAACCATGCTGTGAGTCTTTTATAAGGTTGTTAATAAGTCAAGAAGGTTTGTCAGACATGAACGCTTACTTCTGGAACCATGCTGTGAGTCTTTTATAAGGTTGTTAATAAGTCAAGAAGGTTTGTCAGACATGAACGCTTACTTCTGGAACCATGCTGTGAGTCTTTTATAAGGTTGTTAATAAGTCAAGAAGGTTTGTCAGACATGAACGCTTACTTCTGGAACCATGCTGTGAGTCTTTTATAAGGTTGTTAATAAGTCAAGAAGGTTTGTCAGACATGAACGCTTACTTCTGGAACCATGCTGTGAGTCTTTTATAAGGTTGTTAATAAGTCAAGAAGGTTTGTCAGACATGAACGCTTACTTCTGGAACCATGCTGTGAGTCTTTTATAAGGTTGTTAATAAGTCAAGAAGGTTTGTCAGACATGAACGCTTACTTCTGGAACCATGCTGTGAGTCTTTTATAAGGTTGTTAATAAGTCAAGAAGGTTTGTCAGACATGAACGCTTACTTCTGGAACCATGCTGTGAGTCTTTTATAAGGTTGTTAATAAGTCAAGAAGGTTTGTCAGACATGAACGCTTACTTCTGGAACCATGCTGTGAGTCTTTTATAAGGTTGTTAATAAGTCAAGAAGGTTTGTCAGACATGAACGCTTACTTCTGGAACCATGCTGTGAGTCTTTTATAAGGTTGTTAATAAGTCAAGAAGGTTTGTCAGACATGAACGCTTACTTCTGGAACCATGCTGTGAGTCTTTTATAAGGTTGTTAATAAGTCAAGAAGGTTTGTCAGACATGAACGCTTACTTCTGGAACCATGCTGTGAGTCTTTTATAAGGTTGTTAATAAGTCAAGAAGGTTTGTCAGA
This sequence comes from Paralithodes platypus, assembly GCA_032716605.1. NCBI lineage: Eukaryota > Metazoa > Arthropoda > Malacostraca > Decapoda > Lithodidae > Paralithodes > Paralithodes platypus. Next base: position 47,677,084 of record CM064566.1, read on the forward strand.
CATGAACGCTTACTTCTGGAACCATGCTGTGAGTCTTTTATAAGGTTGTTAATAAGTCAAGAAGGTTTGTCAGACATGAACGCTTACTTCTGGAACCATGCTGTGAGTCTTTTATAAGGTTGTTAATAAGTCAAGAAGGTTTGTCAGACATGAACGCTTACTTCTGGAACCATGCTGTGAGTCTTTTATAAGGTTGTTAATAAGTCAAGAAGGTTTGTCAGACATGAACGCTTACTTCTGGAACCATGCTGTGAGTCTTTTATAAGGTTGTTAATAAGTCAAGAAGGTTTGTCAGACATGAACGCTTACTTCTGGAACCATGCTGTGAGTCTTTTATAAGGTTGTTAATAAGTCAAGAAGGTTTGTCAGACATGAACGCTTACTTCTGGAACCATGCTGTGAGTCTTTTATAAGGTTGTTAATAAGTCAAGAAGGTTTGTCAGACATGAACGCTTACTTCTGGAACCATGCTGTGAGTCTTTTATAAGGTTGTTAATAAGTCAAGAAGGTTTGTCAGACATGAACGCTTACTTCTGGAACCATGCTGTGAGTCTTTTATAAGGTTGTTAATAAGTCAAGAAGGTTTGTCAGACATGAACGCTTACTTCTGGAACCATGCTGTGAGTCTTTTATAAGGTTGTTAATAAGTCAAGAAGGTTTGTCAGACATGAACGCTTACTTCTGGAACCATGCTGTGAGTCTTTTATAAGGTTGTTAATAAGTCAAGAAGGTTTGTCAGACATGAACGCTTACTTCTGGAACCATGCTGTGAGTCTTTTATAAGGTTGTTAATAAGTCAAGAAGGTTTGTCAGACATGAACGCTTACTTCTGGAACCATGCTGTGAGTCTTTTATAAGGTTGTTAATAAGTCAAGAAGGTTTGTCAGACATGAACGCTTACTTCTGGAACCATGCTGTGAGTCTTTTATAAGGTTGTTAATAAGTCAAGAAGGTTTGTCAGACATGAACGCTTACTTCTGGAACCATGCTGTGAGTCTTTTATAAGGTTGTTAATAAGTCAAGAAGGTTTGTCAGACATGAACGCTTACTTCTGGAACCATGCTGTGAGTCTTTTATAAGGTTGTTAATAAGTCAAGAAGGTTTGTCAGACATGAACGCTTACTTCTGGAACCATGCTGTGAGTCTTTTATAAGGTTGTTAATAAGTCAAGAAGGTTTGTCAGACATGAACGCTTACTTCTGGAACCATGCTGTGAGTCTTTTATAAGGTTGTTAATAAGTCAAGAAGGTTTGTCAGACATGAACGCTTACTTCTGGAACCATGCTGTGAGTCTTTTATAAGGTTGTTAATAAGTCAAGAAGGTTTGTCAGACATGAACGCTTACTTCTGGAACCATGCTGTGAGTCTTTTATAAGGTTGTTAATAAGTCAAGAAGGTTTGTCAGACATGAACGCTTACTTCTGGAACCATGCTGTGAGTCTTTTATAAGGTTGTTAATAAGTCAAGAAGGTTTGTCAGACATGAACGCTTACTTCTGGAACCATGCTGTGAGTCTTTTATAAGGTTGTTAATAAGTCAAGAAGGTTTGTCAGACATGAACGCTTACTTCTGGAACCATGCTGTGAGTCTTTTATAAGGTTGTTAATAAGTCAAGAAGGTTTGTCAGACATGAACGCTTACTTCTGGAACCATGCTGTGAGTCTTTTATAAGGTTGTTAATAAGTCAAGAAGGTTTGTCAGACATGAACGCTTACTTCTGGAACCATGCTGTGAGTCTTTTATAAGGTTGTTAATAAGTCAAGAAGGTTTGTCAGACATGAACGCTTACTTCTGGAACCATGCTGTGAGTCTTTTATAAGGTTGTTAATAAGTCAAGAAGGTTTGTCAGACATGAACGCTTACTTCTGGAACCATGCTGTGAGTCTTTTATAAGGTTGTTAATAAGTCAAGAAGGTTTGTCAGACATGAACGCTTACTTCTGGAACCATGCTGTGAGTCTTTTATAAGGTTGTTAATAAGTCAAGAAGGTTTGTCAGACATGAACGCTTACTTCTGGAACCATGCTGTGAGTCTTTTATAAGGTTGTTAATAAGTCAAGAAGGTTTGTCAGACATGAACGCTTACTTCTGGAACCATGCTGTGAGTCTTTTATAAGGTTGTTAATAAGTCAAGAAGGTTTGTCAGACATGAACGCTTACTTCTGGAACCATGCTGTGAGTCTTTTATAAGGTTGTTAATAAGTCAAGAAGGTTTGTCAGACATGAACGCTTACTTCTGGAACCATGCTGTGAGTCTTTTATAAGGTTGTTAATAAGTCAAGAAGGTTTGTCAGACATGAACGCTTACTTCTGGAACCATGCTGTGAGTCTTTTATAAGGTTGTTAATAAGTCAAGAAGGTTTGTCAGACATGAACGCTTACTTCTGGAACCATGCTGTGAGTCTTTTATAAGGTTGTTAATAAGTCAAGAAGGTTTGTCAGACATGAACGCTTACTTCTGGAACCATGCTGTGAGTCTTTTATAAGGTTGTTAATAAGTCAAGAAGGTTTGTCAGACATGAACGCTTACTTCTGGAACCATGCTGTGAGTCTTTTATAAGGTTGTTAATAAGTCAAGAAGGTTTGTCAGACATGAACGCTTACTTCTGGAACCATGCTGTGAGTCTTTTATAAGGTTGTTAATAAGTCAAGAAGGTTTGTCAGACATGAACGCTTACTTCTGGAACCATGCTGTGAGTCTTTTATAAGGTTGTTAATAAGTCAAGAAGGTTTGTCAGACATGAACGCTTACTTCTGGAACCATGCTGTGAGTCTTTTATAAGGTTGTTAATAAGTCAAGAAGGTTTGTCAGACATGAACGCTTACTTCTGGAACCATGCTGTGAGTCTTTTATAAGGTTGTTAATAAGTCAAGAAGGTTTGTCAGACATGAACGCTTACTTCTGGAACCATGCTGTGAGTCTTTTATAAGGTTGTTAATAAGTCAAGAAGGTTTGTCAGACATGAACGCTTACTTCTGGAACCATGCTGTGAGTCTTTTATAAGGTTGTTAATAAGTCAAGAAGGTTTGTCAGACATGAACGCTTACTTCTGGAACCATGCTGTGAGTCTTTTATAAGGTTGTTAATAAGTCAAGAAGGTTTGTCAGACATGAACGCTTACTTCTGGAACCATGCTGTGAGTCTTTTATAAGGTTGTTAATAAGTCAAGAAGGTTTGTCAGAAATGAACGCTTACTTCTGGAACCATGCTGTGAGTCTTTTATAAGGTTGGTAATAAGTCAAGAAGGTTTGTCAGACATGAACGCTTACTTCTGGAACCATGCTGTGAGTCTTTTATAAGGTTGTTAATAAGTCTAGAAGGTTTGTCAGACATGAACGCTTACATCTGGAACCATGCTGTCAGTCTTTTATAAGGTTGTTAATAAGTCAAGAAGAAGGTTTGTCAGACATGAACGCTTACTTCTGGAACCATGCTGTGAGTCTATTTATAGCGGTTGTTAATAAGGCAAGAAGGTTTGTCAGACATTACCGCTCACTACTGGAACCATGCTGTGAGGCGTTTATAAGGTTGTTAAAAAGTCAAGAAGGTGGTCAGACATGAACGCTGACTTTTTTTCTTATAAGGTTGTTAATTCTAAAGTTTGTCAGACATGAACCCCTTCCTCTTGGAACCTGCTGTGAGTCTTTATAAGGTTGTTTAAAGTGAAGCAGGTTTGTCAGACATAACGCTTACTTCTGGAACCATGCTGTGAGTCTTTTGGGCGATAGTTGCCAGGCCATATAATTTTATTCGGACTATGTTTTCGAAGCAGCGGCAAAAAATGAGGTGTTACATTGGGCGATGTTGCCAGGCAGGATTCATTATTTTGTTTAAAAAAATGGGCCTTTATTGTAATTTCCATCTTGGGAACTTAGTGTTTGTATTGATTTGTTAAATAGAAGGGTTGGTGTTTTTTTAAATTTCACCTTTTACATCTTTATTGACTTTTGGTGAAAATCTGTCGGGTCCAGGGGGTTTATTGGATTTTAGTTTTAATATTGCATAGGATATATCTGCATTCGTAAATTCAATGTTGCATAGGGCATTGCAGTTGTTAATGTGAACTGGCGGAATATGAGGAACAGAGTTAATGTCTACCCCAGTAAACACTGATGCAATTTTTTTATTGAGAGTATTGCTCAAATGGGTTACACGATCAATTTGTTCCCCTTTTTCGTCAGCTAATAGGCCAATTGTCGAGATAACTACTTTTGTACTTCTGATATAGCTATACAACTATTTTGGATATGACTTGCTTAAATTCACAATATGTTGTACAAAATGTGTTTTCTCTTTAATTTATTGTTTTGCTCTGCAACGAATATTGGTGAAATTTGTCCATTGATTTTGACATTTGGTCAAGTAGAATGCTTCATGAGTGAGTTTCTTTGCTGAAAGACAATCTTTGATTTCCTTGTTCCACCATTTAGGTTTATTATTTCGATTTGAATGTCTGTTTTAGACTGGTATGCAAGATTCTACAGTCGGTGCTGCCGACTGGGAGGCTCTTCGGCAGTACTTCTTTGATTTCCCATGGAATGACTTCTGCTTCCGAGGCCAAGGACCCTCGGAGAGTGATGAACGCATTACTGAGGTAATGCAAACAAATCTTGGTTTACTCACACTTGTTCTACTGTTGTCCAAAACAAGGAGGAAACATTCAAACGGTACCAACACCTTAAAACTCTAGAATCTCATTCTTCCTATGTTTCTGCCCGGAATCAAGCCAAATCTGTATTTCGATTTGCCAAGCACTCTTTCATCAATAATAAATGCACTGAACTATCCAACTCTAGCTCTTCCCAAGCTTTCTGGCATCTAGCCAAAAACCTCGCCAACAATTTTTCTTCCTCGTCTTTCCCTCCCCTTTTCCACTCTGATGGCACAACCATCACTTCTTCCTCTGACAAAAGATGAACTCTTCGCTCAAACTTTTGCTAGAAACTTCACCTTGGATGATTCCGGTGCTATTCCTCCCTCTTCACCCCCCTCTCTCCTACTTCTGCCTAATATCCTAATCTCTTCTAAAGATGTACTTTCTACCCTCTCTGGGCTTAATACTAAGAAGGAGTACGGTCCGAATGGTGTTCCTCCTGTTGTACTCAAAAACTGTGCCTCTGTGCCTCCCTGCCTAGGCAAACTCTTTTGTCTCTGTCTCTCCTCTAACGTCTTCCCTTCATGCTGGAAGCTTGCTCTTATTCAACCTGTCCCAAAGAAGGGTGATAACTCTCAACCCCCCAACTATCGTCCAATTGTTCTCATTTCTTGTATCTCTATCCCTTTCGGGATTTCAGTAAGACCTTTTCTATTGCACTAGACATATCAAAGGCCTTCGATAGAGTCTGGCACAAATCTTTAATTTCTTAACTGCCCTCTTTCGGTTTCTATCCCTCAATCTGTGCCTTTGTCTCTAATTTCCTTTCCGGCCATTCCATAGCTGCGGTTGTGGATGGCCATCGCTCACTTTTTCATCCTATCAACTCTGGTGTTCCTCAGGGCTCTGTCCTATCTCCTATTCTCTTTCTAATTTTCATAAACGATCTTCTCAACTGTACCTCCAGTCCCATTCATTCATACACAGACGACTCTACCTTACACTACTCGATTACTTTTCCAGAACGCCGTAGCCAGCAATCCCTCAGAGACAAACGTAATGAAGCCATAGAACACTTATCTTCTGATCTAACTACTATTTCCAATTAGGGCAGAGAAAACCTTGTTACCTTTAATGCTTCCAAAACCCAATTTCTCCATCTATCTACCTGTCCGGAACTCCCAGTGGACTATTCCTTATTCTTCAACAATACAAAAATCAATCCTTCATCTTCTCTCAATATTCTTGGTGTCTCTTTTTTCTGCTATCAATCGGAAGGGACCATATTACCAGTCTTGCTAAGGCAGCCTCCCAGAAGCTGGGTGTGTGCTCAAAACCGATCAGGGCGGCGGGGGGTTCTTTACCCCTGCACAGCTTCTTGCTCTGTACAGGGCAGAGTGCATCCTTATATTGAGTATTGTTCACATGTGTTGGGGGGGGGGGGGAGGGGATCCTCTCACACCGCACTCTTAGACAAAGTAGAAAGGAAGGCCTTTCATATCATATCATTAATTCCCGCCCACTCACCAACTCTCTGCAATCTCTCTTTCTCTTCGCGCTATGTTGCATCCCTCTTGCTATTCTATTGCTACTACAATAATCAGTGCTCCTCAGAGCTCTCCCAGTGTATACCACCTTCTCTACGTAGGGTACGTGACCAACCGTCTGCCCTGCAAACACAATCCCACCCCTAATACTTGTGCAACTCTCCACACCCAAGAGTGAAACATTACTCTCAGACTTTCTTCTATTCAACAGCTGAGCTCTGTAACTCTCTCCCAGAATCTGTCTTTCCCTCCTCCTATGACTTAATTTGCTTCAAACTCTGTGTGTCCAGGCATTTTGGCTTAAACGTTCTTTGATTTTGGCCCCGTCACTCTTTCAACTATGGGGGAGGCACTTGCTACAGGCAGTTCTGCCTGTTGTCTCCCTCACTCACATAGAAAACAAAAATATGTTTGAGAATGTTTCCCAAATTTTCTCTATAACGGTTTGCTGGTTTATGAAATTCCAGTTGGAGGAATTGAGGATGTTTTTCACCTTCTGCAAGTCAGCCTTTCTGAAATTTAGTGCTTTTTCCTGGCTTTCATTTGTTTTGATGTTATGTATGTTAATGTTGATGGTTATTGAGCGGTGATCGCTTGAACTAAATTCATCGTCTACCACGACTTGGTTTACTAAATCATCTTTCGTTGTGATGATGAGATCAAGAATATTGTTGCCACGCATGGAGGAGTCGACAAGATGACATAGTGGACTTTCCAGTAAATTTGTATAGAGATCCTCTCCTGTGTGTGACGTTATGAGTTCACCCCATTTAGTCGATGGCAAATTGAAATCACCAAGAATTACCGTATTTTGATTAGGCTATTACTTATCTCTACGATTTGGTTGTACAATTCCGAATCGATAGTTGATGGTTGGGCTGGTGGCCGGTAAATTAGTCCCAAGGTTACCTTGTTTTTTTTTTTTTTTTTTTTAATTAATATAGATTGCATCAATATGATTTATTGTCTGAATGGAAGCAAGTATAGGATTAAGACTTTCTTTGACGTTTAGTAAAACACCACTTCCATTTCTGTCTTTTCTACTACATTCGAACATATTATAACCTGTCACTGTCAGTGAATATTCTGCTAATAAATCTTGATTCTCAATGTTGTGCCAGGATTCTGTTATTCCTATTAAATCATGATTTTCAGTATATGCAATTTCTTCCAAGCCTGTGAATGAGTTTCGGATACTATGGGCATTATTAAATAATATTTTGATTGGGTTCTGTTTTCTGTGGGGCTCCTTTGATGATGAGGGTGATTTACTTTCACTGAGGGGGACCCTCTCGATTGTCCTCGACCGATTTTTTTTTTTTTTTTTTGCGAAAATCATGGTCTGCGTCATTAAGTAGCCTGCCGAGACGAACGGCTCCCACAACAAATGAGGCTGCCTGAAATAATGATCCCATAAATGTGTGAACCCAATCCCTTCGCGAAGGCAAAGTGCCTGGAGACAACATGGTTATGCTGAAGGCTCTGTTGTAGAAGTCATCTTCAGCCTCTATTTTAGGGAGAACAACTGAAAGAATAATATTTTTGCTGCATGTTTTATACTGCTGGATCAACTTGCAGTATTTTGCAGCAGGTCCTCCGATCTAGTCTTACGCAATACATCATTAGGGGAGGTGTGGTGGAATGGTCTTGCCACTGGACTGGTAATCCAATGGACCCGGGTTCAAATCCTGATATGTCAATGGGAAGATATTATTAGGATGGAATTTGTGCTGTACCTAGTATCGGTGCATTACCACAAAGCCCACCGAAATGACAAATAAATACCCTCCTAGGTCCCTGATTAAAATGCACTGTATGAATATTCCCATATTCAAAATATGCTACATGGGTGCAATGCTCAAAAGGTGCCGTTCTGAGAGTGAGGGTCCGAGTCTAGGAGATGAGACAGTGAAGCACTAGAGCGAGGCACCTTCAGAGATGGGGCTGCTTCGAGCCATTAGTGAGCAAGATGGCAGGGGCTGGTTGCAGCTAGAAAGTGCTTCACATGTCTCACCTCCTAGACTGGAACGAGACCTCACAGGCTTCACCGTTCAATGTATAACGGTTGAATGTACAGGCTCTCGGTGTATGCCCGAGAAGGAGTAGTTGGAATATAGAAAAAGAAAAAAAACCCTAAGTGGATCACAAACAGGGTATTTTCTGTGGCAACAGCAGCAATATCTTCTTTGGCTGTCACCATGTCGTCGATTCAGCCACCTGGGATACAGAAACATTATTTGGAGCCCTACCGCAGAACTCTATCAGTTGTCCACGTATTAATGAGTCACCAACCAGCCTTGTGTCCTCATTCTCATCGTTCGTGTTATCAGCAAGGATCTGGTACCTATTTGTCATTGTGATTGCAATGAAGGATTTATTCATGGTTTGCCTCATGCCATTTCGAACTGGCTGGAAGTCTGTATCCTGTTGGGGCTGTTGGGGCAAAGCGGAGTTAGTTGGGACAGGTGCTACATTAGTATTTTGAAGTAACGATTGCTGTTCGTGACGCTTTCGGTTGGGGGAGGGGTTTCGTTTCTAACATTAGCAAACTCCTCAAGAGTGTTGACTCTGAGTTGGTGCATCAATTAGTTGGGTTGCTTTGCAGAGTTTGCCCTCGAGCTCAGTGCACTGGTCACATAATCTGCAATGAATAGAGTCGTTATTTGAAAACATAGTCGTACCGAAACGGCCACTACAAGATCCACAAATACGTTGGTTTGCCATGTTGCTGAAACAGGGTCAAGGGAGACTTTAGTGACTTTTTCATTTTCCTGAAAAATGGACACAGCGAAACGTTAGGTATATTCACTATGACTTATATGGGTGCCTGAGAGAAAATATATAATGTATAAGTAGGTACACTTGTTCCTCTAGGTCTCCGGCTGTACTTAGAAGTCCTAAGTAGTGAGAATTAAAATATGAGTACGATTTACCTGAAATTAAAACATTAGACAGGATATATTTAAATACTATGGGCATGATTATTTATATTAATACAAGAGAAATTAGTAAATAATATTATTTCTACATATGAAAGAGGGGACAAAATGTCACAAATTAAATATATATAATACAACAATAGTAAATAAAAACTTGCTATTGGAAGAATTTAGGCGGTGACTCAAGCAATGCCGGGCAGCTTGGGTGGGTGGCCAGGGTGTGTGTGACATGTCAGATATGCTGTCAAGTAGTTGTGGGGGGTACCACGTGTTTCCGGTCCGTGAGCCAAGCCACCGTCATGGCGAGGCACGGGTGCTAACTGTGGGATTTGTAGTCTATGAACAAACACAACAGCCGGTTAGATCGGGCCTATAACCAGCAATAGTTTTACACTAATATATAGTCACAGAGCTCAACACTAGTACTGCTCCCGACGAATCACGTGTCATAACTACTACTACTTCTATTAGTAGTGTGGATTGAATGCCAATTAAATGATTGTGTAAAATATGTGTGTGATGTAAAAATGATTGTGTGAAATAAAAGTGTATTGTATATGACTTGAGTGTAGTGAATTTGTAATGCGATGAATAGGGAATGAGAGGTGATTGAAATGTGAATAAAAAGGTGAATATTGCACTACAATAATGAATATGACATGGGTGAAGGGTGAATATGACATGCATGAGTGAGGCCTCGGAGTCAGACGGACCCTGAGTTGAGTGGTCAATCCTGTAAGTCCTTTAGTAAACAGGCATGGGTTGTCCTCACAGGTTGAGGGTCTGCTTGGTGGCATTTTGTGTATGGCCACCCTCATAAAGGGGAGTTATGCCCCTTTCCCACATGTGCGACTTCATACGATTTTCATCGCCGACACCCATAAATTGGCACATTCGTGACATGTCGCAAAGAAATCGTATACCCTCGCATAATAATCGTATGCCTCGCAAGGCCTCGCATGGGCCCTCGCGGGTCGTCGCAAATGTTTGGACTGTTCAAAATTTTGGACTAGGACTCACGAGGGTTCGTAGCCCTCGCAAGCATCGTCGAACATCGCAGAAAGATCTGCGAGGCCCTCGGGGATGATCGGCGACATCGGCGAGACATCGCGGAGGGTTTCGCACAATAAAACCTTTGCAACGCTGCACGGGTGCTCACCGATGCTCTGCTCGCCGATGCTCGACGATGCCAAAGAGCACCTTGAGCACCTTCGGCGAGGTGGGTAAAACAAAAATATTAGGCCTATAGTGAAACTGTCAACCCTTTTTCTATGCACCTCTCTTGGGGGGTTCACCTGTTTTTTTTTCTCTTTCTCTCCTTTTCTCTCTTTCTCTGGTTTGTATCCATTCAGCCCCATTCAGCCAACTGTTTTAAGACGTTTATCCCCATCCAAGTATCGACATCTTCCTGGCAAGCGATAGCGAACCAGCATTATATGGAGAAATCCAGCTTCGCCGGAGAAATTTTTCTATCGAAAAATTTACAAATTTAGCTTGCTCTCAACAAAATGTTTTATATATGTTGGCTCGCTACCGCTCACCAGGAAAATATTGAAACCTGGATGGGGTAAACGTCTTAAAACAGTAGGTTGAACGGGGCCGCACGGATACAAGGCAAAGAGAGAGGGAGAGAAAGAGAAAAAACAAAACGAGGAAAGAGGGAGAGAAAGAGAAAAAAAAAAAGGCGAGGTGGGCTCAATTAAGCCGTAACGCAAACATTGAGCCCACCTCGCTGTTTTTGTTTTCTCTTTCTCTCCCTCTCTCCTATTTTTTTTTTTTTCTTTCTCTCCCTCTCTCTTTGCCTTGTATCCGTTCGGCCCCATTCAGCCTACTGTTTTAAGACGTTTATCCCCATCCAAGTATCGATATCTTCCTGGCAAGGGATAGCGAACCAGTATTATATGGAGAAATCCGGCTTCGCCGGAAACATTTTTCTATCGAAAAATTTACAAATTTAGCTTGCTCTCAAAATTTTGTTTTATATATGTTGGCTCGCTACCGCTCACCAGGAATATATTGAAACCTGGATGGGGTAAACGTCTTAAAACAGTAGGCAGAACGGGGCCGAACGGATACAAGGCAAAGAGATAGGGAGAGAAAGAGAGAGACAAAAAAAAAAAAGAGGAGAGAGGGAGAGAAAGAGAAAACAAAAAAAGGTGAGGTGGGCTCAATGTTTGCGTTGCGGCTTATGAGCCCACCTCGCCTTTTTTTGTTTTCTCTTTCTCTCCCTCTCTCCTTTTTTTTGTTTTTCTCTTTCTCTCCCTCTCTCTTTGCCTTGTATCCGTTCGGCCCCGTTCAGCCTACTGTTTTAAGATGTTTACCCCCATCCAGGTTTCAATATTTTCCTGGTGAGCGGTAGCGAGCCAACATATATATTTTTTGTTTTGAGAGCAAGCTAAATTTGTACATTATTTGATAGAAAAAATTGCCAACCTCCGAATTAAGGGGAGATGGGTCGTTTTTCTGGTCCCCTTCCTTCCTCATGGTTAACCCCATTAGTTTTCATATTTTATGACGTTCGGCCCATTAGTTTGGCGATTTTAATATATTTTACCCCATTTCGCTGTGAATATTAAGACTTTCGTGTCATCGCTTGAATCGCCGAAGAAGTCGCATAACATTCGGCGAGTTTTCTTTCACCATCGCATGATATCGCAAGATATTTTTGAAAATGTGACATTCGTCGCAGAGATCATCGGCGAAACATCGCTCACTTCGCCGATAACGTCGCACAAGGCGGCGATTGGGTCGCAATTCATCGGCGACATATTCGCCGAGTATAATTTGTTCTCGGCGACGAAAATCGTATAAAAGTCTTACATGTGGGAAAGGGGCATAAGGCGTCCGGCAATAGATAGACAGATAAATTAGTAATATATACGAGAGGCGCGTATGAGAGATGTGCATGTGAGGTACAGTAGCCCAACTAAGTTTTGCGACAAAATATTAGGTATGTGGCACCTGTCTAGTTTGCACTCCCGTCCCAAGCCTGTGTGGTCGTGTCTAGCAGAGACCGTGCAGGTGTCTAAGCAGGCACCACCACCTGAGCTACCACAGCCAGGGCACACAGACACAATACTGGGCGCTACATACTATTATGACAATATTGCTATCATTATTTGTTTGTATAATAATAGAAGGTTCTCTCTCTCTCTTTCTTTCTCACTATCAATCTCACTCTCTCTCTCTCTCTCTCTCTTATATTTTAATGCCAATCGATTTTCACGCTACACTTGTGGTAAACTATCAATGGAAGTTAAATATTACTAAGCTATAATGAATAAAATAAAATCAATCTAAATGAATACTCTATATCTAAATTGAATTCAATCTGAAACAAGCTAATTTATATCCAAAGGTCTCACATAATAAATGTATATAATTATAGGGTAAGGTTATAAGGGTTAATATTAGCCAGGAATTAACTCACCAATAGTTCTACGTGGCAATGAGGCAAGGGAGAACGTTTTACCCAATATGGCGGTGGACAATGGGGAACGAGACTTCGGTCCCAAGACACGAGTCAAGTTAAAGAAAGAATAAATGTTTGCATGGGAAGGGACATGATTATTATAATTTATGCTTATCTATCAGTCAGTCATGATGTCGATGAGAGCGTCGTGATGGTGTAGCTGTGTGTATTGCTGTATGTGTATTGTGATTAGAGGCACAAAAGCACGATCAACTGAGGGCGGAAAATTGGATGTTAACTGGTTGGTGTTCGTGAAGGCTCTGGCGTACCTCAAAAGCACACCTTGCTGCCTTGGCAAACCGCCAGGAGCCCAAATTATCGTACCGCATTTAGGTTGCTCTATACGATAAATTATATTAATATATACGATATATTCATATATACTACATAAGATCATGGCAATATTGCTTAATAGCATATTAGGCCTTTTATAACTTAACTTATTTACAATATTATAATATACGATCTACTCGTCCTACGTCGTGCTGTAGGAGAGATCGTGACGTCACAGAGACATACAAGATCACAAAAGAGTCATATTCTATCGTATTTATACGATACACTCCCCCCACAAAAAAGACCTGAACCCCACCTTAAACCTAAAGTTGCCCAGAGGCTATCTTCTGACGCCACAAGTCGACGGCGCCAGCAGCAGCGCGTCTGGGACGCGTCCCGGTCCGAGAATGATCACCATCAGTAAGAGGTGAGTCGTTCCTTTGAGAATCCTCGGACCCAGCAATAACAGGTGGAGCCTCAGATTGCAATGCGGAATCGAGCTCCAAAGCGTACAAACGTGCGATAAGACGAACAGTAGTTCCAGTGGCTGTCTTCAATAGCGCCACCCGCTCTACAGAGTCTGCCCCCTTGTATACCTCCAATACGCGGCCTAATTTCCAGTATAAACGAGGACTATCTTCTTTAATTAAAACAACTTCGCCAACTGTAGGTGCCGTTGGTCTACCAGAGGGAGTAACACTCCTTTCCCTCAATGCTAGCAGATATTCACTAATCCACCATTTCCTAAAATCCTCGATTATCCTGGATATATACTGGTATCTCTTAGACACCGCTACCTCAGAGTACAACGAGGGATCCTCTAACTCTACTATGGATTGGAAATCAGATGGAAACTCAGTCAATGGTTTTCCATATAGCAAGTGAGCTGGGGTTAATGGTAGTGGTTCTTGCAGGTCGGTGTACACGTATGTAAGCGGGCGATCATTCACGACTGCCTCTATCTCTGTGAGGACTGTCGTCAACTCACTCTTCTTTAATAGAGCACGTCCTACAACCGCTCTTAGTCCTGACTTTACCATGCCGACACATCGTTCCCACATGCCACCAAACCAAGGTGCCTTAACTGGAATGAACCTCCATTCGCACTTCTTCTCTCCCAAAAAAGTGATGATAGTAGGATCACTACTCATATCCTTTAGATATTTTGATGCTTGGACATAAGTGGGAGCATTGTCGCTAAGAATGAGTTGAGGGAATGAACGACGGGCACAAAACCGTCTGAACGCCAGCATAAATTCTTCGCTAGACATATTATCACATAGTTCTAGGTGTACCGCTCGAGACGTCGCACAGGTAAACAATAATATATAAACCTTCTCATGCTCCCTCGTCTTCAATGCCCCTGTGTAATCTAATCCTACTGCTTGGAAAGGTTCTACGTGCTTTACACGGCATTCAGGTAGAGGTGGAGCTGGTCCAGTTGCATATGGTTTACCCTTTAGTCTCTGGCATATTACACACCTTCTCACTACGCGTCGAGCTACTTGTCGAACTCTGGGTATCCACCATGTGAGACGTAAATTTGATATAATACGACATACCCCGTAGTGTTTTACTTCCCTATGTGCACGTATGATCAATAGATCAGTAACGTGATGTCTTGTTGGCATAAGTATAGGTCGGTTTGTGCCGTCTGGTACACCCGACCACTTCAGGCGACCCTCACACCTGATGAGGCCATTGTCTAGGTGCAACCTTAGTTGACGCACTATATTAGGCATTAATGTCTTATTCGAGCTTTTCAAGGATTCTAATTCATTGGAAAAGGTTTCTACTTGAACCCATTTGATCAAAGTTACTTCACCTGCTTTAAATTCACGAGCATCAATGTTGTGACCCCTGTTGCAGAGTTGGCCCGTTACTTTAAGCTTGAGATTGGATACATATCGCAACACCCAAGCTACAACTCTGACTAGTTTATTATAGTCACCGAATCTTGCCCACTTCATGATAGGACCCGGTGGCTCATTTGGTTGGGCTGTAACTGCCACTGTTTCCAGTGGCAGAAGTCCCTCACCAACAGCATGCCATATCGTCCATTCACTTTCATGGAGCAGCCACTTTGGACCATGCCACCACAATTCGGACTTCATTAACTGGCTAGCCGTTATACCCCTAGTTATGAGATCACTAGGGTTTTCTTTTGTATTTACATAATGATAAGCAACGTCTGGCAAAAGGGCTCTAATCTCATCTACCCTATTCCGCACATAAACTGGCAGAGACTTCTTGCTATGTATCCAGTTGAGTGCAACCTGACTATCGCACCATACATGAACGATTTCAATATTTAATTCGCTCTCGTATGCTGCGCGCACATGTTGCACCAGACGTGCTAATAGCAGCATGGCAGTCAATTCCATTTTAGGGATAGTTACCTTTTTAACCGGGGCTACCTTGGCCCGGGCTGTAACTAAATGTGCCCCAAATGAAGTAACAACATATATGGCTACCCCGTATGCCGTGGCGCTAGCATCGCAAAACGTGTGTAACGTAACGTCACCGAACGCCGCCACTTTACGAGGTATAGGTTTAGTACATAGGATGGCATATTCATTCAACAACAATGTCCCTTGGTCATTCAGGTCCTCGGGCAAACTGTCATCCCATCCTATTTTACGTCTCCAAACTTCCTGCATTAGAATCCTAGCTCTTATGGTAACAGGTAATGCTAGACCCAAAGGATCAAAAAATTGCGCAACTTTGCTCAACAGACTTCTTTTTGTGTGCGCTCCTGTCTGCTGAGCAAAAGACCTTGTTTGAAAAGTTAGTATGTCATGTTTAGGTTGCCAGATCATCCCCAAATTTCTGGACTTTTCCTGGTTAAGAGATGCCGTACCATCCACCTGTATTAAACTCTGAAGATCTTCACTATTAGTAACCCACTCGCGGAGAAATAGATGTGCATCCGCAAACAATCTGCGTGCTTGCCAGTATGCATATAACAAATCATCTTGACTATCGCTAGTACCCTGCAAATTGTCAATGTATAATCCGCGAGATAGTTTACTTGTGTCCTCATGAGTGTCAGCTAGATGTTTTCTGATTGTGGCATTTAACAAAAACTGCGAGCAAGTGGCCCCAAAGAGTACAACCCGAAAACGGTATATTATGATGGGAGTTTCAGAGTCGCTAATGTCGCTGAACCAAAGAAAGCGGGTAACATCTCTATCTTCCTCCTTGAGCCTGACCATCAAGAATGCTTTTTCGATGTCACTGGTATAGGCGTACTTTCCCAGCCTAAACCGCAATAGATGTTGGGACAGGTCCGACACCATGGACGGACCTGTCAACAGGCAGTCATTTAGACTGGGTTGTTGTCCTTGGTGGGCAGAACAGTCATACACCACCCGTATTGGTGTGGTGACGCTGTCTTTCTTTACCCCATGATGGGCCAGATAGTGAACCCTACCCTTCTTACACGGTTCCTTGACATCGACTCTCTCTATAAAGCCCCTATCCTCATAACTCCGAAATACATCGTTATACGCCTGGCGCGTGCTCGGTTCGTTAGACAATTTCCGCTGCAATGCGCGCAAGCGACCTAATGCCAAACCATAGTTGGTAGGCAGGTTTATCTCACTGTTCTTCCAGGGTAAACTAACTTTATATTGCTTGTCTGAGGCACAGTAGCACACAGACTCGTCAAACATTTGTAGCGCAACTTCCGAGTCATAATCAGACTCCATAGGATTAATGCCTATGTGATCCAATCTCCACAGTCGTTCCAGGTCGAACTCGGCAGCCATCTTAGGGTCACTAGGTTGGGAATCCTCCCTTCCCAACTCCTCTGCCGCGGTTACATTGACTCTATATATCGAGACCGTGTCGACCAGGACCTTTGACTGTGTAGTATGCACCTTTCCGCTCATGCAGTATCCAAATTTAGTGGGGATTAAAATTACACCACACATCTTTTTAAATCCAGGGTATACTACTTCATAATAATGATCCACACCAAGTTGAACATGCACCTCACTCTGATTTCCCATGGGATCTGACAAGTTAACCCCTTTGCTACGTAATGCGTGTTCCACCTTCTTCACACCCACAGATACATATTCTGGTAGGGTGTCTACTACGATACAAGTCATAAAGTACCGGTTTTTACGATAGAAATATGAAATCTCCGCCATCTCGTAGTCTTGTTTATCAGTAACCCCTGTGAAGCCCTGCAATCGAAGAGTCTCAGCCCCTACGATTCGGTGCTTCAGTCCCACTAGTACGGACCTCTTTATAAAGGAACGTTGAGACCCTTGATCCAGAAGTACCCGACAAACTTTGTTACGGTCATCACCTTCCATGGGAATCTGTATTGTGGGCAATATAGTGGTGTCTTGCGTTCTACCTAGTGCCACAGTTGTAGTACCCTCTGTATTGACGTCTTTGACTTTATCTGCTGTAGGACACAACTTATCAAAGTGATGTCCTTTGCAGTGCCGACAGGGCCTCAAGTATGTAGCCGTACATTGTCCCTGCTTACCATGTTCCCCACTTAGACAATCTACACATAGCTTCAATCTTTTCACCTGTGCTAGTTTTGTCTCATTTGTTGGGTATTTTACGCAGAAACTCCATTTATGTTTGTTGTTACATAGCTTACATAGAATCTGAGCAGGTTTCTTATATGCACCCTCTTTCTTTACTTTAGTCCCCACTGTCATGCTTACTATTCCCCTCTTCTCCACATTCTCACTCCCTCCCGACACATACATTCTCCCTTTGTTCAACTGTAGATTATTGATCTCCTTGCTGAACTGAGTTTTGAATTCCCCCAGCTCAAATGATCTTACCTTATCAAGTATTGCCATAGGAAGCTTCTGACGCAAGATAATGACTATCATTTCCTGCGTGGTAAGCCCTAGGGTGTCTAGCGATCGAGTATGGCACTCCATATTTGCCCTGAAGTTTGTCAACTCATCAACCTTATACTGTGGTTCTGCGAGCCCCAACAAGGCAACAACATGGGCCATCTTCAACTGCTCTCTATCCCCGTATGTGGACTCTAATAGGTGTACCGCTTCAAGATAACTACCACCCACTACTGCAAAACCCTCTATTAAATGTAAGGCCTCTCCTTCCATTTGTCCCTTCAGATAGTGAAACTTGCGGACATTATCCAAAGAGGATTCATGAACCGTACATCGAAATACGTCCCAGAAAGCTAACCACTCGGTTAACTTGCCCCCAAATGTAGGAAGATTGAGCTTTGGGAGGTGTACAGTATGTTTTGGGTCAGCCCTTCTATGGGCCTCATTATCGCCTCCCTTCTTACTTGCGACAGCACGCTGTAATAGGCGCTTCGCTCTAAAGACAGGTTCGTCATAGAGGGCGCGATTATCACACTCTGTAACTATCTCTTCCTCCTCTATCATGTCAGCCACAATCACCTCACTCAGAGCCGTAATACGACCGTGGGTAGCCTGGACGTTATCTAATCTAGCCTCCAATTCCTCTAGTTCAGCAGTAGTGATGAAAGTGTTTAAGTCCACAATTAGCCTATTTATTACTCCCCGAAGTCCCGCCCTTTGATTTTTAGGGGCTTTGATCAGCACCCCACTAGATGGTGTCTCTTTATCGTTTTTATCCATTTTGCATGTGAGCCTATAGGCTATGTATCTAAATGTTACGTTACAAAAACAACGGCCAAATAATAGTCTAATTAAGAGACGCCAACCGGCGGACTTCTATGTTATGGAGAACAAATAGTACACTAAATAGCAATACCTACTAATGGATCATATTGAACAAGAAAAAATGTTAGGTCAGGTCATATGTCACAGGAAGTCTGAAACGGAAAAGAAAATTATTGGGGAAAGATGATGGGTGGGATGCAGGACTTAGGCAGGCACAACGATGTGACCCTGCATTCCGGCTCTAACCATCGCTTGGCTAGCCTTGCCAGTTTATCATAGAGTTGTTCCTGCATCCTGTTATATGTCCCCTTGTTCATTGCCTTAAAATCCCTTACTGGTAGCTAATTCCCGGGTCTGGGCACCAATGTGGTAAACTATCAATGGAAGTTAAATATTACTAAGCTATAATGAATCAAATAAAATCAATCTAAATGAATACTCTATATCTAAATTGAATTCAATCTGAAACAAGCTAATTTATATCCAAAGGTCTCACATAATAAATGTATATAATTATAGGGTAAGGTTATAAGGGTTAATATTAGCCAGGAATTAACTCACCAATAGTTCCACGTGGCAATGAGGCAAGGGAGAACGTTTTACCCAATATGGCGGTGGACAATGGGGAACGAGACTTCGGTCCCAAGACACGAGTCAAGTTAAAGAAAGAATAAATGTTTACATGGGAAGGGACATGATTATTATAATTTATGCTTATCTATCAGTCAGTCATGATCTCGATGAGAGCGTCGTGATGGTGTAGCTGTGTGTATTGCTGTATGTGTATTGTGATTAGAGGCACAAAAGCACGATCAACTGAGGGCGGAAAATTGGATGTTAACTGGTTGGAGGCTCTGGCGTACCTCAAAAGCACACCTTGCTGCCTTGGCAAACCGCCAGGAGCCCAAATTATCGTACCGCATTTAGGTTGCTCTATACGATAAATTATATTAATATATACGATATATTCATATATACTACATAAGACCATGGCAATATTGCTTAATAGCATATTAGGCCTTTTATAACTTAACTTATTTACAATCTTATAATATACGATCTACTCGTCCTACGTCGTGCTGTAGGAGAGATCGTGACGTCACAGAGACATACAAGATCACAGAAGAGTCATATTCTATCGTATTTATACGATAACACTCTTTGTAGACTAATTAGCACACACACACACACACACACACAGAAGGCAAAGTTCAGTGTTATAAACCCACATTCTACACTGAATTCCTTGATAAGAAAATGAGGTGTAAATAATTGTGTTCTTTTAACTTATTAACACTATATTGTAATTTACATCATCTTGTAGTGCTGGGTTATACGAGTTGTTCTATTTGCAACATCTGCTTCAGGTAATATTAGTAATGATAAGAACGTGTATTATTATACAGCTAAAGTTCTTACTGTTTCTATGAGATCTATCTCTATCTATCTATTGCCGGACGCCTTACTCCCCTTACGAGGGCGGCCATACACATAATATATATAATTATCATTACCGTATCATGATTTTAGAATCTAACTCCGATGAAATTCTGTCTTCTTTGGTAATATATGGGATTATAACTAAACATAATTTAGTTTATTTAATTTAAGTTCTATAATACAGAATCTTACACACACACACATACACACACAGTGGTCCGTAGCGTATTGGTTATCGCACTTGGCTCACAGCCAAAAGAACACGGGTTCCAATCCCGGGCGGGAAGGAAACATTTGGGAAAGTCTTCTTGCACAATGTGCCTTTCTTAACCTAGCAGTATAAATGGGCCCCTGGAATAATAGGCCACTTATGATGTCTTTTTTTAGGGTTGGCGATCTGTTACTAGCTGGAAGGGTACCGTACACGTCAACCAAACCCTCAAAAGCAGATACTGGCAATTGGCTGATTACTGATTACATGCATATCTACAGCCACTCCAACCATGCATTAACACTTCACGCAATATATTCCCAGGTCGAACTTTTTTCGGTAAAAACAAATATACAAACATGAAGCTGTAATTATTGAAAACTGAGGTGATGAAAAAATCCCCAATACTCTCATACCCACATCACATCTAGTCATCCATTCAGCAAGTCATGGCTCATGAGGCTGCTAAGGTTGCTGAACGTGGTAGTATGGTGGGGATGAGCGAGAGTGGGATATCGGAACGTTTACCGGTGGCAAAAAAAGGTGGGAAGGGCAACTGACAGACCGACATAGAAGAGGAGCCAAACGAAAAAAACACGTCATAACAGGACCAAAAAATTAAACAGTATATGTATAATCATCCATTATCCAACGCCGAGGAAGATAAGCAACATTTGCAACTTCAAGTTTCTACAGAACTATACGCAAGAGATTTGAAGGAGATGGAATATAAACATAGATCACCAGCTGTCAACCAAAGCTAACCGAGAGGCACAAACAGACGAGGCTTGATTTCGCTCGACTATTTGTTGTTGTTGTTAAAGGGCCTTCGGGTGGATGCCACCTGCTTGGCCCTAGAAGACTAACTGTCAGTGGGACCTCAAACTAAGTCAGCTACATGTGTCGCCAAGAGGAAGACACATAAAGCACGGGATAGCTGATAACACACATTCGCATCTTGGACACCGTGGCCCAACAATAGCCCTAAGTTGAATCCCATCTGATTGTATAGGATACTGTTAATGTTAAATCTTAGTCTCCTATTAATTAGTCATGGTCTAATTCACGTAATATATTCGATGAGCTGCTTCTTTAATCAGCAACCATTCCTGTGGATATTTATCGAAAACTTTACTGACATGTCAATATCTTTTAAGGTATTTTTTGTCTTTGTTTATGATTCGATTCGTATGCTAGGGAAAAGAAAGGTTAATAGATAGCGAGACACACGCAGCCAACACGGTTAAATTCAATTACAAGATTGATGATTAAGCATTTAACAAATGACACAGCAGCATACTTCTCTTAATTTGATGTTTGTAAATTAGTCAGTAGCCGGGCCTTATTCCCACAAGGGGTAGGGAGTATCAACAAGAAACACATGAAAGGAGGCAAAACAAGAGGCGGCAGGGGAAGAATCCATACAACAGTTCGCACACAAACATTCGGAAACCTCAATCACTTATTAGCCCCCAAGATCACTGGCTTTACCTCAGATGCTATAAACGTTCGGACAAATTAAGTCTCTTAGTCATTTAGCTGTATAAAATTACATTTTATTGAGAGACATCTAATACAGTTGATGCATATAAACGTTTAGGATAACTCATAAAATCTATACCCGGTGTCAGCGAACTTGGCGCTAATCCTGACCGCATAACATCTTACAAAGAACAAAAACAAATATATGAGTAGATCAATAAATATATGAGTAGATCAATAAATATATGAGTAGATCAATAAATATATGAGTAGATCAATAAATATATGAGTAGATCAATAAATATATGAGTAGATCAACAAATATATGAGTAGATCAATAAATATATGAGTAGATCAATAAATAGATGTAGAAATTGACTACCCGTTTCTCGAGCATTTTCTGGGTTACAGAGAGGGTAGGGATAAGAATTAGAGCCAATCTCGCTGACACCAACACCAAGTATAGTCAGGAATAGGGTAATGATCGCGACAGTTTGGGTCCAATAGGGCATTTGAATTTGGCGATATCGTATCGCATGTACGATTTCGGCTAGTTCTTTGTGTATTGTAGTTTATTATTAAGCGTAGGTTAAATATTAACTGTAATGTATAAATATCTACATCAGCTCTAGATGTATCATGAAACCAAGTTATGGGTTATAATTATTATGAGCCGGCAGCCATATGTAATTTTGCGAAGCGATCGGACGCCGGCCCTTTAGGCTCTCAAAAACCACCATACAGCCAACAGCTCTCCCCCGGCTCTGACTCACCCATAGTTCACCATGTGTTACAATTATTAATCTATATCAACAGTCCTACATCACCAGTCCTCTAAGCTAAGTTCATTGTATCGATATTGTATTATGTGAACATTCCTACATGTCATGCAATTGAATTAGCCGTGTGTGGGGGACTGGACTACACCCATCGAATATTCGTTGGTAATTATATTATAACTATTTGTTGGGATATTTTCATGTACCAGTGATATGCAATTTAACCTCTTTATCTAAATTCCCGACAATAGTGTTAAGGAGGGGCTCTTATTAAAACAATCACTAAAAAGTGTATAATAGATTATAAAATAACAATCTATGCAACTTATTGAGTTAATTTTAAGTTATGTATAGAATGTGGATCTATAAAGTAATGACGCTTACCATTCTGGTGTGAGTGTGTGTGTGTGTGTGTGCTAGTCTACACAGTTTGTCGCGCGTAAATCTATTTATATTTAGCGGAGAGAGAGAGAGAACCTTCTATTATTATACAAACAAATAATAATAGCATTGTCATAATAGTATGTAGCGCCCAGCATGTGCGAGTACTGTGTCTGTGTGCCCTGGCTGTGGTAGCTCAGGTGGTGGCGCCTACCTCATAGAGTACATATGACCTAGAGGCAAAAGTGTGACGTCACACGGTTATTTTTCCGCGCGTCCTAGGGATTTGGTGGCAGCACTGTTGTATGGTATAACAACCAAAGCACCTCAGTGGCTTGTCCTTATTATAGATAGTCTGTGCACCGCGCGCGCCTGCCAGCTGGCTTACTGCAGTGTTACCAAAGTTGAGGGAATATCCACAAAACGAGGGAGCAATAGATTAAAGAGGGAACGTATTTAAAAGTTAATTAATGTTGGTAAAAACACTTGTAAATTATTTAATATAAATTAGATATATATAAGCAAGATGAAAATATTAAGTATACATATACACTATAAAACATACTCATATATGATGCAAGCTGTATACCTTCAAGCAACACATCAACATTAAAATGTCATTTTGAATATATATTATTATGTTACATGTTATGTAGATGTTAATTTGTAAAGTAGCACTAAAACTGGACGTTTATACTTATGACATCCAGGGATATTTTGTCCCACCATTGACGTTGGCAACTCCCGAATCTCACATCAACAATGGCGGGTGTTGGAGGAGGTCTATTTGTGCACCTCATAATGAACAATTACATGATGACTGGCCTTTACAGTAGCCTCTACTTATGTCTATTTAACTATGTCATGTCTGCAGAGTCTCTGGATAACGTTCAATTGATTATTAATAGCGTTATTAGTACAAGGTAGGAGTATTACGAAATATGGGACCAAGGATAGTCAATATAATGTCTTTGTGGTGACCCTCCCCTCCCATTGTAATTTGTGATCGTGCTGCCATCTCTCGAACGCGCGGATCCCTATTTACAGATTTGTGGCGTCTTCTTTCGCCTCTAGGTCATATGTACTCTATGGCCTGCCTAGACACCTGCACGCGGTCTCTGCTAGACACGACCACATAGGCTTGGGACGGGAGTGCAAACTAGACAGGTGCCACATACCTAATATTTTGTCGCAAAACTTGGTTGGGCTACTGTACATACCTAGTGAGTGAGACGCATAACATGATTCATGGGTGAATATATCATAATTTAGAGATTAGAATGACATAATTTAAGTAAATTTCAGGGGAGGTGTATATTTTTCTGGACCCCCTACTCTATCATGTTTAGCCCATAGATATCTAATACTCTCTGGATGTGCTACTTGAAAATGTACTATTAACTCATAAACTGCGAAGCTATGGTAGTTCAAACCCTCCAGCCAAGCGAAGGTATTTGGTTCTATTCTGACGAAAATCGTCATAGTTCCATATATATAATTATTACTTATCCATGTGTGCCTATTTTGCTTTTAATATGAACATATGAACATTTAAGTGCAATAAAAAAAGTGGGAATAGTATTTGGGGGGTGAAAAAAGACATATTATTACCGCCCGGTCATACAATGAATCGAGAGCCGGGGCGGCGTATATGCTCCCTCTCTGAGTTGTAGAGCGACACTGAGGCCTTGCACTAGAAGTCTCTCTGTTGCAAGGATCTCTAGCTGCCTCGCCCGTGTTAAAGAGACTGCGTGAGGGAAATTCGCGCCGAAAATTACCCGATAAAAGGGGGAATAAGAGGAAAAATAGCTGATAATTGAGGGGGGGGGAGAGAAACATATGTAGGTGTGGTAGCAAGTAATGGAGAGGAATTATCTCAGCTAATCACAAATTGCTTTGTTTTGAGTGCCACTGGAGTGTTTTAACCCAGGGGCTGCCGCTAAACTCTTAATAGATTCTACTGGGCGAATGCGGCCAGACTCTTAAGATCCAAGGCACAAAAAAAAAACTTTCAAAACATCCCAGTGGCACTCAAAACAAAGCAATTAGTGATTAGGTGAGATAATTCCCCTCCATTACTTTCTACCACTCCTACACATGTGTCCCAACCCCCACCCCTTCCCCTCTCTTCCGGTACTTTCCCTATTATTCCCGATATTTATCGAGTATTTTCGTGTGAGGACGGCTGGGAGAGAGGGGGGAGGATGGGGGAGTGTATCTCCGACCCTCTAAGCCAGTCTGAAAGCTCCCTAGTCTATAAGTACCATGCGAGACAAGAGAGAGGGAGGGTGTCTCTCTCTCGCTGGTCAAGGTCAGATTACGACTGTGGGGCTAAAATATACAATTTTCACCAGCCAATTGCTGTTACCACTTGTTTTATTGCTTTCCAATGTTCATATGTTCATATTAAAAGTAAAATAGGCGTATGGATAAGTATTAATTATATATATGGTAAATTGACGATTTTCGTCAGGAATGAACCAAAATACCTTTGCATGGCGGGCACTTTCAAATACCGTAGCTGTACAGATTATTAGTTAAAGTGTTTTTTATGCTCTGGCTCTATTGAGGACGGTCGCAGTGCACCACAAAAACCTCTATTGAGGACGGTTGATGTTTATGGGTTAACACTCATAAACTTTCCCAATGTAAAGGGTATACAGATCTGTGTCAAGGTGCATTGCACATTGTTTTGTTTGTAGTTCTACCTATGAAAGTAATAATTTCCCATATATTACATGTTTACATTATTTTATCACAATTTGAGTCATGTTATTTCACTTGAGAATGCAATATAAACACTTTTAAACTCTGCCAATGACTGGGGGAGGCTATGGCCGCAGCTGCTATGCCTTGACGTCCACGCTTATTCACGATTCTAATTTGATGCATATTTACCTAATGTTATTGTATTAACTAACCTAACCAACTTAACACCTAACTTAACTAACCCAATGCAATAAGATTAAGTAAAAATACATTAATATAGATTCGCGATGAAGCACGTATGTAGATGCATATAGCAGCTACGGCCATGGGCTCCCATAGGTCTGTATTACCGACTCTTAACATTCCACTTTACTCTCACACATGTCTTTTAAATTGACTATACTCGTTTAACCATACTCAGAATATAGTAAAGAAAGGCGAGATCATACTAAAAGGGTTAAGATGGGCTGGTCTGGTGAACTTCTCTCGCGTGTGTCGAGGCGCAATACACATTTGTTTTGCTTTGCCCCCTACGGTATCGATCTCAAGTTTCGGATTCTGAAATGAGCAGATGTCCCATCCAGAGAAAGTATACATATCAATGGCTTAGCCCCAATAGTTTTGAAATGTCAATACGTTCGCCCCATATATTTCGCGATTTTAACACCGTTGTTTAGGTGCCGTTGTACAGGATTATCCCTCAATACCTTCACCGGACCTTTGTCAATATTAAGGTTTTTCGAACCATTTATGTGTCGAATTTATCCTGACGAACATTAGGGAGCTTGTAATTTCGGAGGGACCAGCTTTTTACATT
Source organism: Paralithodes platypus (assembly GCA_032716605.1). Taxonomy (NCBI): domain Eukaryota; kingdom Metazoa; phylum Arthropoda; class Malacostraca; order Decapoda; family Lithodidae; genus Paralithodes; species Paralithodes platypus. The sequence continues at coordinate 47,703,388 of CM064566.1, forward strand.
TTCTACCGAAATATGTAGAAATTTATCTCGAAGAAAAAAGCCTTGTGCTTGTTTTTACAAGCTTGATAGAGGTCTAGGGAGCAAACTTCTTTATATATATATATATATATATATATATATATATATATATATATATATATATATACAATATGAGCGTTAGAGGCGTGGCAAGTGCGGCTTGAATAAAAAGTGAATCGGGTCACATTAATGTTGAATGAGATCGACCGCAATAAAGTGAGATCTGAATACTGGAGCAGTTTAGGGAAATGAGGGATAAAACAATCAGTTGCCGACCATTTCACTCTCTGCTCCATCAGCACACATCTCACAAGTTTGTTCTACTTTCGTGGATTGAACAAAAATCATCAAATGTTCTTATTTTGCTTAGCCTCTTTCATTTGAATGGAGGAATTGTTATTTCTACGACCGCGTGAAGCTAGAGATACAAATGTTTTAGTTATAAATGGAAGTGTCTTCAAGGTGGCTAATATTTTACCAAACATTATACAGTAGAAATGTTTCTTTATAAGGACAAACCATGTATTCTGGGTATGGAGAGAGAGAGAGAGAGAGAGAGAGAGAGAGAGAGAGAGAGAGAGAGAGAGAAGAGAGAGAATAAAACCTAAAGTTCATTGATCATCGGTGGTAAAAAGAGAGACTCATAGGTTGGGAGGGGGAGAACATAAAGGGGCAACGGTAGAGCAAAGAGGACCGGGGCAAAATACAATTTGGGTGAAAATGAGTACACGATTCTACACCCTGAGCACCCCACCCCTCACGAATATTACCCAGTAGCCCCTGTGTACCAAGCTGGGTCCCTCATTAACCCTCATAATGACACACACATATGAGAGCCAAGGATTATCAGACTACCATACGCCCCTTTTACATCACCGACTACTCCTGTACCATAGCAATTCTTCTCTGGGTGATATTTTCATGTTCATTCATATCATTAAGTTAGATGAGTAAGGAAGAGTTTAACATTTGTATTCCTAAACAATTATTTCCCTTCGCAGCGCCTGATACCGAACAAATAATATGAAAATAAGTGTACACGGATTTGCATTCTCATTTCTAAAGGTAATGCCATTGTTCAAGTTATTTCGTCGACTAACGGCGTTGCGAAGGGAAAATATTTGTTTAAAAGTAACAGAGCCGCATCGGTCGAGTGGAGAGCACGTTCACGTGTGAATCTGCTTGACCTGGGTTCGATCCCAGCCAAAGCGGACATTATTTAGTGGGTGTTGTAGTACGCCCTAGCGTGTTTCACATGCTCGCTCGACGACGTATTCAGACTAATAACAAGCATAACAAAGCCACTCCAACAGCTTCCTCTCTCCAACACCCCTTCTCCCCTCTCAACACTCTTCGGAAAGTAGAAAGAAGATACGAGGTGCCGTTGTAAAGGCTTATTCCTCAATACCTTCACCTGACCTGACCTGACCTAAGTGTTAAAACCACTGGCGATGGGCTGGTCTATCAGAGTGAGACCTGAGCGATCTCTGCCATACCCATAGCTTACTCTGACTGTTCCTTTTACTTATATATTTTCTAAATCTCAAGTGACGGCGTCTCTTCCGTGGATTGACCTCCCAATCTACCAAGATTGGAAGCTAAAGCGTCACATTATTCCTTTGCCCCTCAACTTTCTCTTCATAATTGCTGAGGGGCACAGGGCCCTGGGTGGGGCTTTGGTTTCCCGGGCGTTTACGCACCCTCTCAGCTCCCCGCCATGGAGTGGCTTCGGTCACCCAGGCTTTATTGTGGTCGGCAGGAAGGGTTCTGTGGGGGCGCTCGTTTATGGCCTTGGCCTTACTCGGGGCCTTGGGGCTATTCGGCCAGGAAGCTTGGGGAACAACAACAACAACAACAACCACTGTACCTCCAGTATTCCTTCAGAGTGATGACAAACTGTTTGCTTACATTCCGACTAGCAAGAGGTGATGATAATACACTCAGTAAGAGCCTCCTCGTAATAGAGGGAGGAAAATGTTGTATGTCTGATTCCTAAATATAATCTCATCTGTGGAATCCAAGCGTCTTACTAGCCGTATTCAATTTTATAGGGGCCTCCAGCAATTCATAGGCTTCAAACTATCTTACTTAAACCATTTTTATTAACATTGCACAACATCGTATAAATATAGCTATAGCAAAACTAAAAAGACGTCGCCGTTACGGAAAGGCTTAAAGGGGGTGACCTGCTTTTTTCTCTTTCTTGGTTGTATCCATTCGGCCCCATTCAGCGTACTGTTTAAGACATTTATCCCATCCAGGTGTCGATTTGTTCCTGCCAAGCGATAGCGAGCCAATATTTTATGGAAAGATCCGGTTTCGCCGGAGACATTTTTCTATCGAGAAATGTACACATTTAGCCAGCTATCTAACTCAATATCCGAAATATGGTGACTCGCTATTGCTCGCCAGGTATAAATCGACACCTGGATGGGGATAAACGTCTTAAACCAGTAGGCTGAATGGTGACAAATGGATACAACCCAGAAAAAAAACACAGGTCAACCCCCTTAAGGGAGTATCACACGTCAAATTTATCATCAAATGACCAAAGCTTTCAGGTCAAATTTGCATCAATTATAAAAACTAAGCTGAGGGTAGAATTATTATAGGGCGCTAGAATCTATTATTATAGGGCGCTAGAATTTATTATTGTAGGGCGCTAGAATCTATTATTGTAGGGCGCTAGAATCTATTATTATAGGGCGCTAGAATCTATTATTGTAGGGCGCTAGAATCTATTATTGTAGGGCGCTAGAATCTATTATTGTAGGGCGCTAGAATCTATTATTGTAGGGCGCTAGAATCTATTATTGTAGGGCGCTAGAATCTATTATTGTAGGGCGCTAGAATCTATTATTGTAGGGCGCTAGAATCTATTATTATAGGGCGCTAGAATCTATTATTGTAGGGCGCTAGAATCTATTATTGTAGGGCGCTAGAATCTATTCTGAACCACCTTTTCCCTCATGGTTAGTTCCATGAGTTATGACATTTTTAGATGCTCGCTCCATTAGGTTGGCAATTTTAAGACCTTTCGCCACATTTCTTTGGCAATATTAACACCTGTCGTGCCATTTAGATGTCGATTTTTTTTTTGGCGAGCGACAGCGAGCCTGTAATGCAAGAATCGGCCTTCGGCTGGGACATATTTCTACCTCAAAAAAGTACAAATATATATCGAAGGGAGATCTAGGGACTGTTTTATTCTGTTTGATAGAGGTCTAGGAAGCATACTAATATATATCGAAGGGAGATCTAGGGACTGTTTTATTCTGTTTGATAGAGGTCTAGGAAGCATACTAATAATATATATACATAATAATGTAAACATGTATAGGCCTATATACAATAAAATAACCCCCCTTAATTAACCAACTTGGAGACTGCCAGGCCAGATTTACCTAATAAAGTAACTGAACAACGGTTTGTTTGATGCCAGCTTAACTTAACGCCTTCTGTAGCGGCGATGTCTTTTTAACCCCTTCACTACCGATGATATCTTGTGCGTCCTTTCAGCTATATCTAGACGATTTTATGCAGCTTAGGAAGAATCTGTGGTAGTAAAAACGGGTAATTGAGATAGTTTGAAACCTTTTAACAGCTCTACATTCTTACAAATCTGCAAAAATCGTCTAATAGTTGCCAGAATATATATATAAAGTCGACACCGGTAAATAAGGGGTTAATTCTATTCTAGCTGTATTTATACGATTTTGGTGCAGTTCAAGAAAAATTTGTGGTACCGGTACTAGAAAGGGTTGTTGTTGTTGTTGTTGTTCCCCAAGCTGCCTGGCCGAACAGCCCCAAGGCCCCGAGCAAGGCCAAGGCCATAACCGAGCGCCCCCACAGAACCCTCCCCGCCGACCACAATAAAGCCTGGGTGACCGAAGCCACTCCATGGCGGGGAGCCAAGGAGGGCGCGGAAACGCCCGGGAAACCAAAGCCCCATCCAGGACCCTGTGCCCCTCAGCAATTATGAAGAAAAACTTGAGGGGCAAAGGAAAAATGTGACGCTTTGGCTTCCAATCTTGGTAGATTGGGAGGTCAATCCACGGAAAAGACGCCGTCACTTGAGATCTAGAAAACATATAAGTAAAAGGAAGTCAGAGTAAGCTATGGGTATGGCAGAGATCGCTCAGTTCTCACTCTGATAGACCAGCCCATCACCAGCTTCTTCTTACTAGAAAGGGTAAAGTGAGATAGCTCGAAGCCCGTTACGTACTTGAGGCCCTTTTTAAACTGAAATAAATCGTCTGAATATAGCCATAATACAATGAAAAAGACGTCGCCGGTACAGAAGGGGTTAATGCCGATTCTCTGTAATGCTCGTTGTTTAATTTTATCTTTTGGACATACGAGTCTTACCGTATATGTTCTTGATATTCCTTCTACAGAGAGAGAGAGAGAGACAGAGAGAGAGAAAGAGCCCTACTTTCTAAAATTAATGACGTGATTCTGTGTGGAATTTCCCCAGACTTTTAAGGTAAGGGGAGAGAAAAGTGGGGGAGGAATATTGTCAGAGAGAGAGAGAGAGAGAGAGAGAGAGAGAGAGAGAGAGAGAGATAGATAGAGAGAGAGAGAGCTAAGAGAGAGGGAGACATAGAAAGGAGATAAATTATTGTTGAGAGAGGAAATATAATATAAATATAATAGAGTAGGCATGAGGGAATTGAAAGTAAGGAGAGTTCAGTTGATTATTGGTAGAAGAGAGTGATCATTATGGAGTGTGCGTACAGGAGTGTTCGTACGGATGGCCAAATTCGTGTCTCCACTGTCATTAAGTTTTGCTCGCTGTGTGCTGTATTAATGTCTGTCAGATATTGAATAGGGTGCGAAAGATAGGAAAATGTTTGCATATCTCACTCGAAATGATGAATTAATGTTTGGATAGTGCTGACACTAATTATTGATCGAAATGTACTTGGTGCAGCGACATCACTTATTTGGTCGACTGCACGTGTAGGTCAGATTGATAAATGGGTATAATAATGGCTTGAGGAGTAAGCATTCCACAAATCATTCCACAAATCATTCCAACATTTTTTTTCAGAGCCTGTGCCAAAAGACCAAACCAAAAGGATCCTTGCCAAAAACAAATGAATTTTTCAGTTGCTTCTCACTTTGAACAAACGTATTGCTAGAGAAACGTTTTAATCTGTATAGCAGTTATTCTCTCCCACTAACCCCTTCTGTACCGGCGACGTTTGTTTCTATTTTGTTTTAGCTATATTTAAACGATTTTGTGAAGTTTAACCCCAAACTGTACCTGCGACGTCTTTTATGTATTGTTTCTTACTACACTTACACGATTTTGTGCAGGTTAAGAAGGATCTGTGGTAGTAAATAAGGTTAAGTGAGATAGTCCGAAGCCTGTTAATTGTTGGAGGCCCTTTTACAACTGAGTACTATCGTCTAATAGCCACCAGAATATGCTGAACAGAACGTCACCGGTACTGAAGGGGTTAACAAGGGCAGTAAAAAGAGTTAAGGGGGAGGGGGGGGGTCACCGGCTTGTTTTTTTCTTTCTCTCCTTTTCTCTCCTTCCCTGGCTTGTATCCATTCGGCCCCATTCAGCCAACTGTTTTAAGACATTTGTCCCCCTCCAGGTGTCGATATCTTCCTGGCGAGCGATAGCGAGCCAACATTGTATGGAGAAATCTGGCTTCGCCGGAGATATTTTTCTATCGAAAAATGTACAAATGTAGCTTGCTGTCAAAACAAAAATATATATATACTGGCTCGCGGAAAATATTGACACCTGGATGGGGGTAAACGTCTTAAACAGTAGGCTGAATGGGGCCGAATGGATACAAGCCAAAGAGAGAGGGAGAGCAAGAGAAAAAAAGCGAGGTGAGCTCCCTTAAGCGAGATAGTTCAAAGCCTGCTAATTGCTGGAGGCCCCTTATAAACTGAATACAATAGCCTAATAGTACCTAGAATATAATTTTAAAAACGTCACCGGCACAGAAAGTGTTAACAAGAACATGTTGGGGGAAACTGAAGAAAAACAATGTTTAGGGAAAAGGAGATGCCCTTTAAAAATGTAGTACATAGCTAGTGGTTCTTCAAAGGACTACACAGGTTTACACAGAGAAACAAACAGCGACAGATCTCCTGGGTACTGCTGGGAAACATTAGAGCCTCTAAATTATACAGTAGTAAAGGGGAGAATTCCACTGAAGGATTTCTTTTTCTGGACCCCTTTCTCCCTCATGTTTCGTTCCATTGCTTTTGAGATTTTAAGACGTTCGCCCCATTAGTTTGGGGATTTTAGAACTTTCGCCCCATTTCTGTCAATGTTAAGACCTTTCGTGCCATTAAGGTGTCGATTGTTTCCTGGCGAGCAATAGCGACCCTGCAATTTAAGAGGAACTGGCCTTCGGCCGGGAAATTTTTCTACCAAAAAATGTACAAATTTATCTTGAAAGGTGATGTAGGGGATGTAATTATAAGCTTAAAGGCCGCGTCATACAGAACTCGAATCCACCAGAACCCACTGGAATCAAACTTTTCACCGGAATTGACGAGAATTACGCGGCCTTAATCGAGTGTGACTTCAGAGTAGAATGCGACCCGTTAATGACCGGAATGTAACTCGAACGTAACTCGATGGACTCAAATGTAACCCAAATATGAGTCAATGTTAACCAGTAAGTGAAAAGAAGACTATTCGATCCCAAGTCGAATGCAACTCGAATGACCAGAATGAGACCGGAATGTCAGTCTATCATGACCAGAATTACATGAAGTTAAGTCGAACGTAAATGGAACTAAGTTGAACGTAACTCGAACGTAAGTGGAATGTGACTCGAATAGGCAAAAGGTGACTCGATGAGGAACCTTTGAGTATATAAAGGGAGGATTGGTTCACAGGCACACCAGTAGTAACAGAGCACTCACCACGGCAACATGGCACAGCAACTCAACGTCCCGGACTCCACACTTCCACGAGAGGCATATGAAGAGGAATTGAAGCAGGCAATAGAGTTCCAGGAGATTGTTAATGCCAACCTCTGGCATCAGCTTTTGTGCAGAACCCTCATCGAGGAACAACGACAGATCCCAAAACGACCCAGGAAACCACGGAGTTGCAGCGTCAAGCCATGGGTGGCACAACGAGCAACATATGGACACTACCACCAGTTGCTCAAGGAACTTCATGAAACAGACTTGGTGACATATAGATACTTTCTGCGGATGGACGAGGAGCTCTTCAATGATATTGTAGAGCGAGTCAGACCCCGGATCGAGAAAGAGACGACCAACTGGAAGAAGACCCTGGAGCCGGGACTGCAAGTTTGCATGACACTACGCTTTTTGGCCACGGGTGAGGCATACAAGAGCATGGCATTGAACTTCCGTGTTGGTGCCAACACGATATCACTGGCAGTGCGGGAGACGTGTGAGGCCATCATAGAAGAGTACATGGAGGAGCAAATTGTGTGCCAATCAACACCTGAAGGCTGGAAGGAGGTCGCCAAGGGCTTCAAAGATAGGTGGGACTTCAGACACACCATTGGGGCAATTGATGGGAAGCACATTGCCAAACAGCCTCCCGCCAACTGCGGATCCATCTACTACAACTACAATCACTACCACTCCATTGTGCTCCTTGCAATAGTTGATCACCTGGGAAGATTTCTGTATGTTGACGTGGGAGCGAACGGGTCAGCATCTGATGGTGGGATATTCCAGGTGACAGACATCAGGAAGGCGCTAGAGGACGGGGCAGCAGGCTTGCCGGCACCAGAGCCATTCCCAGGGGAGGACCATCCAGTGCCCTACTTCCTGGTTGCTGATGACGCATTCCCAATGAGGGAGTGGTTGCAGAAGCCCCACCCACAGCGAGGACTCGACGATGGCAAGAGGAACTTCAACTACCGACTGTCCCAGGCCAGGAGGCAGGTAGAGAATGCGTTTGGTATGCTAGCCAACCGCTTCCGGTGCCTACTGACTACCATAAACATATAACCCAGTACCGTGGAGAAGGTAGTCCTGACTTCCTGCATACTCCACAATATGCTGATCGACCGACGTGAAGGCCAACCAGCAGCCAGAATGCGTCGTGGTGCCATACCACAAAGTGACTGGGCGAGGGACCCCTTGGATGGACTGGAGGCACTGCAGCGCCAGAGAGGACCAGCTGCTGCCAAACTGACGAGGGAGTACTTCACAGTGTACTACAACCGCCCAGAACAGCGCCTTGCCTGGCAGGACGAGTAAACGGTAAGTTTCCACTAAATTTATGTCCATTATATATATAATAATAAGTGTTTGCTAAAAGTTCCAATTTGAGCCCCATTTCATAAGTGTCCAAGTCTTTTCATAGATCTCTTCTAAACATAATTGCAATGACATAAACCCTACACAATTTGAGCCCCAATTTATAAGTGTCAAAAGATTTATAAGTTCTCTAAGTATAGAAAATATAAAACTTCTCTGTTCAATATACTTGCAATGCCATATATGACACACAATTTGAGCCCAATTTTCTAAGTGTGTGGACATAAATGTTAAGTTATCTGTTCAATACCTTTGCATTAAAATTTACCCAGGTCATGTAATTTATTTTATTCAAGTTAATTGGTTCATAAATGTGCAATTTATATGATATTACTATCATGTTTGCATGTGACCTAAAAGTGTCCAAAGAAATGTTATTCCAATGACATTATACCACACTACACTCGATGGCATTTTATAAGTTTCCAAGTCTTTTCATAGATCTCTTGTAGACATAATTGCTATGACATGTACCATACACAATTTGAACCCAATGTTATAAGTGTCAAGATTTCTAAGTTCTCTCTTCAATATAATTGCAATGACATATAATTTTTTGTAAGTATCGAAAATATTAAACTTCTCTGTTGAATATACCTGCAACGCCATATAGGCCACACAATTTAAGCCCAATTTTCTAAGTGTGTGGACATAAATGTCAAGTTCTCTGTTCAATACCTTTGCATTAACATCTACCCATATCATGTCTTTCCTTTGATTCAAGTTAAATTGTTCATAATCTTCTATTTATAAGATATTGGTATCATGTTTGCATCTTACCTACTCGATCACATATTTCTACTTGACATTATTTGTATTGTGCCATTTCTTGAAATTAATTGTATTAGTTAGAATTTCATTAGTTTCACAATTATATTACTGATAGCTGTCTCATCTTTTATATAAATATAATGGCAGTTTAAAAATTTCCAACAAGATTAAAATTATATTTAGGAGAAATCACCACACAATCATACAAAATAAAAATATACTTTATTTAAATATTGCACATAAATTGAATTCAATATTAACAAAAAAGAGGTAGAGTGTGGTAGAGAGGTTGAGATGTTATGGGTGGAAGGTTTCGATGATCCTGTCCACAAAGCCAGGTGAAACGTCCACCAGGTTGCCGGCCCTCTCATGCTCCACGGGCGTGGCCTCTGGACGTCCCACTGAAAGACCATAGCTCCTCCAGTTTCGTGGTGTGCCGGGGGCTTGGTGTGGTTGTTTGTCACCATGGTAGTAGGAAGGGCCAGCAACAGAAAGGTTTTCGAGTATGTACGGGTTTGGCGTCTGTGCTCGTCGCGTCGTAGGTGGATGGTTGGTGGGGACTCGTGTTGAATGGGGCCGAAATGGGGCATGGGTCCTTCCCCCGGCTGTGTGCCATCATAGCGTTTGTGTACCGCATAACCTCCATCTCATACTGCTCCACGAGTGCAGGCTTCAGGTCAGTGAGGTTCTTCTGCACCAGTTGGTGGAAGATCTTGAGCGAACCGACGGCTGGGCTGCCTATGTTGCGGCTCCTCTCCCACTTCCGGTACAGCTCCTCTAGGTCCTGCTCCCCCTGTCGTAGCTGTGTGTCAAACATATTATCGTTACAAAATGAGCAATACAATTTTTAGTGCATAAACATTACTCTGCCTTATTTACAACAATGTGTTGCAAGTTAACATTTGTAATATTATTAGTGGTTAACAAAGTGTAAGAATTCGGTTATAATTATCTGTAAAGTAGAAAATGTCTGGGAAATGTATGTTCTAAATAGACTTCAATTTTTGTTCAAAGTTAAGGGGGATCAGCCGGGTGCGTAATCTCAGATGATCCTCAGGGGATTAGAGTGGTGAGCCTATAATTGGGCTTTGTAATTGGGGTTGGATGGGACAGGGATCTGCCTTGCTTAGGCCAATCGGCTTTCTGCATACTCCCATTTTCTTATGTTTTAATGTTCTTATATATACTCAAAGTTTGACGTAAATGGAAATTTTGAAAAAAAAACATTTTCGTGTCTCTAATTAACATTGACAAAGTTAATGATGATGGCATGTTAATAACTAATAATAATATTTACCTTATCATACAGGTCGGTTGTGGTCACTTCCGGTGCAGACTTGCTGGTGGTGGCTGACCTGCGACGCACCGACGTGGCTGACGAGGTCGACGTGGATGCCTGGGTGGCGGGACTGTCACTGGGAGATGTAGGCCGGCTTGGGATCTCATCAACGTCCAGCTGGGTATCCGGGTCGTCTACCATTTCCTCGTCGACAGTGGTGCCTGTCCCACCCGGCTTGTAGAGCTGTGAAATATATAGGGGTATTAGTGAAATTAGACAGTATTGAACACATGTTTATAAAGTGAAAACAATTATTGCAACTCATGATATTGGGGACTGAGTGATTACGTTTATGAGTGTCATTTATGTATGTATGAAATACAATGTTAAATCAAAAACATATACATGTATTTTAACAGACAGTATTAAACATATGTTTATAAAGTTAAAACAATTATTGCTACTCATGATATTGGGGACTGAGTTATTACGTTAATGAGTGTCATTTATGTATGTATGAAATTCAATGTTGAATCAAAAACATATACATGTATTTCAAAAGAACGTTAAATCGGAATATTATCAATATGTTCTCCATTAACAATATCAACAATTATTTTATATAAATGTATGTACCTCTGATTCGTTTGTATTAAATATTCGATGTTGAAGAACACACAGTTATTTTTTTGGACCTTTTACATTGATTGTTGTTGGGAAGTAAACTTTAAATATATATTATAAACGTACCTTGCTCTTCCTGGTGGGCAACTTCACCAAGTGGGGTTTCAGGAAGGCGAAGGTGGTCTTGATCCACGCATCCCTCTCTGTCAGAACGGGCGTACCGGAACCTGAAGGGATGTCCTCAAGTTTGCCGAACCGGCTTCGCATCCCAGTCATCCACTTGCCCAGGACATACACTGCAATATAAGAATATAGGAGTGTTTAGGTGGTGCATAAATGCGAAATATTATTGAGACACAGATAAATGATTTTGAGTACACAGTAATGTGGCAGATTCACAGGGGCAGGCAACCACACTTTACACCCAAACTATAAGTTATATACAATGCAACACTTCACACGGCACTTAAATTAATAATTATTTAGTATAATACATACATGGCTTCGTTATTGAACTTCAGATAAAAATAATGTATTTCATTTGTATGCACAATTTATATATATATATATATATATATATATATATATATATATATATATATATATATATATATATATATATATATATATATATATGAACTTCACACGCCACTGATTATTCAGTAAACATGGATGTCTGTGTTATTTGTCATAATTATTTCACTGAACATCGAAGTACTGATTACATGAAAACAAAACACTCAACCAACCTGTTACATTGACCTCCTCAGCCATCTTGGACATCGTCTTCTCCCGCAGCTGCTTGTCCCTGTGTGACCTCATCTTCCTATTGTATAGGAACTCGTTCTCCCTGTACCAGTCCGCCACATCCATTTCCACCTTCTCCGGCAAGACGGCGTAGGTCCTCCTCCGTTTTGGGGCTGGCGCTGTCAACTTGGTAGGTGGTGCAGGGTTCTTGGTTGGCGGCGTTCTCTTTGGTGGCGTGGTCCTTGACTTGGGTGACTTGGGTGACTGGGTTGACTGGGTTGACTGGGTGGCTGAATGGGCGTCCAACTCATCATCGTCCGGTTGGTAGGAGGCACTGTCACCTAGCACAGGTAGGCGTTCGGTCATTATGAGTTCATGCCGGGGGGGCCGACATCCAAGTGTCTTCACTATGTCGACAGACGCGTCTGTTGTGTCGCCAGCATCCTCAGGGTCGGAGTTGACGGTTTGACCGCCACCTTGCTCATCTGTGTCGCTTTCGGAGGTCTCGGCAACGTGCTCTGGTTGCTCCTGTTGTGGCGGTGATGACTGTGAGGCGAAGAGGTCCAGCGATTCCTCTGTTTTCCTAACCTTCTTCTGGCCCAGCTTGCTTCCCTTTCTTCCACTGACCATGTTGGCGATGAGTTGAAAAATACTATGTGGTAGTAGGTGGGGGTGTGAGGAGCATGTCTCTGCCGGCCCATATGTATAGGGGCCCGTGCGTGGTTGCCAATGTACGATTAATCGAGGCACTGTTGGTGGTACTGGTGGGGTGATACTGGTGGCGTGATGTCCCATGTGGGGCCGCACCTAGTCGAGTTATATTCTGGTTGTATTCCAGTTACCTTCTAGTTGGATTCCACTTGTATTCTAGTACTTCTAGTCATGTTCGAGTCGACATCCAGTGTACACTCGATACATCAAGCAAGTATGCAGTCATCTACCAGTCATATTCTAGTCGGCATCCAGTTTTATTCTTCTTAATTCGGGTTATATTCAACTCTCATTCCATTACATTTAATTTTAAAGTGGAATAATCAACTTGTCATCCAGTTGACTTCCGGTCATTATCGAGTGGCATCGAGTTACATTCAAGTAATTCGAGTCGGCATCGACTATAAAAATTACATCAGAACATGACCAGAATAGGTAGAATGCGACTCGAATGCGACTCAAATGCGACCAGAATACGACTAGAATGTAACTCGATAATTTTTAACGTTTTTTTCACTCGATAAATCGTAGAAAGTTAACGCATGCACTAACTTTTTGCTCACTCACTCGATCAATCGATCAATCGAGTGACGACTAGAACATCACTCGAATCACAAGAATAGACAAGAATCTAACCAGAACACGTACAAGAATAGACCAGAATGAGGAAGAAGTGGCTAAAATTTGAATTTTTGAATTCATTCCGGTGGGTTCTGGTGGATTTGAGTTCTGTATGATGCGGCCTTTAACGGAGGTTTAGGGAACAAACTGAATCCTCCCCTTAAGCCAAGAATCTTGGCCATATTTAATCTCTATAACTAACAATGACGAGAATAATCAAATTAATATCTCTACTATTTTGGAGTAGTCAGCCCGTGAACAGGTGTGGACAATTGCAGCTCATTCTCTCTAGCCTTTTTTGAGTTAGAGGGTAGAGGTCAAGATTTCGGACTTACTATAATATACTGAATAGACTATAGTAAAGAGTCTATTACTAATGATGATTTCACTCTCCGACATTAATTATTTATCTATCGCTTACATTATTATGTTCTCTCCACCAACCAACTTTACTCCTAAACTCGATTAATTAAATTAACAAACACATGTGGCAGTCCGGGGATTCGAACCTAGGATGCTCACACCGAAAATCAACACACTTATGCATTGCACCACGAAGACAGTTAATATTTAGTGTTCGACGAGAGATCATAATTTACTTGAGTATGTGTCCGTCCAAGACTGTATCCTGTTACCAAGTGACCAACTACACAGTACAATCTAAACATTAGTCGTGGCCTTAAGGGGGGATGGTTCATTTTTAGGTCGATGTATTCGTTTATCTATTATATTCTTATTTTCATCCCTAGACCTCCATCAAGCTGTAAATAACACCCCCTAGATACCCCCAAGATAAATGTGTACATTTTTCGGTAGAAAAATGTCCCTGCCGAAGGCTGGTTACTCTTAAAACTATCGCTCGCCAGGAAAAAATCGACACCTAAATGACACGAAAGGTCATAATATTGGGAAAGAAATGGGGTGTAAAGTCATAAAATCGCCAAAAAATAATGAGTCGAACGTCTTAAAATCTAAAAAAACAATGGGATTAAACACGAGGGAAATATGTTGTTCGAAGGTTCATAATGAGTCAGGAATTAGGTTTTTGAGCAGACATACACTCGATAGTCATAATACGTAGACACTCTTTTCGGTATCGAACCAAAACGAAATAATTCACTACATAAAAATAAAACCCAAATGCTTCGCTTTAACAGATAATTGATTCCATCGGCTTCGGAGGTTATGGTCAAGAACACAAATTAAGACACTTTCTTACTCCTCGAACTGCAATGGTACAGTCTGTGACTAAAGTCGTTGTCTGGATCTTCAGTCAACCATTAGTGCCCTCTAACGTCGGTATTCGAAGCAATCCGAGATATGATGTTTTTGACTCTCCAAAGATGGCTCTGTTCGACACGTCCAGGTAGCGCCAGAAGTAAGCGAGAAACTTCCTGTCTCTTGGTGGATTACGACCATGCCAACTAGAACACACACACACACACACACACACACACATACACTACTTCATTATCAGAATGCAAGGAATATTAGTATGCTATACAACTATAATAATTTATGTATAATCGAGTGATGTGAGTTTTACTCTTGCATAGGAATATAATAACAATAAATGTTAATACTGTATTAAAGGTGGTGGGGCATGCGAAATTAAAATTAATTTATAATGTATTTAACCTCTGAAGTGCGCATGGGGGTAATTAGACACCTCTCCCTGTGCGCATGTATTTGAGGTGTTTCCGTCACTAAAATATTCATTGTACCATTAATAGCATTAATACTTATCCATATGTGCCTATTATGGGTTGATTATAAAGGTATTAACCTGAAACAACAATAAAACGAGTGAAAACAGCGTTTGGATGGTCAAAATCGGAGATATAGCCCGCGAGTTGTATAATGTATGGGTGAGGCAAGCTGCTTTCCCGCCAATTTCCCCCAAGGCCACTGAGACATAGTCGATCGATACTCTCTCTCTCTCTCTTGCATTCGCTTGCTATCAGTGATGACCACACCCTGCAACCAGATTTCTAATGTTAGCACGAAAATATACCTCAGAATAAGGGAATAACAGGGAAAATAGGTGATAACTGAAGGAGAGGAGGAAAGTGGGGAAGGAGGGGAGGTAGAGGACTGAGATTTTGCATGGCCCAGGGGCCATGACTCTTAAGAGACTCTTAAGAGTCTCCCCGCAGTCCGCCGGGGGAACTCTTAAGAGTCTCCCCGCAGTTCCCGGGTTAAAGAGATGTTTAGATCTCCAGTAATCAACCTGACTACTCCTTTGTCAAAACTAATCTTCAATATTAGAGAACAAATCAAAAATAGATATTGAATTACGACCCCTTGCAACTAGTACTCACGTGAGGATGTGACGTAGGCCCAGGCAAACATTTGGGAAGTAAACATCAGCAAGTATAGCAAAAATGGTGAATAGGTGTGCTGTTTTCGGGTGTAGCAACATCCCTGGAACAAACATAGCACTACACAAGTTTCCAAGTGATCCATACCATTGTAACAAATGGGTGAAGTTTATACAAAGAACCAGAGTATGGGAGGCAAAGCCCAAAACAAGCTTCATATGCAATGGACATTTTCGTGATGAATGCTTTGACAATAAAGTGCGGTGGAGTATGAGTATGGCTAGATGCACCCGCTGATTGCCTATACGGACTGGGGTCTTGTGACGCCCAGTGCCAGGTCCGTATATATACGGACTCGCCGAAATAAAATCGTAGCAGCGAAACGACTGCACCTATAGCTTTCATATTTCTACCACATGTACAGTTGTGGACAGATGAAACAGCTACAGTTTTGGTTTGCTCAAGTCGCTCAATAGAGGGCAGCACAATTGGTGTCCATAACTTATCTGGTAACAGTGATGTTGTGGGGGTAGAGGGTGAAGGTATGGGGTGGAGGGAGGGGGAGGAGTGGAAGGGGGAAACCAGCGCAGCGGCGAGGTCGGAGCAGGTGGGGGTGGATGCAATTGGGTGACCAAATACGTTACTGTGAAAACATAATTTATGTGTTTTGAACATTATATGGGATTATTATTGCAAACTATTGGTTTGCTGTTATTAATGTAACATATAATACTGACAAAGTGAAACAGAGACACCCTTCAATAACAAAACTGTGTTTCTAACTCTAGAATCATAAGTGGGGAGGGGGGGAGGGTATTATTAGGGGTTCGTCCCCTACGGGGAACCCCTATTGTAATCATTAAACCTGGAATTTCATCCAAATTCTTCTTACGCGCCGGTTTCGACGCAATAACTCCAGAACCGCTTTTTGGATCGGGATCAAACTTTCACAAGAGGTGCGTTTTTGTATTGGGCAACTTTTGATATGCTAAACATCCAGCATGGTGGCCAAACAGGTCCGTGGCAGCCGATTTCCCGAAAAACTTGACGCTTAAATACCGTCTCTCCCACTCACAGGAAAAGAGTGGGCTTTGGCATACGCACTCCCCTACTAATGCTCCACAAATTTTATAGAGAAGGTTTTGCTTTTGCACGTGGATTTTTTTCCGGCAATCTTGAAAAAACCTCTAATTCCACTTAAAATACCACATCTTGAAAACTACGCCGATGATCAGAGCCATGCTTGCATAGTTGGGTGAGGCTCGCGATTCCGAACGTTTTGATACCAAAAAAATATAAATGGGTGGAATAGTTTGGCCGCAGCATTGAAAACTGTCTATTCTTAAATTACTTTAAAACCGAATTCGCTACCCACACAAAGTTTACCGTCTACAGTCTATAGGCTTCCACGCATCCCCCAGTTTTGCTTAATAACATAATCTCTTTATTATTCAGTCCTATCTTTTGTTTTTTTATTTAACTCTCTCAAAACCGTTCGAGTCCCTATGAATTCCAGCAATTATTTAGCCAACCTACCTATACATACCTACCCTACCAAATAATAATGATAAATTCAAATTTATTTTTGGTGAATGACAGAGTATTGGCTAAGGTTTTTAACAATTCCTCCCATTGCCAAATGCTTAGTTTAATAACAATGATATGGACCTTTAAAGTTTTGGCAATTGCCCGTGTGACTTGACTCGTATTTTAACCCTCCTAAAGTGTTACCACGAAATACCGCTAGATCCTTTCTCAAAAGTCGCTAGCATGTTGCTTACATAGCCAAACAATGTTAGGATAATGCTGCAATTTCTAAAGAGTTTTGGTTTGTTTGTTTTGCAAATTTTACAATGTAGTATGACTAGAATGTCTGAAATTTTCAAATTATCCCTAGTAAATGTTTCTAGATATAAAAGAAATGGCTGCTAGATTGAAGTAAATAGCTCTACATTTAGCGGTAATATGTAGCTTTACAACTGGCACCACTGCAACCACCACCTCCCTCCCACCCTCCCAGTATGTCTCCACAAAATACCGCTAGATCCTTTCTCAAAAGACGCTAGCATGTTGCTACATAGTCAAACAATGTTAGAATAATGCTGCAATTTCTAAAGAGTTTTGGTTTGTTTGTTTTGCAAATTATACAATGTAATATGACTAGAATGTCTGACATTTTTAAATTATCCCTAGTAAATCTCTCTAGATATGAAAAAATGGCTGCTAAATTGAAGTAAATAGCTCTACATCTAGCGGTAATATCTAGCGATACAACTGGCAACACTGCCTAGCCCTTCTTTCCTATCTTCTTCCTCCCTCATATGTATCAACAACCACTCTAGTGAACTTTCGGTATTTAGTTTATTCAGCTTAATACTATTTATCCATATAAAATAGAAACCTATCACGATTGTTGTTTAATACAACCATAGATAATGCTATTACATATTATTTGAACATGATGTCGAATTTAGCAGTTGTGTTTACCTTGAACAGTAATTGACAGTCTGTGACAGAACCAAAAGCTTCTCTTGCCGTGTAGTACTCAAAGAAAGCAGGGGTACTTAAGCCAAGTCAGAGATGCAGAGGTAACTTTCACAATGCATTATAACCCTAGACAGACACCAATATACCACTAAATCAGACAAATATCACTACAAAAAGGATAGGAAAATATTATATTAATGTCCTAGGTATTTGAAATTATGCAAATGAGTAAAATCCATTATGATATAATGATAATGGGATTGATTAGTATCTGGCAACAGTGTTGCACAACATTTTCTGAACGTATGCGAACTTCGGAGTATTTATCCCATTAATATACACATCTATCACTATTTAAATGTAATACAACCATACACAGTGCTATTACATATTATTTGAACATAATATAGGATGCTCTTTCCTTTAAACCATTTTCTATATCTATTCACAAAAAATATAGGCCTAGCCTAGGCAGCGCTACCGGTAGGTACGAATTTATCAGTTCGAATTTTGATTGAGAGTGGGATTAGGCCTAGGCCTAGCCTAGGGCTTAACATGGGATACTGTTTGGGGTTTGGGAATAGACTGAGGCTGCTTTAGGCCTAATTAGGTAAAATTAGTCAAATCAAGACAATTGCATAGCCTAGGCCTATTAAGCAAATATTTTACCAATCTACAATAGGCCTAGTCTATGCTGTAAGTAGGCAAGAAATCATGACCTAGGCTATAACCTCTGTAACTAAAAAACAACTAGGCCTAGAGTGATCAAGCTAATATGTGACCATATGTCGACCATTTGGGAAGAGTCAGTCAAGGAATAGCCTAGATGTGGAAATTTGCATCCAATTTGCTCTAGCCCTATTTGATATACAGAGGTTAGAGGTCATTGTTGAGGCCCCCCCCTCATGACATATTGTCATCATCTTATATATTGCCAGCAGGGGGCAAATAACCGAAAAAAAATCGCCGTCAAAATAGACGCGAACTTAACCACGGCGATCGACACATGTAAACATGGCGGTGGAGCGGCGACGAAAGCTTGCCATCATGTTCCCGTCCATTTTGAATGCCGTTGGATACAATAATATGTTGAGGGGGGCAAATAGGCCTAACCAAACTGCGGCGATCGACCATGTAAACATGACGGCGGCGGCGGCGGTGGACACTTGCGATCATGTTCCCGTCTATTTTGACTGCCATTGGATACAATAATATGTTGAGGGAAGGGATTTGCGGCAATTTTTTTGGTTGTTTGCACCCTACTGGCAATATATATGATGATAACATGTCATGGGGGGGTGAGGGGGGGCTTTCAACATATTATTGTATCGAATGGCATTCAAAATAGACAGGAACATTATTCCAAGCGTCCAACGCCGACACCTCCGCGGCTGCTGAAGAACAAGGAAATTAGCAATAGGTTTCATTGTGAACTGGAGGAAATTAATAGAAATAAGGAAGCTAGGCCTAGCGATGTAAATAGTCAATGGAATTTCCTTAATAATGACAATTATATGTATAGGTATAAAGTAAAAACAATATATTTTACATAATTTATTGCATATCTTACATATTTAAACAAATATATATTAAAAATAGATTAACCACACCACTGAGTTCCCCCAAAATACTCTAATAGAGCTGGCCTGAAGAATTAGATCAAGATGGACAACCAATCAACACATGATAGGTAGGGAAGGGCAGGTTAACAACGGCGATCGACAAATGTAAACATGACGACCGTACACTCGGAAACTACATCCATCCCCATTAGCCTAACCTAACAACCTTACCTAACCTATCCTAGTATTATGGGTGGAGGCTGCCGGGGCGCCCCCTAGACCCAGTACGTTGGATACAAAACTAACCCTCACGTAACACCTAGTATATGTCCCTAGTACCCAGTACGTGGGATACCAAGCTAACCCTCACGTAACACCTAGTATATGTCCCTAGTACCTAGTATTTGGGATACAATACTAACCCTTACATAACACCTAGTATATGTCCCTAGTACCCAGTACGTGGGAAAGAAAACTAACCTTCACCTAGCATATGTCCCTCACTCAGTACACCTTTCACCCTCACTACCGTTCGTGAGTCTTCATACATCTTCATTATCACACGCACCAGCCACTCCTCTACGCCAAATTTTCTCCTAGCCTACTGCACAACTTCTTACTTTCAGTAGAGACGTGATTTTCCGGGCCCGTCGCAAGACCACCGTCTCAACCGAGCCGTCGCAAGATCATCACAGGACAGGAAAAACAACACAGGCTTGCTCCAAGCCAGCACACATCTTACAAATATATAGGCTAGGCTATACAACTTCCATTTCATCGGAATAACATTCACCGCCAATTTAATTATCATAAGGATTATATAAATGCAATTCTGATATGAAAAAACAATCGGTAAATAGCATAGCCTAGGCCTAGTCAAAGCTGGGGTTTGTTGTTGTTTCGTGGACAAAATTTAACCAAGCGTACTGTCCCACATTAATTTATTATCAACAATTGGATATACATTACTGTGGGCTCTTATTACTCTACTTCCTAATAATAGGCAAGTAAATTATAACATAATGTTTGGATAAACAAATATACCGAAATAAATTAGAATGGAGAAACAGTAAGTTGAGTGAGATGTTTCAGCTTGCCGTCAACCCAGCTCCGGAGCTCTCTTGCCGTCGCAAGAGAATATTGGTGTCTCGCTTGCTAAAGGTGGGCTTGCGACGGGACCAGAAAAACAGTTTTTCGGGTAGATCTTGCGACGGTGGTCTTGAGACGGGACCGGAAAAACACCTCTTAGATATCTTTCCTGCAGCTGGCTGACTATGAAGTTATCATACCTTCAAAGACTCTCTCACACTCACAGACCTTCATGAATTGGCCAAGCATTTTCAGGCCTCTTATAGCAGTTGCAAGGGGAGCCTAACTCTGAAATCACTAGATAGTGCCTCCAGAACCATAAAAAAGAGGAGAGGGCTTAATTAACACACTTCCCTGTTGGACTCCGACGCGAACTGAAAACTCATCACTCAGTACCCTCACGTAACACCTAGTATATGTCCCTAGTACCCAGTACTTTGGATACAAAACTAACCTGCACCTAACACCTAGTATATGTCCCTAGTAACCAGTACATGGGATATAAAGCTAACCCTTACCAAATATCTAGTACCGTACTGTATATGTCAATCCAAGGTCCTCCTGCTAACGAAGAAGTTGTTGTTGTTGTTGTTGTTGTTGTTGTTCCCCAAGCTGCCTGGCCGAACAGCCCCAAGGCCCCGAGTAAGGCCAAGGCCATAAACGAGCGCCCCCACAGAACCCTCCCTGCCGACCACAATAAAGCCTGGGTGACCGAAGCCACTCCAAGGCGGGGAGCTGAGAGGGTGCGTAAACGCCCGGGAAACCAAAGCCCCACCCAGGGCCCTGTGCCCCTCAGCAATTATGAAGAGAAAGTTGAGGGGCAAAGGAATAATGTGACGCTTTAGCTTCCAATCTTGGTAGATTGGGAGGTCAATCCACGGAAGAGACGCCATCACATGAGATCTAGAAAATATATAAGTAAAAGGAACAGTCAGAGTAAGCTATGGCTAGGCAGAGATCGCTCAGGTCTCACTCTGATAGACCAGCCCATCACCAGAAGAAGTTCCTGAGGTTGGCGGGGCATGGGTGCCCTCCCCTGAAATCTACGATGTCCTCCCTGTGAAACCTCTCCACCCTGGGGTCCTTTCCGCCCGGATAGGGTGACATAAGCTTCACAGCTTCACTACCCTATATCCTCAACAAGAAGTACTGTATATGTCCCTCACTCAGCTGTACACCTTTCACCCTCACTACCGTTCGTGAGTCCTCGTACATCTTCATTATCACATTCACCAGCCACTCTTCAACGCCAAGTTTTCTCCTAGCCTACTGCACAACTTCTCTGGCCACCTTATCAAAGGCCTTCTCCCGGTCTGCAAACACAACATCAGATCCCTATCTTTTAAGTACATACAGTACATACAGTATCTTTCCCTTATCATACCTTCTAAGACTCTCTCACAGACCTTCATGACTTAGTCAAGCATTTTCAGGACCCTTATAGCAGTTCCCAGGGGAGCCCAACTCTGAAATCACCAGATAGTGCCTCCAGAACCATAAAAAAAAGAGGAAAGGGCTTCATTAACACAGAGCCCTGGTGGACTCCGACGCGAACTGAAAACTCATCACTCAGTACCGGTACATCTTTCACCCTCACTGCCGTTTGTGAGTCCTCATACATCTTCATTATCACACAAATACCTTCATGACTTGGATTGTGCCGTGTCCTAGCATGAAACCAAACTGCATATCGTCAATATCATACCTTCAAAGACTTTCTCACAGACCTTCATGACTTGATCAAGTATTTTCAGGCCCCTATAATTTTCCCTATCCAATGAGTCCCCTTTGCTCGTATACAGTATATAATATACTTTTGTGCCATTCATCAGAGATTACTTCCTCTCTGATGATGAAGTTAATTAGCTCATTGAACACACCTACTCCTTTCTCACCTGAGGCCTTAATAATCTCGGCTAGAATGCCAGAGCATCCTGCAGCTTTTCTGTCCTTCATTAACACCTTACGAGCGGCCTATGCGGTTTATTTATATGTACCGCACAGCGGGGTGTTTTTAGCCAAAATAGGGCTGTTTACGTGATCATTTTCATGCCTAAATAAGACCCAGAACGTAAAACAAGTACCTATCCCTGAAAGGGCATAAACAGAGCTTTCGAATGACACCATAACGATCCTTGTATGATGGATAGTTTTCTTGCAATAACCGTGCAACGCGAGTGCAAAAAGCAGGTAATTCGGTAGTTTCGGTACATAATTGAGTATGTAGCGAGTGAGAGAGGGAGGAGGGAGCTGAGATTTGTGTCAGTAGGTTCGCCGCGGTGGTCTGGAGCAGTCATACGCTCGCTAGTCTCCTGCCACCACTTGTCTCTCTCTCTCAGCCACATTACGTGCTGAAATTGCCACTCGACCTATGTCGAGCGCCGCCACATAGTCCAGCTTTATTTAACTCGACTTATGTTGCTCGCCTCTAATTAAGGGTTAAGTTATTGCACTGCTTACAAAAGCTGGCACAATCACAGGGAGGGGGGAGTATTGGCTTTTCGTTGCTAAGCTTCTCTATTCCATTCAAATTCCATGTTGAATAATCTTTCGTAGTGTATCACAAACTTATTTTACAATGGAAAATAATGCATGAGGAGGGCTGGGTAGGCCTATTAGTATTTTGTGAAATAACTTAAATTAGGTTAGGCTATAGTATACTTCATTAGGTTATTAGGCCTATGAGAAACCAGGCCTAGGCCTAGCTTAATTTGATTTCACTGCTCAACATATTTTTTTGTTTTTTTTGCTTTTGAGCTCTGCATAGGGCTATATTCCGGTAGGGTTGGGTTTTAGTAAAATTGCATTAGGCTATGCTACATATTTTTACTTCTATTGGAAAGCACAGGCCTACACAATAGTACACATGTTAAAGAATTTAACCTAGCCTACCACAATTTAGCCTAGACTGAAAGAACAAACAAAAATTGGCTAGGCTAATTGCAGCTAAATAATTTAGCCTAGCCTCACCAATTTAGCCTAGACTGAAAAAACTAAACACAAATAGACTAATTGCAGTTTTGGTTAGAGTTGTAGTTGTGGGCATACCAAAAGCTTTGTTTATATAGCCTAGTCGCACGCTCGCAGTTAGGCCTACATTCGCTTCTAATTTAACTGCTGGGGTAAACTTGGTAAAGCCACCCTCAATCCGCCGGCCGGTAACAAAACAATTTACCCAACGCCTGGCCGTGAGATACAATAATGGGTTGAAGGGGCTTTATCCCCCTATGACTTATTGTCATCATCATCTATATCACCAGCAGGGGCAAATAACCACAGTCAAATTAGACGCGAATGTAACTGCGAGCGTGCGACTACGTAAATAAAGGGGACGATAGACCCGCTAACACAACTCTTGACGCATTTTTTCCTAATGTATTAGATTTTTTTTATTTATGACCTCAACAGTTGAAAGATGACAATTTTATGGTTTATTTTAGGCTATACAAAAACATTTGCTTTGTAACTTAGATACTCATATTTATGCTTATAATTGCAGTACAAGTGGGTTTTTTCTTTTTATATGTAGGCCTAGGCTAAACAAATGTTAGTTTTTGTTTTATAGGCTAAACTAGGCTGAATTTATGCTAATAAATATTAATTGGAGGGAGCAAATCTGTCAAGGAATAGCCTAGATGTGGAAATTTACAGCCAATTTGCTCTAGCCCTTTTTGAGATACAGAGGTTAGAGATCGTTGGATACAATAATATGTTGAGGGGGTCAATCGCCCCCCATGACATATTGTCATCATCATATATATTGCCAGCAGGGGGCAAATAGCCTAGGCCTAGCCTAACTATAACAAAAATCGCCGTCAAAATAGACGCGAACTTATATTAACTACGGCGATCGACCATTGCCCGCACCGGCCGTCCCCCGGTTATTGTTGAGGTCCTGAGGAACCGTATGACTTTGACGAGCTCTTCCCTCCGCTGTCTCTGCATCCCATGTATCGTCGTACGGTACCCCTTCCCCTCCACATCCTACATCTGGTCGTTCTACATATGCCTCCTAAGCCTCGCCTCGTCCCGTCACTGAGCATGTGGATGGGCGTCCCTTTCTGGCTTCAACGATGGATTCCTTCCGACAGCTCCTACTGGATTGTCTGGGGTTGGTTGATAAGGGCACCTCGCTTCAAGACATTGCTCTGGCCCTAGTACCATGGTTTGTAGGTCTCTGGTTCACCACCTGATGAACTGCTATTGGGTTGTTGCCTTTACAGTGTTACGGTTCTACGAATGACCTAGAATGAAAGTGTCACGGTGGTGAATTTTAACCTTTACTAGGCTATAAACTAATTTAATTGTGACATAGGATCTCCGCGACCGCGAACTTATATGAACTACGGCGATCGACCATTGCCCGCACTGGCCGTCCCCCGGTTATTGTTGAGGTCCTGAGGAACCGTATGACTTTGACAAGCTCTTCCCTCCGCAGTCTCCGCATCCCATGTATCGTCGTACGGTACCTTTTCCCCTCCACATCCTACATCTGGTCATCCTACATATGCCTCCTAAGCCTCGCCTCGTCCCGTCACTGAGCATGTGGATGGGCGTCCCTTTCTGGCTTCAAAGATGGATTCCTTCCGACAGCTCCTACTGGATTGTCTGGGGTTGGTTGATAAGGGCACCTCGCTTCAAGACATTGCTCTGGCCCTAGTACAGTGGTTTGTAGGTCTCTGGTTCACCACCTGATGACCTGCTATTGGGTTGTTGCCTTTACAGTGTTACGGTTCTACGAATGACCTAGAATGAAAGTGACACGGTGGTGAATTTTAACCTTAACTATAAACTAATTTAATTGTGACATAGGATCTCCGCGACTACGGTAGGGCCGGAGTGGCCGAGTATTCGCCTGAGGTTGCCCCAAGACAAGACAAGACAAAATTCTAGTGCTGGTTTTACTCAGATTTTGTGAGTTTTAATTTAGCCTAGCCTAGGCCTAAGAGTTCAGAAAATTTGCAAAATGCACCCCATACTAGCCTACCCATAGCCTAATAGGCCTAGTGATTCTTTTTTGGCAGACCACCCACAAATGTTCATATAGCCTAGGCCTAGGCTAGCCTAAGTTCTGGAATGCATGTTGGAATAGCCTTGCTATAAACTGTAGGCTAGGCTACTTCCTTTTAATTTAAGTTTGATTCTTTGGAAAAATCTATTAGGCCTAGACCAGGGCAGGAAAGTAACATTTAAAATGACGTGTAAAAAGTCGCCCATAAACGGCGGGCCGCTATATTATTGTAATTTGGGAGCTTATTTCGTCTGTTGATTGACTTTGTCCTTAATTGGGGATCCTATGAATTAGCACAGATGATGATGACTTACCGTACATCATAATACGTGACGGGCCGACGTGGGGGGGCAGAGCCGCAGAGACCCCCTCAACATATTTGGTGTCCCACAGTAACTTTTAATGGGATGGATGTAGTTACCGGGTGTACGGTCGTCATGTTTACATAGGGCGATCGTCGCGGTTAACTTCGCGTCTATTATGACGTCGATTTTTTTCGGCATATTTCATTTTATTCACTTCCTTTTATATTTAGGCTATAATCTAGCTTTGGCACGACAATAACCCTAACCTAGTCTTTCTTAAAGATTCTTCTAATCTTCCAGTAGCCTATAGCCTAATTTAGGTCATTTTTAAAGGCACACAATTAAATGGTTGGTATTTTAAACGACACTACTGCAGCATTATGAGAAACAATTTATTAGAGATAATAGGCAACAATAGATTCGCCATATTTTTCTCCATAAGCTATAGTCCGCATGGAGGATTTTCGTTATCGACAAATTGAAAAAATTCCCACTTCACAGACAAAATAGACAAATACACCAACAATTGGGGTGTGGGGGCAGCAGCCCCCATCCATAATAGCCTACTATAATAGGTTAGGTAAGGTTGTTAGGTTAGACTAGGCTAATGTCCTTTCAAAGGGGTATAGGCCTATTAAACACTAGGATAGCCTATACCTGGTCAAGGGTAAGTCCTGCTGTAGTCAACTTGAATGCTACCTTAAATTGTAATATTAGACTAGGCATAGCCTATAGAAAAAATAGCCTAGCCTACTTATTTATTGTAGCCTATAATATAGGCCTAGCCGGGTAGAATGTAGAGTTCGGGCGTACCGCCACCATTGTTTACACTGCGCAGAGCGGCGACGGAAGCTTGCCATCATGTTCCCGTCTATTTTGACTGCCATTGGATACAATAATATGTTGAGGGGAGGGCTTTGTGGCAATTGTTTTGGTTGTTTGCCCCCTACTGGCAATATATATGATGATGACAACACGTCATGGGGGCAAAGCCCCCCTCAACATATTATTGTATCCAATAGCATTCAAAATAGACGGGAACATTATCGCAAGTGTCCGACGCCGACACCGCCGCCGTAATGTTTACATATGTCGATCACCGTGGTTAAAGGCTGGTTCACACATAGCCGAGTCGGTGCGCGAGTCCAACACGTGTCACACTCGTCGATTATCGCCGTCGCTGGAGGCTGAGTCGGCCGCGAGTAGCAATTGTTCCCGAGTCAAGGAGAGTGTAACACAAGTTAACTCGATTCAATACGAGTCAACACGTGTTCATGCAAGAGTCTGTACGAGTAACTGAGAGTCAAAACGAGTGTAACACGAACCCAACACGAGTGTCAAAAATTTGAAAAATAATGGCCACATTCCAGGGCACGTAAACAAAGAGTATGGACGAGTCAACGCGATTGTTACACGGATCAACACGATTTTTATACGGATCAACACGAAAGACAACGCGTTGACTCTCGTTGGATCTCTGTTGCACACGTGTTGACTCGTGTTACATCCGTGTAAACTCTCGTTGATTCTTCCTACATTTTTGAAATAACGGTATTTCAAATGACACTTGCTTTTTCGTGTTACACTCGTGTTTTTTTCTCAGTGGATCGTGTTTACTCTTGTTTACTCGTGTTTTCACTTGTGTTTGAATCGTGTAAACTCTGGCATCATGGGGGCACCAAATTTTGGCACTCACATTCGTGCTTTCTACTCTTGTTGATACGTGTTGCATGTGTGTTACATATGTGTTGTTGCGTGTAGACACGTGTTGCTTCGTCAACGTCGAAATGATGACGAAAAGCGACGAATCAACAAAGAGTGTTACACGGGTTTACACGAGTCAACACGAGTTAACACGAATAACGAAGAGTTATTCAGAGTCAAACACGAGTTAACACGTATGTACACGAGTCTACACGTATTTAGGCCACACTCATGGGTACTCGCCACGGGACCCAAAAATGTCATGCATGCATGACATTTTTGGACCCCGTGGCGAGTACCCATGAGTGTGTCGAGTATACACGAGCATAGCATGAGTCTATACGAGTGTTGAGGAGTATCGACGAGTGATTGCTGAATAGCAAAATGTCATCACTCGTGTTGGACTCGCGCACCGACTCGGCTATGTGTGCCTTTAGTTCGCGTCTATTTTGAAGGCATTTTTTTCGGTTATTTGCCTCCTGCTGGCAATATATATGATGATGACAATATGTCATGGGGGGGTGACCCCCCTCAACCTATTATTGTATCCAAAAGCAGTCAAATAGACGGGAACATGATGGCCAGCATCCGCCGCCGCTCCGCGTAGTGTAAACAAGGCTGGCGGTACACCCGAACTCTACATTCTACCCCACTAATTTTCCAACTAGCATAACCGATGATTATCAATGATCAATCCCAGTCAGAAACGTCCATGCTTCCCTCCCATAAGTCAATGTCGGGATTACCACACTGTCATGCAAGGACTTCTTTACTTCCATGCTGATCACCCTATTTCTTCTTACTGCTTTCAGAGTTCCTACAATGCTCTTCCCCTGTTACACTTTCTCCCACACTTCTTCATCCATAGGCCTACTCACATCTTTACTCAACACACTGCCCAAATACTTAAATGAGCTGACATTCTTCATAGCCGTTCAACCTCACTTCACACTCTATGGTTGCACCCCTTTCAATGACCATAATATTGCTCTTCCTAGCATTTACCTCCAGATTCCGTTTTTCACACACTGTTCCAAACATATTTACCTGACCCTGCAACTCCCATTCACTATCGCTCATCAGAACTGTGTTTGTCAGCAACAGTAGTACCGGTACTGTACTGTTGAGGCAACTTCCACTCGTTTCCTTCCCTTATCAGCGGTACACCAACATCCGCTGCTCTTCCTTGTATTTCTTTCATGACTCCATCCATATACTGTACTGGTATATATTGAACAACCATCGGGACATCACATACACCCTTGCTTTAACCCAACATTCAGATTAAAGAACTCGCTCTGTTAATTATCCACACATACTGACACCTTTGCACCCTCATACATGCTCTTAATTGCTTTCAGCAACTTGCCATCTACTCCGTATATTTTCAGTACCGGTACCGGTACTTTCCACATACCTTCTCTATCAATTCTGTCATAGCCCTTCTCCAACTCCATAAATGCAGCATACAACTTTTGTCACTTCTCCAGATATTTCTCCACAACACATTTCCGGGCAAAAATCTGAGCTACACATCCTCTTCCCTTCCTAAGATGACTACAGTATGCTAACCGTTTCCCCAGCAATACTGACTGAAAATGCCCAAATATATTGCATGTCCTCTTCAGATTTATCTAAAATATGTAAAATTACACCAAATACCACTACAGTAGCACTGAAATCAATAAAACTCACTAACAGGATAAATAAATGGAAGAAATACTCCAAAAGATTAATATGTTAACCCTTTACCCAGCAATACTGACTGAAAATGCCTAAATAGATTGCATGTGCTCTTCAGATTTATACATACATACGTACATAACATTTTAAGACAGAGTGCTCCACACAGATGTGCAGTTTCAGTCTCTTTTCCTAAAGGCGGCGTTCCAGGCAACCCTGTTAAGGGATGCTTTACTTGTCAAGTTTTGGGATTTGAGATCGGCACGTATAGTCCGATCCCAGGTCTTACTCGGTCCACCCCTTGGTGCAGCTCCCTCCACAATCGCAGATCTGCATTTTTTCACCCAATTTTGTTCATCCATTCTCTCCACATGTCCATACCATCCCAGTTTACTTGTACGCATCTCCTCGCTAATACTCTTTATACCTAAACGTCTCTTCAGCTCATCATTTGTTATTCTGTTGACATCCTTTATCTGAAATATGTAAAATTACACCAATTACCAACTACATTACCAACAAATTTAATAAAGTACACTAACAGGATAAAGAAAATGTAAGAAATAGCCCTAAAGATGAATTTATCTATCTATCTATTGACGGATGCCTTGATCCCCGAAGGATTGGCCACGAACGAAACACCCCTATGCACCTCTGTCCCCAGTCAGTCGACGCCCCTCCTCCCATCCAGCACCGCTTTCACGCATATACTTCTTAACTCCATCCTTCCACCTCTCTCTCGGTTTATTTCTCCCGCTGTCCTTCCACCTCACTCGTACACGCTCTTAGTCATTCTCTCGCTTCCCATTCGTTTCCCATGGCCGAACCATCTCAAGGTGTTCTTTTTCGCACTTTCCAGTACATTCACACCACACCTCTCTCGTACTTCCTCATTCGTCTGTCTATCCCTCCATGTAACTCTGCACACACTTCTCAAGTAACTCATTTCCATCCCTTTCACTCTTGGTTTGAATCTCTCCAACAACGTCCATGCTTCGTTTCCGTAAGTCAGTGTCGGGATTACCACACTGTCATGCAATGACTTCTTCAGTTCCATGCTGACCACCCTATTTCATGTTACTGCTTTCAGCATTCCTACAACCCTCTTCCCCTGTTGCACCCTCTCCCACACTTCTTCATCCATACTCCCATCTTCACTCTGTACACTGCCAAGATACTTAAATGAGCTGACAATCTCCATAGCCTGACCGTTCAACTTCACCTCACACTCTGTGGCTTCACCCCTTTCGAAGACCATAACCTTGCTCTTCCCCACATTTACTTTCAGATTCCATTTTTTGCACACTGTTCCAAAAATATTTACCAGACCCTGCAACTCCCATTCATATCATCAGCAAACAGCAGTACACAAACATCCACTGCTTTTCCTTATATTTCTGTTATTACTCCATCCATATACTGTATATATAGAACAACCATCTGGACATCACACACCCTTGCTTTACCAAACATTCAGATCAAAGAACTCCCTCTGTTCATTCTTCACACATACTTATACCTTTGCACTCTCATACATACTCTTCACTGCTTTCAGCAACTTGCCATCTACTCCATATATTCTCAGTACAGTACTTTCCACATACCTTCTCTATCAACTCTGTCATTCTACTCGTTGCCTTCCCTTATTAGTGGTACACCAACATCCACTGCTCATCCTTGCATTTATTTTTATGACTCCATCCATATACAGTTCAGTATATATTGAACAACCACGGGGACATCACACAGCCTTTCTTTAACCCAAAATTCAGATCAAAGAACTCGCTCTGTTCATTCTCAACACATACTGACACCTTTGCACCCTCATACATGCTTTTCACTGCTTTCAGCAACTTGCTATCTGCTCCGTATATTCCAAGTACTTTCTACATACTGGTACCTTCTCTATCAACTCTGTCATAGGCCTTCTCCAAGTCCATGAAGGCAGCATACAACTTTTGTCCCTTCTCAAGATATTTCTCCACAACATATTTCAGAGCAAAGATCTGAGCTACACATCCTATTCCCTTCCTATGATAATACTGTATGTTAACCGTTTCCCCAGCAATACTAACTGAAAATGCCCAAATATATTGCATGTGCCCTTCTGATTTATCTAAAATATGTAAAATTATACCAAATACCAACTACATTAGCACAAAACTCAATCAATCACAGAAACAGGATAAAAACATAGAATAAATACCCCAAAAGATGAATACGTTAACCCTTTCTCCAGCAATACTTACTGAACATGCACAAATAAATTGCATGTGCTCTCCAGATTTAGCTGAAATATGTGAAATTACACCAAATACTAACTACATTAGCACAAAAATCAATCAAGCACTTTAACAGGATAAATAAAATGGAAGAAATAGCCCAAAAATGAATTAATCTATAGCCTACCGGTATATATTGCCGGACACCTTGATCCCCTTGACCATGAACAAAACGCCTGCGTATTTCAAGCTCGCTTGAGTTATCACTCGATCGTCTTTTAGAGCTTTTTGGCCCGGGGTAATTACCACACCATCGCGTCATAAGGAGTTTGAGGGGGTTAAATTACTAGATACATAGAGGAAGAGGAATGCCAAGTAAAGCTAAACAAAAATATATAAGATATTTTTAACATCTATCTATCATCTATTGCCTGATGCCGTGATCCCCGAAGGGGTGGCCAAGAACGAACCGCCCCTATGCACCTCTGTCCCCAGTCAGTCGACGCCCCTCCCCCCAACTAGCACCGCCTTCGTTCATGTACTTCCTCACTCCATCCTTCCACCTCTCATTCGGTCTATCTCTCCCTCTCTGTCCCTCCACGTCGCTCTCATACACCCTCTTAGTCATTCTCTCGCTTTCCATACGTTCCATATGGCCGAACCATCTCAAGTTGTTCCTTTTCACACTTTCCAGCACATCTACCTCCACACCACACCTCCTTCTTACTTCCTCATTAGTCTGTCTATCCCTCCATGTAACTCCGCACACACTCCTTAAGTAATTCATTTCCACTGCTCTCACTCTTGGTCTGAGTCTCTCAACCAACGTCCATGCTTCGCTTCCGTAAGTCAGTGTCGGGATTACCACACTGTCATGCAAGGACTTCTTCACTTCCATACTGACCACCCTATTTCTTTTTACTGCTTTTAGCGTTCCTACAACCCTCTTCCCCTGTTGTACCCTCTCCCGCACTTCTTCATCCATAGTCCCATCTTTACTCAACACACTTCCCAGATACTTAAAAGAGTTGACGATCTCCATAGCCTGACCGTTCAGCTTCACCTCACACTCTGTGACTTCACCCCTTTCGAAGACCATAACCTTGCTCTTCCCCGCATTTACCTTCAAATTCCGTTTTTCGCACAGTGTTCCAAACTCATTTACCAGACCCTGCAACTCCCATTCATTATCACTCATCAGAACTGTATCATCCGCAAACAGCAGTATAGGTAGCTTCCACTCAATTCCCTCCCTTTTCAGCGATACACCAACATCCACTGCTCTTGATAGTATTTCTTTTATGACTCCATCCATATATACAGTAAACAACCACGGGGACATCACACACCCCTGTTTCAAACCAACATTCAGGTCAAAGAACTCGCTCTGCTCACTCTCCACACGTACTGCCGCCTTTACACCCTCATACATGCTCTTCACTGCTGTCAGCAACTTGCCCTCTACTCTGTATATTCTAAGTACTTTCCACAAACCTTCTCTATCCACTCTGTCATAGGCCTTCTCCAAGTCCATAAAGGCAACATACACCTTTTGTTTCGTCTCCAGATACTTCTCCACAACACAATTCAGGGTAAAAATCTGATCTACACATCCTCTTCCCTTCCTAAAAACCTCCCTGCTCGTCGCCTATCCATTTCTCCGTTCTCACTCTCACTCTCTCAATCACTACCGGTACCCTACTGTATACCTTCCCTACTACGCTTAGAAGACATATTCCTCGGGGGTTACCACACACTCCTCTTTCCCCTTTGCCCTTATATAGGGGGACTATTATGCAGTCTTCCAGTCATCGGGTGCATTCCCCTTCTCCCATGCTAGTTTGCACATTTTCCATACCCATTCTATCACTATCTCACCACCATACCTCAACATTTCCCCACACACTCCATCTGTTCCTGGTGCTTTTCCCAACTTCACTCTTTTCATGGCTTCCCACACTTCTGACCTCCTGATCCCCACCTCCTCCTCCACTACTTCTCCTCTTCTCCCTCCCATACCATATCCAGCTATGTTTGCTGGCTCTTCATTCCTTACATTTAGCAACTCACTGAAGTACTCCCTCCATCTTTCGACTCTCTCTTGCTTCTCGGCTAGCATTCTCCTATTCTTATCTTTCACACCCTTACTGTTTCCCTTGCTACCTTCCCTAACTTTATTGACTTCTTCCCAGAACAGTTTCTTACTCTCCCTCCATTTTACACTCAGGTGCTCGTTTCTGTCTCTCGGAATCTTCATTCCCTCTACTACCCAACCACTCTCTATATGCTTTCTTCTTTTCTTCCACAGCTATTCTTACCTCTTCTGTCCACCATGATGTACCTTTCACTCCCCTCCCTCTTCTCCTCACTCCACACACCTCCTCACATGCTGCACAGATCTCATCCTTAACCCTTCTTTAGCGGCCTATGCGGTTATTTATACCGCCCAGCGGGGGGTGTTTTTTTAGCCAAAATAGGGCTGTTTACGTGATCATTTTCATGCCTACATAAGACCCAGAACGTAAAACAAGTATCTATCCCTGAAAGGGCATAAACAGAGCTTTCGAATGACACCATAACGATCCTTGTATGATGGATAGTTTTCTTGCAATAAACCGTGCACGCGAGTGCAAAAAGCATGTAATTTTCGGTACTTTCCCATATAATTCAGTATGAGCGAGTGAGAGAGGGAGGAGGGACGCTGAGATTCGTGTCAGTAGGTTCGCCGCGGTGGTCTGGAGCAGTCATAAGCTCGCTAGTCCTCCTGCACCCACTTGTCTCTCTCTCTCAGCAACATTACGTGCTGAAATTGCCACTCGACCTATGTCGAGCGCCGCCACATAGTCCAGCTTTATTAAAAACGACTTATGGTGTTGGAGCCCGCTTTTTTAAGGGTTAAACACCTTGCTCATCTCCTCCACTTCCTCCATAACTTCCAGGTCGAACCCACCTAGTCGTCTTTCCCCTCCTCTCCTGTACTCCTCCCTCCTTTCCTCCTCCTGCAAACCTCTCCACCCTCCTCTCGCCTCCCTCCAGCTCTCCTCACCCACTTCTTTTGTATCCTAACCTTAGCTACCACTACATAATGATCAGACAGACCCCCTCCAATACCCCTATACACCCTAGCATCCATCACAGATTTCTTCATTCGTTCATCCACACATACATAATCAATCAGTGACTTTCGTTCCACCACTGTCTTATCCTTCATCGTCAACATCCGTGTTTCTGTGGATCATTCTGTGTCGGAAGAAGGTGTTGGCTATCCACAGCCTCCTCCCCACACATACGTCCACAAGTGCACTACCATTCCCATTCACCTCTGATCCCCCCACCCTCCCACCATTTCCTCACTTTCCTATCACACACCACCTACCATTCATATCCCCATCAGAAATATTTCGTTCTTGTCAAACTTCTCCAGGCACGCCTCCACATTCATCCAGAACTCCTCTTTCTTTCTTTCAAGTATATCCTCTGTCGGTGCATACACGCATACATCAATACAATATTTTTAACATGAGGTTTTGCTTATAATAATTTGTACCTCTGCAGTTTCTCCATGGCTAACGAAAAAGGTGACATTCCTAAGAAGCCCCAACCAAAAAGGCCAAGCTTCTGTACAGAACAAATACCACACCATTACCCTTATGGTGACCTTATCAAATAATCAAAACAACCACACTTCTTAACCCAATTCCCGCGGGGCCCCTCATATGACGGAGACGATTTTCCGGCTATTTTGTAGCCTGTGAGCCAGGCCAGCTTTTGCAAGCAGCACGGATGGACGCCAGCCGGAGCCTACAGGCCCCGCCACGACACTGAGGTTTGTGTGAGAGAGAGTTCACTTATGTGCAGCGTCACACATAGCGAAAACAGAAAATAATTTGTAATTATTATCGATTTCGCCTAGGCCTATCGGATTTGGTAATTTTTAGCAATTTTGCCCTTCGTTTGCAAGATCCTTACAAGAAAACCAGACGTTCGTACAGGGATGATTCAGGAGTACTTTGAAAGCTATTACCGTACTTTCACGAATACATAATTGTATTACGCTCTGGCTTTGCTTATGCATGAAAATGAGCAGGGAATGAAGGCAATTTCGGGCAATTATGCCTACTCGTACAGGAGCCCTTGGAGCGGCTTCGGTCGCGCCGGGAATTTCCACACCTCACACACACACACACATCACACAGTTTTTCCTACACCGAGAAATGACTCTCCGGCTGTCATTTCTCGAAGACTTCTTCTAGCCGGAAACAGTGAGAGCAACCCAGGACCCACCTACACTTACATATGTCCAACTTGCTCAAAACCCATCGCTTCGAGTCGCCACACTAATGGTTCAGTTCTCTGCAATTCATGCAGGAACTGGACCCACTTCAACCTGCACAACACTTGCCCTCCAAGAAACACTACACGAACACCTGGACCTGTTTCCCTCATACCCTCCCTCACCCAGTCATAATCCCTCGCCTAAAATCCGTTCACGACTCTCCTCCCCAACCCACCTAAACCTTCCCATATCATCCACGCCTCCCCCCCCTAAAACCTGTCCACCTCTCCTCCCTAACCCCCTAAAATTCCCATACCATCCACGATCCTCACTCAATAACATACCACAATCCCCATCCTAATCATTCCAACCCCCATCCTGCTCTCCCCAATCCCCCACCCCCACCTCACCCATACCCAACCCCCAGCCCCTCCCTCACCCACCCCCAACAGGCCCCCACCCCCTCCCTCACCGGCCACCCCATCCTCGGTGACAGCAGCACCCACATACATCGTGCACATAACATTAACATTCTCGCAATTGGAACATAGATGGCATCAACACAAAGAAACTCTCACACTTCATCAAACAACCCACATACACATTGCCATCTTGACAAGAAAACAAAAACTCCGCACAACACAAAAAACACCCACAATTTCATGATTTCACCCACCATCAGACAAGACCGGGCTGTCGGCGGAGGCTGTGGACTCATCACCACTGGTAACACAATAATATCATACATCGTTACCAGTGTAGCAAAACCAAATCCCTCCTCCCCCCAAATGATAACACAACAGAAATACAATCACTTAAAATACGCACTGGCAACAACTCCATTCATAACCATCATAACACATACATCCCCTACAGTACCAACTTATACAGACCACACTTACAACACATCACAAACACCCCCCCATAATCCTGGGTGGGTGAGTTCAACGCCAAGACGTCGGCCTGGTTTGTCGACAACCCCGACACAGACGAGAGGGATGGTACTACAAAACCAAAACCTGTTAACCTCATCATCCTTAACGACATCCAATCAACATACCCATATTCCTCAACCAAGCCCTCTATAACCCATCATCTCCAGAACATCACCTTTTGCTCCCCAGAACTCGCCCCCACAACATTCTGGAGGTGGTCAGAACCTTAGGCTCTGACCACCTCCCGATCATTATCACCACCAAAACCAGACTCACCGACCCAGCTAACCAACAAACAACACATACACCATAATAATATAAAAGACCTAACTGGGAAGTCATTCACAAATGATACAGAACAACACTTCCACAACTCTAAACAGTAAAACCCAGCACTAACATCAACAATGCTGTACACATACTCAATAAAAACTATCCAAAACCACTGACCAGAAACACATTCCAAGAGGTAACA